>JAODUD010000107.1:8184331-8215409 GCA_026784285.1 Stomatorhinus walkeri
ACTAGGAAATACTACTACTACTGTATATTTAAAAACCCGCGAAGTCGTGAATCCGCGATAAGTGATCCGCGAAGTAGTGAGGGATCACTGTATATATATATATAACCAATTTCTGCTGATTAGTCCTCCATAGCACCATGGAGGCATTACGGTACAGTTCTCCCTGTAACTAATTCTACTAATCCACTGTCATTTGAAATATTTTCTGTGGGGATCGAGTCGTTCTGCTGGCTCAGTGTGTAGCCCTCTTACCTCATAACCCCAGGGCTTCTGGGTTTGAATCCTGCTGCATCTATATGGGTGTGGAGATTTTCCTGTGTTGGTCGTGTTTCCTGCAGGTACTCAGACATCCTCCACTGACACAAAGATGTGACCTTGTGTTAATGATTATGGCGATGTGCGTGCCCTACGTTGCCGGGGATAGGTCACAGGGCAAAGACCCCCCCCCCCCCAAGTTGACCTTGTGGTTGGAAGATGAATGAATGAAAAATACGCACGATTCTCACTGTTATTCAGCTTTAGATGTAGCATCAATGCTTTCCAAGATTTTTTTATTTCAATGTCCCACTAAGGGTGAGGTCCGAAGATTATTAAAGTGGATGGGGCCCAAATCAGATCAGTTTATCAAATTATGCAAACAGCTCACTCTATCTGATTATCTTCTCACAAAAGCAAATGACAGAAGCACATTTGCACAGGAATGTAAGGGATAAACCGCTTGACTTATCTCTATGTAAGGGTGAAAGTCCTGTTGTTAGATCCTCGAGAAATCTACAGTACCTGACCGATTCCAGATGCAATCAGTAATAAATTGAAAAAGTATAATATGGCTGATTTGAATAAAAGCATGTGATGTTGTGTAAGGCTTGCGGTCCTGCAGGTACACAAAGGAGCAGACTGAAAAACAATCAGACAGACATTAATCCACGGCAGACTGATTCTGGCAGTACAATTGGTTTTGTCACCCCAGAATGAACAGTGAAGAGGGCAGATAAATGACAGCTCCGCTGGGCATATGTGTGCTTAAAATAGCCTTGAAAGAGAGGAAGTCAGGAGGTGTGTTAATTGATTCAGTCTTATAATGCCAAAATGGGACATACCTTTCTGTTTTACACCTACCTACCTATCATTGCCCCAATTCTCGTGTAATACTTTTTGTACATCCTTCAAAAGAGGTAGCACTGCACACATGAATGATGTCACAAATTTAAACTTAATAATAACATATATAACAATAATATAATATGCATACATAAAAAGCTTCATCACCTTCATGTGATCATACTGAAATTATACACCAAGAATAATGAATTCTTATTATGGTTTGCTGCTGCACCTGAGTAGTCACATGTAATCCCTGGTTTCAGAAGAACACCAAACATACTGCCAAACATTGAACGATCAATGCGTTTCGTGGGAAGTGATACTCTCTAGACGTACACGTACAATTGAAACCGAACAGTGCCCAAAAAGGCACCATAATAAATTATGACTGGATTTATTATTATCATTTATCATGTAGCACAACCATCAACGAGTGTGTCACCCCTGTGATTTATTATGTGACAGCTCAACCTGTAGGAGGCGATGATGACCCTCTTTCATCTCTGTGTCAATAATGACGGCACCAGTGTGGCCAAAAGGCAGTCGCTTCATACTCACCGCCACTGCCGCACACGATACTCCATGCTCGATATCTTCTGTCTATCTCGACAGACGACACTATTCTCGAAAGGGAACCAAACCAGGCTATAAATTTACACCTTATTCATCAGCATGCCCCTAGCTTTGTCACTGAAACAGGAGAAGGAACGCATTCGACAGGTTGAACCTGGTAAGTCCAAATCCTTAATCCCTATGCTACTTATGTCAGGCTATGCAAAATTAACCCATCTCCGCTTAGAGGACTGAACTGCCAGAGGACCCCACAAAAATTAAAGAAGGCTTACGTCGCTATTAACGTCTATTCCCTCCCATTATCCCCACCTACTTCTATCGTCCTATGTTGACTGGGGCACAAAAACACCATTTCTCCCTCCTGCCCTGCAGAACCTGCTAGGCGTGACAGAGGGTGACACTGTAGGTTGTAACTAGTGCCAGAGTCTCAAGCCTGTGTCATCCGTGTTTAGCCATCTCTTTCCTCACACGCCTCTCATTCAGGCTGCTGGGACTCGCCAGGTCCACTGCAGAGAACTGGACATGTGCCATTCTGTCCGATTTGAATGCATGACCTATCGCTGATGGGCCTGCCAGGGTGTGAGGCCTAATGCTGCTCCCATCTTAAAACACTTTATCGCTTAATGATGTCTGTCATATTTCTTTCAGCTGCCCAAATGCAACAAGCATCTCTCTCACCGCAGATTCTCATGCACACCTGTGCAATATCAGAGTGAAAGCCGTGCTATTCGGGATTTATTTTGCAGATTAGCTGGAAGACAACCAAGCGGGAGAAATAAAGGGGGTTTTTTCTGCCGCGACTAAGGCAAGAATGCTAAACCACCAGGAAGGCTGTTGTACATTTGTGCACAAAGTCCACAAACCGCCCCAAAAAAGCTGCAGATTTCTTCTTAATCCTGAGCAAATGCGCCGCATCTGACAACTCTCCCATTAAGGCTAATCCACCTGTTTCTAAGCGTGTTAAGCGCAAAGCCTAGTGCAGCTATAATCAGGTGCTGGAGATAATTACGGCGGCTGGGATAATCTGGCAGGCTGGCACACGTGAGGAGCTGCGGCCATGCCGTTCACTGGATAGAGCATAAATATGTGCAGTGGCGGCAGGCGGTGGGGAATGCGGGAAACAATAAAACATTCCACTGCAAGGACCTTCCGGGATGGATCGAGATGAAAAGCAGGGGCCTGCTGCCATACTGGTCTCGATCTCACTCTTGGGTGCATTTAGCAGCAGACCTGAGGAGCCCTGCTGGTTCGCCCTCCCGGCATGGTGGAGGGTGGTGCGAGTCATACAAAGCCAGAGGGACGGGCAGAGGAATCACAAAGTCCCGGCAGAAAATGAGAAAATGAGCGCAGGATCAAGGGCTGCGGTGTGAGAGATGTTCATTTCAGATGCAGGGTTAATGCAGAGGTAATTATACTGTGCCAGCCCAATTATCACATTCTTTTAAGGACTGTGAGGAAAAGCCTTGAGATTAAACATGCAGATGCAAGCCAGGGCATGTATATTATGCTACTATAAACAGACCATAGCCAACAAGCAGATAAACAATTACCCAAGAAGTAATTTTCTACATTTACAATAAGTAAAAACACCTATTTGTCTATTGTACAGTTTTTCATTAATTATTTAGATTATCAACATTTTTTATTTTTGAAAGCTTTAATATAACAAGGAATAAACACACAATAACTTTGAAAACCCCCTTTTCTAATACTCTATAATTTACTATAACATTTACATAAAATATTTGCCAGTGACTTTTAAGTTTTAAAAAGCCAGTGCAAAGGAAGATCACTTTGAGCTCAGACTGACGTCTATTATGTATAATGGGGGCTTAGCAGTTAAGATTTTGTTTCTGTGATCGGAATGTTGAAGGTTCAAATCCCATGGTCAGCAGACTGATTTCACCCTAGAACAAGGCCCTTAAATTTAGTTGCTCCAATGATTGGTTGGCATTTTTGTCAATTGCATGTTATTTTGGACAAAAGTGTCTGCTAATACCCTTTCAATGACCTCAGGATGAGAGAGATAATGTGTCTAAACTAAAGCAAATTCTCAGTCTAAATACTACTTCTGCCGGATTTAACTGTAGACAAAACCACGACATCTATTGATTCACACATGCCCAGATAACCAGCCATCTCCACTTAATTTTACCAGTATTAAGGATTATTTATTTAATGCTTTTATCCAAAGCCACTTAGAATATAAAGGAAAAGGTTACCATTTAAATTTGCACCCTGGAATTCAAATCCAGAGCTGGTAACACAATGCCCAACTTGTGAAGCTGCCAGATACTGCTGTCTTTATCAAAACATGCTAACCAACTAAAATTAAAAAAAATTATCATGTTTAAAACTGGTATGCTTGAGTGCTGCAATCTTATACAGGAACGAGGTCACCCACAGAAGGTTCTGTATGTACATTCAGACATTCAGTACAGTACAACCAGTGGCGACTTTATTTTGTACGTCTTCTCATTAAACAGCATTCGAGCAGACTGCTCCTCCAAACAGTAAATAATGTAGCTGCAACTCGATATACATACAGCAGGCAGACAGGGACAAGAGATTCAGCTACCGTTCAGCTGAGCCTTAGATTGGCTAAGTGATTTTGAAGACTGTGTGATCGCTAGGACTTGTTATATTAGCCAAAGGCACAGTTCTTCAAAGGACATCAGTGATATAAACCTACAATGTACACCAGTAAATTTCTAAAAGTAAAATAGTCTAAAATTGCATATTAAACTGTTTTTTTATTACAGTCCAGATCAATCATGCATCTTCCATAAGTACTTATGAAGGTGTGAGTCTACAGTACTAACCAACGAGCTGCCAAATCATATCAAATACAGTTTAATTACTAAGCTCTTTTTGTTAGATACTCCACTATCATCAATTATCCTATAATTGTATCAGATGGTTGTTGTGAAATGGCTGCCTGGTATATTAATTTAAAGCAAGCTTTTTAAATTGACACATCTGCATATAAAAATCTTTGTTGCATCTGTGCATATAATCAAGAAGAAATTGTGTGCGTTAAAAGATTGATGTTTTTTTTTATTTGTGATGATGTAAAAACATTCCCTTAATTATTATTGGAATATTTCTGTATGTGGCTTTTATATGCTAATTAAAAGGAGACATTATTAATGAGACTCACATTGAAAGACTTGCTTATTAGAAACCAATTTTTACATGCATCTTCCAACTGCTTATCCTGATCAGAAGAATAATACATTTTAAGCAGAAGTAGATATATAGAACTTTATAAATAATCATATAAATGACTTAGTAAAGAAGACCGGGATTCAAGGGTAAAAGATGAATGAGTGATGATACACATTAGGAGGTAAACTGAATTTTTGCTCATATTGGAGCAGATCGGCAATCAGCCAATCAGTTTAATTACGACTGATTTTATGAGCCAATCAAGTTTTTTACCGACTAAAGTTACCTTTTTTCCCAAGTCTAGTGGTGGGTCATATGGCGGTATTTTATTGTACCTGGTTACAATTATACCCACAATACACATTTCAGAGGTATCGTAAGAATCGTCGCACGGCACTACATTTACGTTTAAGTGGCAAATAGTACATTACAAACATTTCTGCTGTCACAGAGTCAGTTAGGCATAAATGCATTCAATGAATGCCCAGTTACAAGTGCACTACTTAACACTATTAGTATAACGACAGAACAAACTGGGGAAGTGCCTGTCACATGATACTTGTGTGTCTGGAGGCTGCAACAAAAGTTGGCTAACGCAACAAAAACAGACAATTGTGAAACAAACCAATTTCAGCCAGGATAACATCTCTGTGCTGTCTGTATATCTCACTTCTTTGTCAACTATCTGTCTCAGTCGATCTCAATTTAGTGGTTAATTGATCCCTTTTGACAAGTTTCGTCAAACTTGGCGAAAAAACAAACCTTATACACCATCACATTGTCAAATTGTATCACACGATAAACAACAAACAGTCCATCTACTATTTGGCTATGTTGTCAAATAAATACAGTCATGTGCCGAATAATGACATTTTGGTCATCGACAGATCACATATACAATGGTGGTCCCATTAAATTTTGATGTAGGTGAAAAATCCCTATTCCCAATGATGTCATATTACCAGGCATTGCTTCTATGTTTGCGGTGGCTGGTGTAAACAAACCTACTGTGCTGCCTCTATCGCATATACATTTAGCGCACAAGCTTATATACAGTACATAGTACATAGGCGTAACACTTTATAATGACAATAAACAACTATGTTACTGCATGATTTTTGTATTTACTATACTGTGCTTTTTGTTGTTATTTTACAGTGTACTCTTCCTACTTATAGAAAAGGTGTTCTCTAGCCTAGGTGTGTAAATACTGTAAGTACTGTGATGTTCACACAATAACAAAATTGTCTATCCTGACGATAAGCAACGCATGACTGTAGTGTGCAGCATAAGGAAGAACTGGCTCCAAAAAAGGTTCTCCATTTATAGTGTGGAAATGGTTTATATTTGTCAAATCTGACGTCGACCAATCTACTGTATTTTGCAAACTTGGCAAAGATACCCTTTTTATAACAGGTGGCAATACAACCAGACTTTTTAACTAAATATCATTCATAATTTATTCAGTTAAAGAGCCTTCAAAATGGCTCCCATAATCACTGGTATTCTCTGTAATCAGGGTTTTCACTGCTATTTGTTTGTTGTTTATTAGGGTCAGTTATGTGGCTTTTTGTCCTATTTTTCATTTCTCCACTGTAAACAAGAAGAGGTATAGTAATGTATAAATGATTATCAATTTGAGAGAATGGATGTGTGAGCTGCTGCCGATGCCTTCACCATAGACTAGAGTATTTACTTGAAATAATCAGTTTTGACTGGGGAAGCACCAGTTGCATTTTCCATGGCTAATACCGGTTGCTGACTTCTCTTAAGGCTGACCTGCCAATACCGATTCCGACCGCTACTGGTTTTCTTAGTGTAATGATAATTTCCAGTGGTTATAATCACAATCCACAATATAGGTCACAATTCTTTTGGAATTTATATAGTAATGTTAATTAATACTTATGTTTATATAGCAGTTTTAGTGACAGAATGTCATGCATAGTTTAAAACAAAAGTACTTTCATCATGGAATACTAAAGATTTCTCCTTTTCCTGTAAAAAATAAAGCCCCTCAATCCAAATAATCCAAAAAGCAGTGGATGAAATGAGTTTTTTCTTTAATCCTGATATGAGTTCAGGTACCTGGTGTGTTCCTGTGACTGCCCCTCAGTACAAACTCCAATTCTACTGACAATTGCAAGTTTCCTTGCATACAATACATTAACTAAGCATTCCTTGTTGGAAGATATAATCAAGCCAAAAAACATCCGATCCCACCTTTTGCAATCTGCAGGAACTAAAACCTTTTTGGTTTCCAGGAAAATGACAACGTGTACAAATGCCCTTCCTTCAAAGGTCAGAATCCATTTTATTAATGATCTATACTGGTTCAGTCTGGGATGGAGCTCCAATTTGGCCAGTCCTCAGAAGGCAGTAAATTAATTTTAAAGAAATCATGCCTGCGAAGGTTGTTTCCTACATGCTATTCCAGGTCTCTTCCCTGGCCATAGAGCCAATGTGTAAATGTAACCAAGTACACCGCATAAATTATATGGTGGATGACACTATAAGCTTTTCTGTAGGAAATGATAATTAGTAGGAGGAGCGGATCGTACCGGTGCCATTGTTTATAAGGTACCTGTCTAAGTGTCAGGCTATTTCTGGTTCACACAAAGCTTTTATGCAGCAAAGCACAGCATACTATGTAAATAAACCAGAAATACAACCGAAAGGGACCTTTAAAAAGAATGGTCAAAGATATTTTCATGCGAAATAACCCTGAAGTTTCTTGGAGAGTCTGTGGCTTCCTTGGAAGGTGTATTTTAAAGGTTGCACCCTTGGAAGGTGTGCTTTTACCACAGCTCCCTCGAGGTCGGGTATGATAACAGTCTTTGCTTTGTGAAGACACAGGGCAGAATGCAGATGAACTGGCCCATACCCTCTTCTAACACGCCTCTGAGAAACTGCTCCTGGACAAGTCTATTTTTATCTTGTTGGTCTGTGTGGGTGCACACGCTTGTGCTTTCACCAAAAAAAAAAATACAATTTAAATACCAGGGTGGGTAAATGCCGATAGGTAAATGCTGCATTATTCATGAGATGCAAGGGGTTTAAATCACAAAAAGAAGTGTGTGTTTAGAGCAAGCATTAAGCAGTGATTCCACCGGAAAGGAGGGAAACGGGTTGTAATCCATCATACCACGACTGCCACTTCCTCCATTGCCGATGCTTTGTTTCCTGTTAGTGCAAGATGCTAAGCTCACCCAGGAGAATTTCCTCCTCCTCTGGTTCTCAACACACCCAGAGTTCCCTGTACAGGCATCAACAGAGCTAATGAAACATCGCGTCCAAATCCCAGGTATGCAGCATGGAGAATGTCAGCGTATTAGTATTAGTATTAGTATTAGTATTAGTCAGCGGATACAGCAGACCACTTATGCCCCTTGTGCTTCATTGATGACTCTTTACGTAATGATGGCACTGGATGGTTCTCAAATGCAATGTGAGATCACTGCAACACTTCGATTGTCAGCCTGTCAACTTGTTCGCTTGGTTTCTATCAGTACAAAGAAAAACATGAGTATGGAATCGCCATAACCAAACTGAAGATTTTTCTCAAAAGAATACAAAGCTACTTTTAAGACCCAAAATATTGTAAGGCTATGAGTCAAATATGTGACATCAGCATGTGACCCTTTAGAAAATCTGAAAAAAAAAAAAAAAAACTTCTTTGTCCAGACCCTTCGCAGTTACATAATTTCATGCGCTAACAGGTGGCTGGAATAGCTGGCACTGACAGAAGTGTAGTGGCTTCCTAAGTTCTGATATTCAGTATGAAGCGTGAATATACTTGCCAGGCACACAGATTCATTAAAAATCGATCAACTTAATCAACCCATCAATAAGAATATTTATTATATATAATGAATAATAATTATAATTTTTTCCTCCTAAAAAACCATCCAGTGCAGCAAAGGTGCCAATGCACAACTTAATCTCTTCTATCCCTGATTAAAAAGCACATAATGGAAAATCAATTCAACAGAATAAAATGAACTGGCAGAGGAAAAAAAAGAATTGTCTGGGCGTCCACACATCTGTACTGTAATTTCTATCCCCTGGAAACATATAAATGATTGAAGCTCGATCCGTGATGACAGTGTGCTTACAAACACAGTTAGTGAGGGAGATTCATAGAGTGGGGGTGCGAAAAAGACAGGAAGGGGGAGGGAGGGCGATAAAGAAAAGGAATACACAGAGAGAGCAGACTGTCAAGCCCGTTTATTGGAATCACTGATCCATCCCATAATCTGTGTCTTGTTTAAGGGGGTGAAAAGAGTGCTTGCCTAAAACCTTGGATCGCCAGTGTGGATTCCTTTTATTTGTATGATACTGAAGTCAGGTTCTTTTTGCCAACTCCCCTTGGAGCCAAAAAGACACTTTTCAGACAAAGTGCAAATGGGATACTGAGAGACAGGCAAGCAAGAAGAAATTAGGAAACAGATCCTCTTACCCCAGGGTCGTCATGGTGACAATGGTGTACCAGAAGGAAGCTGGAATACTGGTAAATTTGCTGGAGGTGGAGCCCTTCTCTGCGTAGAACATGACGGTGGCGAAGATGATGATGGCCATGGTGAGGGAGAAGAGGAGGAAGCCCAGCTCTGAGGCACAGCTCTTCAGCGTGTAGCCCAGGATGCGCAGGCCCTGAGAGTGGCGGGAGAATTTGAAGATCCGGAAGACACGGAAGACCCTCAGCGTGACAAAGGCACCACTCACATCTTCGTTGTTCGTCATCACCAGGCCGATGTAGTAGGGCAGGATGGCCACCACATCAATGATGCTCATCACGCTACGCATGAAACGATAGCGGCTGGGTGCAGCAAAAAGCCGCATCAGGTACTCCACGGTGAAGATCATGACGCAAGCTGTGTCTATGCAGAAGAATGCTACGGTGTACCTCTCACCGCAGGGCATGTCTTTCTGATTGGGAGTGGCTCCACAGGGCACAGTCTCAACCACATTGGTAATGACAGAGACGGCAATGAAGAAGCCAGTGACATAGTAGAAGACCAAGGCCATGGTGCTGGTGTGGGGGTTCTCGAACGCTCGCCACATGGTCTCACGGAATGACACATTAGGCTGCTTGCTGTCCTTGTTGTCCTCCTGGTCGTCCATGAGGCGTTCTGCGTTCTCCCGTTTGCGGTCTTTGTACTCTTCATAACAGCAGTCGCCGATGATCTCGGGAATGATGCCGAAAAAAGCCAGCTCCTCGTCATAGGACGAGATGCACTCATAGCGAGGGTAGTGCAGCTTTCCAGTTCGGTAGAAGTTTAGGACACAGCGGAAGACGTCAGGGTCACGGTCGAAGAAGTACTCCTTGGTCTCCTCATCATAGAAGAACTCTTTTTCAGAGCTACCAAGAAGCGTATCTGGGTAGCGGTCCAGGGTGTTCTTCCAGGTCTGGAAGCGGCGCCCACTGACATTCAGGACAATTAGCTCGTCTTGCCGCTTATTCTTCTCAGCGGGAGCCATGGGCATGGGCAGGTTGGCCACTGGCATCCAGCCGATGGCGGCAGCCCTGGCAAAGGGGAGCCACGCTGCTACTCCCGCTGCCATGGTGACTTTGGCTATAGGCAAGGGCAACGAGGGCACCCTTTTCTAAAAGCAGGGTATCTTCAGATCAGTAGCCATCTATGTAACAAAAAACACATACAAAAAAAGTCACATTCAGCCAAGTCCCTAAGGTAGTTGTTAATAACCAATTCAGGCTGTTGACATTCGCAGTTACTACACAACATTAAACATTACCATACCCCCGCAACAAACAAGTAATTTGCTAGCAGAGTCTCTGTATCCTCCAAAGTATAATTACATCCTGAATAGACTACACCATGGTGTGAAGGTTATGTTCTGTACCAAGAAGCACTGAAAAAAAATCTAGCTATGTGTAAAACACAGGCTGTGACTCAAAAATCATAAAGGTTTAATCTTAGAGGTGTAAAACTTGTGACAGAATAACATTGAGTAGCTGATCAAATATTCATTTCATTTTATGGACAACACATTATAGTTCTACAACTTTACAGCTTTCTGTGAAAGCACAAATCTGCTGAATGAGTAACACACTCATTTACAATTTAAAAATGGTAGATGATTATATGGATTAATTTACGTTGACATTTTACAGATAATCGCTAGGCTATAAAGATAAATTTGTAATGATGTGTATTATTATGAGTTTTGAAAAGACAAAAAAGTGTTATACAATTGCTAAATATTTATTGCCTGTACCCATAATAAGCAAATTTAAAACGTATATAATGCTATACAACAATCGTTGAATAATTGTTTTACAAATGGCTTTCTCACTGTAACTTAAAAAATCATAAACGAAAACGATATATGTTTTAGAGCATTCAAAAACCGCATTAAGTTTTTTATGAGTACAAACAAGTATAGATTCAATGCAAGAGGTCTGAAACCTGTTGAGCAATACAAGTACTGAAATGCGGGGAGTCTTAAGATCAGTTTTATTGTCATACAGTAGCTCTCTTACGCTGCTGTGCGGTCTGCCTAAAATACAAAATACGTGTATTTTAACGTTTACAGGCATGTCTACCTTTACATATTTATAAACAATGTTTTTTTCCGTTTCGAATGTAAAGATGTATACACGCGCACGCCTTTTACGATTTAAAGTGTATTAAATAAACATCTGTGGTGGATCTGTCTTTTCATTTTGTCAAAAATCCAAACGAAAACAAGTGACTCCGGTAATTAAACGTATGGTTACTGGAAAAAACACGTAGCGTTGGAAAACCCTAGTTTTTAAGTATGGCACTGCTGCGTCAAAGCAGCAATAAGGCAAGTCTATATATGATACATAGATACCAGCTTTTTAACTGATTATAAATTTCCCTCCCTAAAACTACAATAAAATAACCAAAGAAAATGATCTTACTTTGCAAAGTGTTCCTTTGGAGGAGTAAGCTGTTGCTTCGTTCTTCGCAGTTATCCAAGTCTGTTGGGATGTCGCAAAAAATGAAGTTATTATTAGCCTATTATCTAAACGGTTATATGTGCAGTTAATAGATAAAAACGCAGTCACTTCTTAATTCTTCCACCTTTGCTATTTGGAGTTCTTTTCTCATTTAAAGGGTCACGATTCCGGCGCTTGAGATCATTCCTTCTGCACTATGGACCAGGAGACACAACGCAATCGCAGGCTCTCCCAGCGACCCCCTGACGGCTGAGTGCTACATGCGATGATGATGGACGGGATCGCGGTACTTCTGTTGCTCGCGCCGCCGCTGCCTGCTCTCCCAGTCTCCTCGTCTTCCAGTCTCTCTCTCACACGCTCTCTCCCCTCCTTCTTCTCTTTTCCCCTGTGCTCCTCTGAAAAAGCGCAGAACGACTGAGACGCACTGAGGCACTGTCCGCTTACTTTAAACTGCGTGTCGCTGTATAAAACCTAGATATTCTGTTTTGAAATGTACTGAGATATCACTATAATTTCCCTTGTATTTCATTTATGTTGTTTCCAACCCACCATTTATTCTCTTGGGGATAGAATAGAAAAATGCCGAATATTTATTATTAGCGTTATTCACCGTCGATACTGAACAGTTAGTGATATTATTAGTGACATTACGGCTCATGTTGTCATACTTTACCGTAAATGTGAGCGGCTCTAAAGCCTTCGGACGTCTAGTAAATAGGTCTAGCGTTAGTGCTTGATTCAGTGTTTTAATGTCTTTGTGTTAAAGGGCCCTGAGTAATTGTATTCAGGTTAAAACCAAAGGTAAATAAAACAATTTATATACTGTATGTTGTGTTTTGATCTAAATAATCAAAATTAACATAAAAGAAGAAATTATATATTTACCTAACGACATGTCTTAAACTAGCGCAGAGAAATATATTGAATACTATATTTGTTTACTGATTCGTATATTTAAAAGTCGAGGTGAGCATTTTCTCAGGTTCAGTCAGCTAGTCGTCTAACATAGCTAGTACATATAGATCAGGGTTCTTCAAATCTGGCCCTCGATTCCAAATCCAGGCCTTGTTTTCAGTTCTCCCAGGTAGTTAGAGTAATAATTACTGATTCTGATTGGTCAGAGGCTTCACACCTGACTGACAGGTAAAGGAAGACTGGAAAAACAGCAGTCCTCAGACTCGAGGACTGTGATTTGGATAGCCCTGGTATAGATATAAGTTTTTACTCGTTTGATCCCTGCAGGTCTCCCACAGATGCCATTAATACTTCATGGGTTGCAGTTATTTTGTAGAATATTCTCCATTTGAGTGTGCACATATAGATGTATTGATGAGCTTTCTGTATGATTTTTGTTGCTCATCTCAGTTCAGCTGGGAGTCACTTGTAGCGTTCTTCCATCTTTAGCAAGACGACTAACAACATACTAATAATCAGTGTAGTCAAACTACATACTCATCACCAGTATACTGAAGGAGTGTAGCGGGCATCCTGGCTGCTTATTCACACCTGTAGGACTGGGAGTTCCATCCTGCCGGAGTGGAGGTCTCATGCCTTCCCCATCTGGTGCAAATTTTTCCCCATATTATAAAATATGGAGTTGGGCAAACTGGCTTCTCAAAATTGCTCATATTGTGTGTTTGTTTGCCTGGCACCTCATCCATAGTGTTTACCTGTCATAGGCTGGGCTCCAGGCTCTCTGCAGTCTGGTAGTGTACAAGGGGCTGGAAGATGGATGATAGCGCGAATGAGTGTTTTGAAACATGTGCTTTTTTTGCAAATATAGCAAAACAAACAGTGTAATTTGTTTTTATCTCTTTGCATTGGGCATTCCATAGATTTAAATTCAATTTGCGTTTGCATTAAATATCCATGCATTTGGAAGGTGAGTGTGGTTAACATGGATCATGCTAGTTAGCATGATGTTTTCCTAAGTGGAAGCTTAGGTGCGGCTCAATTCTCAGGAGACGCTCTATCATACCTCTAAGACAGGTGCTTACACTGACTTGTTACACTGAAAAATCCAGTTGTAAATATATGGGTAGTTGCTTCATACTAATATGTTTGATAATGTTAAAAAATGTTAAAAATTGTATATCATGTATATCATGATCATGTTTCACAAGACAGATGTGTTCCTTTCCAGTTTCACATTCCTAGTTGGAATGACATCCCACTTATACACAAATACTTTTTTTTATCACATTTTTTCTAGTTATCTTCAGACATAATTTTGGTTTGGACAGTAAAGCAGGGAGTGACCCAGGAAGGGGTGTTAACCATTCGCATACATGTCCACGGTTTATGGAATGTGTAAAATTATGACATACTAAAATTTTCAAATATTTCAAAAGAATGGCAGATTCTTTCTTTATAATAATCCTTTTTATAGATCTGATTAATATTCATTACTGATTCTCAGTAATTTTCATTTTCTTTTCTGTTACCCACTCAGTTTACTCAAAACCAAATAGCATACAGAGTTTTCTTTAGGGTGTAAGACCATGGTAATTTCCCCACCATGGTCATTTTGAGCTGCCGGAAGGTAGTACTGTTTCTGTTTGTTAAAGCACTGAAGTGGATACAGTCATTTTTATGATGCTCGTCATACCACATGCCACACACTCCCTGCCATGGGTCGTGCCTTTTTCAAATACCAGCAGAAAGACAGTCTCCTTGTCTGATTAATATCAAGATTTGATGGAGACCTTGAAATAAGGGTGACCAAGGGCAATTGGTCCAATCTCTCAGTGTTCATCTGTAATCAAGCATCTGGATGTGATGTACTCAGTCAGCCAAAGCTTGCCTATTTCAAATGTAATCTTTCTTATCCTATCCTCGAATTTATTCTGGTTTCTCTTTTGACAGTGTTTTCACCTTGCACCATATGTTCAATTTACCACAATTCAGTCTGTGTCAAAACTCATTACATATGCCGTCTTATGTTAGATTAAAAAAGGACTAATTATTGTTCAGGAAATTATTTACTAATGTATATGTCATATTAATATTTATTACCATGAGATGCCATGCACAATGATTAGTTAGTTACCCAAGATTAACTTATGGAAAAGGCCATGACTGTAGATTCACTTAAAAGTGATTCATCTTTAACCACAGTCCTCCCAGTATGGTTCTTTAAAGGAGGATATACAGCTACCTGACCGTTTCCTTGCATTCTTTACAATATGAATATTTTTATTGACCAAATGATGTCTTGAATGGATTATTCTCCCATAGTTGTTTGATTTGCAGCTGTAAGATTTCCCCCTGGAATATTCCTCATCGATACTGTCCTCTGTGTGGATAATGCTTTGCATCACTCTCATTGAGCCTGTTTATCATCTCATAATGGACTATGTAAATAATAATGATTATAATAATTTTGGTAAACTTCAGTGTCCAGAAAGTTGTATTTTAAAAATGTGTTTAAAACTAGAAACACCAAAATCTTATCAACAAATGACTTCTTGTTTGTTGGTGCAGAACCATAAACAGGCAAAGCACTTCATGTGGTATGCAACAGAATACTGAATTGCAATTTGTAAAAAAAATGAAATTGAATTTAAAAAAGACTGCAAACTATGGTAACAACAAATACGAAAGGCAGAAGGAGAATATGCTATTTCAGTGACTATGGCACCTACAAGTCATGCAGTTCCTTCATAGACAGCATTTATTATTTAGGTGTTGATCATCCATCCATCCATCCATCCATTTTCTATACCCGCTTATCCTACTGGGTCGCGGGGGGTCCGGAGCCTACCCGGAAACAACGGGCACGAGGCAGGGAACAACCCTGGACAGGGGGCCAGCCCATCGCAGGGCACACTCACACACCATTCAATTTAGGTGTTGATCATAGAAACACAAATTCAACTTTTTTCTATTAAGTATGCAGAAATCCACGAGTAACTGAACAAAGTAAACACAGTATCTGTACTACCTTGCCTGTGACATGGAAATCATAGCATCAGAATCATACTGTTCTTAAATATTTTTTTAAACCAGACTGATATTCCCCATTGTCTGTCCATCCAACCATAAATCCATCCATCTATCTATCCATACATCCATTTTCTGTACCTGCTTGCCTTATGCAGGTTCACAGAGTTCCTATACCAAAAAGCTAGGGATGCAAGGCAGGGAACAGCCCAGGATGGGGTGCCCACCCAATTCTTCGGAATGCTTTTTTTAAACCATGATTTGGTTGTATAGATTTCACGGTTGGTTTTCCCCTGTAGCTGATAATCTGATATCCAGGCACCAGTAGTAACCTGTCATGCTTTTGAGCTAGTGTAGCTGCCATTTTCCACAGAGGTACTAAAGAGCTGTCCCTGGGTTGTAGTGACCCCATTATCTGCCTCCCACAATTCCCCAGCCATTAGGGCTGCATCCTTCCCTGCTGTACAGCACATAATAGCATGAGTTTGCATTACGTGAGGTCTTTATTCAGGTGTCTGTCTGGTCAAAAAGTAATAGTCATAGTTTTTACAATGTTTCACGAATAGATCTTTATTGTTTCTTTGCTGAGAAAAAATGATGATATAACTTGTATGAAACAGAAACACACTATTGATTAAATACAATCAATAATGTGAAATTAATTTTAATGATTGCTTAATTACAAGCTAAAATGTCACAGTATGGAAACATTCATTGACTGTTAGTTAATTTCTGACACCTAAATTTACTGCTACATATTTTATTAGTTTAGTTATTTGAATTGTTTGCAACAAGAAGAGTTTTCTTCTCTGCCTTTTATAGGAAGTTGGAGTGGAATGGTTAGTTATGTAAAGGTTGTTTGAGCCACATTCTGAATTTGTACTTTTGTTTTTCAGTTGTATTGTTAGCTAGTGGCCAGTGTAAATGTTCTGGCTTAAGGAAACACTATGTATCTTGCAGATAACCCCGTGCCTTTGACTACAGGTGCTTTGCAAAAATTAAGTGATCATTTTCTGGTCAAGAAATTCAAAATTTTGTGTTACTAGTTTATACTGACAACATTTTTATTCCACAGTGCCTTTGATTGATGCTGATAATCAATGTTGATGATTTTCCTTTTACTTGTCTTAATTGTTCCTTATTTTAAATTTTAATTACTATGTAATGAACAGAAGGCGACTCGGAGGCAGACCCCGTGTTGTGGGAGACCTGAGGTTTACTTGACAAGCCGGGTGCCGACAAAGCCAAGACCGGTATAAGGAATCGTGGTCAGGACGGTCGCAGGCGGTCGAGAGCCTGAGGAGTCAGTCCTTCGGGTAAGCACAGGATGAGAAGACGACGGCAACGGGGATAAATGGAGACGGGTCAGGTAGGGATGTCAGGCGAGGCAGACCGGGAAGATGGGGTAGAACAGGCAGGTTGGGTAGGCAGTGCAGGTGGCAGAGGGCAGGCAGGTAGGGTGGGTGAGACGGGCAGGCAGGACGCAGCAGGCAAGGAAAACGGGAGAGACAAAAGACAAAAGAATGCTTGTTATGTTCCGGAACATGGCAACAATACTTTGCTTTGTCAGCGTGGGAGATCTCCCACAGTGGCTAGGTCCCGCACCTATGGGCATGAGACACTGTTATTTTAATTGCCTTGTATTTGATCTTGTTTCAGGTAAAGCATTTTGAATGACCTCTGTGTTTGAAAATGTGCTATATAAATAAACCTGCTTTGCCTAACTATATATGTAGATTATACTGTGCTTTTTACATTTTTATAATACATCCAAGAATTCATAAACGTATTTAATCTGAAAAATGTTGTGTGGTAGTTGAGAACATGGAAAATGCAACTTGGTTCAATGTTGGGGTTGTAAACCTAATTTGCTTCACTTTTTTTATTCATCATAACCTCTGTTGCTTTACATAACAGAAGAAAAACAATGAAATAACAAAATAAAAAAAACTATAAAACTCATTTTATGATCACATCTGAACTAAGCTGAGTCTCTGTTTAGTCATGTCTAATCTGGGCCTCAAACTGTAACCACACAAAGAGGGTCAATCACAACTGCAAAAGCTGTGCAGATGGGGGAGAATACTGTTAGGGTAGATGGATCATTGAGCTCCATTATGCAACAAACCCAACTTGGCATGAGTCCACAGGATATTTTCCCACAGAAATCACCTTAAAAGTCCTCTGGAAGTGATAGCACACTTGTCATCTCCAGATCAGGACACCTCTAAGCTCACTGAAAGGCAAACGCACCTTATCCAGCAGGTCCAATATAACCAAAGCACAAGCAAAGCAACACCCGCAACCACTGAAGAAAGAGAAAACCATCTAGCCCGAAAATCTATGAGTTTCAAGGTGGAAACACCTGCCATTACCAAGGCCATATCTCCTTTGAAAAAGCTAAATTTATCGATAGGGAAATTGACAACATGGCACGGTTTTCCGGGATCTTAATCATGAAGAAGGATGGAGGTTTGTGTTTCAATGTGGACAAGAGGGGGCTCAACGCCAAGATTCATTTTACCTAGATGGATAGATCATTCTACAAGTTCTGGATTATGTAGGAGTCCCGGCAGAGTCCACCTCTTCACTAAGGCCAGCAGTACTTGCCCTCAAAGGCAGTAATGACTACTTTAATAATACGTAGGGGGCTGCCATTTGGATTTAAAAATGCTGTTGCCTCATTCCAACAGCATAGGAGAGAGTTTGATGTGGGGGGGCACAAAGTTCCATAATACACGTCCCCCGGATCATACGCCCCTGCCTCATCATCTATTGTCTGACAGAGGTTGTTCTCCAAACCAAAAAATGTTGGTGCTGTTTTGTATTATGTAAAAATGTGCTGCTTTTCCACAGTGAAGAGGACCATCTGTGTGATCTACCAGCTGCAATGTCCTACCTATATGATGTGGACTCCACCCTCTTGATGAACAAAACAAGAAGATGAAGGGTATGGTAGAGCAGTGGGTCATAGTGTTAATATGTCAAAGATCATATGTTCAAGGCTGGACTAGGAGCTCACAATATACACATATAGCACACTCATCATTATTAAATATTGTTTTTAACATTAATTACATTTAAGGATGTTCAAGCAATAATGCTATCATGCTGACATCAACAAAATCTTTGTTAAAACATACAACGTGCAAATAACATTACATTAATGTTACAGTAAGAACATGGCTAAAGCTCTGGGAACGTTTCCTGTTAGCTGGCTGGTTCCTAGTCATGACAGGTTAGTACCACCATTTCACACCCTGGGCTTGTTTGTTTGCTTAAGATACTCAGCAACCATATGGTGTTTTTACCTGTTAGCAGCAGGTTAGCTAACTCCTGTAGATTGGGTCTAGGGCAGGGGTCTCCAACTCTGGTCTTGGAGAGCTACTATCCAGTAGGTTTTCTGTCCCACTTGGCTTCTGATGAGCCACACCTGCTCCTGGTATTTACCCGGGAACAGGTGTGGCTCAGCAGAAGCTGGGTAGGATATAAAACCTACTGGACAGTAGCTCTCCAGGACCGGAGTTGGAGACCCCTGGTCTAGGGTCATTGGAATGACCAATCTGCCTCCTGATTACTGATGTATTTGATTCAATTCCCAAATGGGATAGACTGTTAAACATGAAATATAGCTGTCTCAGGACCTGTTTCTTCCCATCCCTTTGCCTGCTCCTTAGAAGTAGTAGGTATCCTTTTAGATATTCTTTCAAGACATAATAATTCTTCCATTTTATAACAATCATATTTATTTTCTACTCCACATGCGATGGGCAGCAATTAATCTTGTCAATAGCCAATGAGAGATGAGTTGGGAATACGGAAAACCTAATTAGTGCCAGAGAATACTGCCACCTGGCCAGCAGGATGCAGATACTTGCTCTGATTGATTTTATGGGGCTGTGTGTTGGGATAGGGGAGGGGGACTGGAAAGTAATGTAATTAATTTACTTTGGCAGAGAAATTTTCAGAAAAGCCCACATGCTGACTGTTAAATGACAATATTAGTTAAAACAACACAAAATCAGAAATTTCTAGGGGGAAAAAAGAATATATGAATTAATTTAAAAGCATCATTAAGAACTGGAATTACCATGCTGCTTAAGGCTTAACCAATACTAAAAGGGAATATCCCTGCAATATAAAGTCAGGTGAAAAAGAAAGTACATCCTCTTTCTGTTCTATGGTTCTACGTACCAGGACATAACAAAAAAAATCATCAGGTCCTTAGCAGATTCCAAAATGATAAATCTAACCTCAGGTATAAAACAACACACAACAGGTTCCACCATATCATTATTTATTTAACAAAAATGAAGCAAATTGGAGAAGCCATGTGTGAAAAACTAAGTACAGATGCTACTCTATTTACAAAATTTAAACTTACAAACTTTCAGACATACGAACGAAGAGGACTGTAAATTCATATTGTGTTCATTGGGCTCCCATTTCACATTTTTTTTCTGCGTGGCAATTCCGCCTAGTACGACTTCCAGACACTAATCCTGCTGTGCAGCAGCATAGCGTTTGTACTCCCAGCACCCTAGTTCTTTGTAATTGCGTATACCCTTAAAATGATGTTGTATAACGACTTATGAACATTTGAAATTACAAACAGCCATTCGGAACATATTCATAAGGTTGTAGAACCACCTTCAGTTGCAATAACCTGAAGTAATTGTTTCCTGTATTACTTTAATTCTCTGTGACATCAATGTTGATGAAGTTTGACCCATTCTTCTTCACAAGGTTGCTTTTGTTCATTGAAGTTTGTGGGTATTTGTTCATGCGCAGCTATCGTAAAGTCCCGCCACAGCGTTTCAATGGGGTTGAGGTCTGGACTGGGCCATTGCAACATCTTGATTCTTTTCTTTTTCAGCCATTCTGTCGTACATATGCTTAGGATCATTGTCCTGGTGCATGAACCAATTTCAGCCAAGCTTTAGTTGTCAGATAGATGGGCTCACACTTGACTCTACAATCCTTTGTTGTACAGAGGAATTCATGGTTGACTCAATGACTACAAGGTGCCCAGGTCCTGTGGCTGCAAAACAAGCCCAAATCATCACCCCTCCACCACCGTGCTTGACAGTTGTTGGTATGAAGTGTTTGTGCTGATGTGCCGTGTTGTGTTTTTGCCAAACATGGCACTATGCATTATGATGAAACATCTCTACTTTGGTCTTGTCTGTCCAAAGGACATTGTTCCAGAAGTGTTATGGTTTGTTCAGATGCAACTCAAACCTAAGCCGTGCTGCCATGTTCGTTTTACAGAGAAGAGGCACCTCTTGGCTACTCTTACAAAAAAGCCATACTTGTTCAAGTCTTACATTTTCTAGTTGTATTGTCATGAATTTTAACATTTAACATGCTAACTAAAGCCTTTAGTGTCTGACATGTAAGTCTTGGATTTTTCAAATTTCTCTGAGCATTGCACAGACTGTTCTTAGGGTGAATTTGCTGGGACGTGCACTCCTGGGAAGATTGGCAACTGTCTAGAATACTTTTCATTTGTGAATCATCTTTCTCACTATAGAATAATGGACTTCAGATTGTTTGGAAATGGCCTTATAACCCTTCCCAGATTGATGGACAGCAGCAATTGCTTCTCTAAGATGTTTTTCCATTTGCATTGTGTTAACACACACCGAGATGCTCCATTAACAGCAACTGACCAGAATGTCTGCTTCTACAGAGGTGGTCACACTTGCTGATCATCAATAAATTACATACATTTGATCAGCAGCACCGGGATGTGATTTACTCTCTTAATGAATAATTAATTATGAAATAATAATTAATAATTAATGCTGTGTAAAGCATAAAAATACAACGTAAAAGCAACTTTGCACACACATAATTCATAATAATCCCCCCCCCCCCCCCCCACAGTTTTTACATTCAGTTCCTATTGTTATTATATATTCAATCAAACGTTATTGTGAATTCATTAAAGTGAAATGAAATGTTGCTTTGCTATTGAAAATTTCTGACTTTAAAGAAAAATCTGATGTGGGCCATTCATCAAAAAGTTCGGCAACCCCTAGTCTATGACCTTTACCTTGCTGCCAATAGCACACTATTTATTATTATTTGTTTAATATCTAATGTCTTGTCTGTACTTATGACTATTTATATCCTATATATCCCCTGTTTCAGAGTCATGGAGCTACACAACCATGCAATTCACTGGACATTCTGATGAGTTTAACTACACATTTGACAACTAAAGCTTTGACTTGACTTTAAGAGCAATCATTGAAAGAGAGTGGTTGTGGTAATATCTGCTCTTTGGTTTTAAAGTCACAGTAGATGCAAAAAAAAAAAGAAAAAACATAAATTGTGTCATATTCTTGACAAGGCACAGCAGGAGCCCCCAGAGAGTGGCCAGTCCTCTGGAAGCTTCTGGGTTCTGACTCCGCCCCATAAACATACTTCCTGAGAACTACCTGCTTGTTAGGTATGAACTTCAGGTGGCTGTTTTCCTCAGGTAGTGTTCAGCCATCAAAGCTCTTCTATGAAGTTCTCTGAACCAGTGTGAGCATCTGCGTGGCTTAATTCTGACTGCCAGTGCCAGTGCTTGGAACACCCCATATGACAACTGGTTCTCAAAAAACCAGAAGACAACATTGTTCTTTGATTAAATTCTACAGTACCTTCATGCATGGCTTCTGTTTGCCTGGCATACTACTGTTTTGTTACCCAAATGTGTGTTTTTGTTGTGGCACTAAAACAAGGAATAGGAATTTTATTCTATGTGTTCTTTGTGAAAGTAGGATCATATATATCCAGGTATGGTAGATCAATGTTTCTTTAACAGGACCAAGGAAATGTAACACCATTGCCGTATAGATGTAGACAGGAACAGAATTTTTGTGGACATTTTTTAACAAAAAAATCCTGAAATGTCTAAAAATGCCGTGTATATAACTCTTCATTCAAGGACTGTCGGAATAAATAAAATATGTAGGTGCTTGAAGTATTCAAGATACAATGTAAGGCATCAAACAAGTACTGTTGGCATCTCCAGTACTGTTTCCACTTGACTTCACTCAGTTTATGTGAGTGCAAACTGATGTGAGTGAATTTGGGCTAGGAGTGCTGCTTACCAAATAGTTAAGAGCAGAAGAGCATGTGATATCCTATGTCTTCTTGGGGTTGTAAGGTGCTGAGTGTAACTACTCAGCATCTGAGAAAGCGTCTGGCAGTACTTCGGGCCATAGAGAAATGGTAATCAACCATATAGTTCATAAATGGGTATTCAACCGCCCTCAGCCTTCATTGCTGCTGGGCAATCAGACTTCAGAAAGTTGATTTCAATGTAATCTACTGAAACGGGGCAGTGTTTTGTGGTGCCAGATGGAGTCCCTCAGGAACATCAGCAATACTGTAGACATTTTCACACCTAAGCAAGCCAAGCTATCAGTGGATTAGGTGAAGGCAGAGAAAGATGACACAGACACCTAGAGGCCTGTTGAGGAGGTCCAATCACAATCTACTATGACTTGTATAATGGGATTTGGACATTTATTCACCAGGGTACCAAAATGCCAGGTGGAACAAGCATGAGAGAAAAAATTCCAAATTGCGCTCTCCATAAATCCTTGAACAGGTATCTAGGTAGGATTAAGCCATTGTTTACTGGCTGCAAGTATAACAGGAGGTATAGGAGTACTGCAAAAAAATGCTTGGTCTGCTGAAGTATAAGCTATGTATCTCAAAGCTACCAGGATGCCTCCTGTCTAGCCATGTGGTGGAAGCAGGCTTCATGCTGTCAATATATTTCATGGGGCTCCCTTCTAAAATCCCTAAGCAAAATAAGCATGTATATGTGGTACTGCAGCATGTGCATGGGTTAAGTCCATAGAGAGAACTCATATGTGCCACATACCCTATGTCAACAGTGGGGGGTCGTAACCGACAACTGCCTACAATCTCCAGAGCTAATCTCACAGAATGCAGCTTTAAAGGTGATGATTGCTGTCTGGGTTTCTTCTGTTCCTGTAGCCCCCTAGGGGAGTCCTGGCTCGCTGTTACCTGTATCTGTGTTTTGGCTGTGTCTCCAGTGTCCCTCTCCCAGAGATCACCTGACTGCAAGTACCAATCGGCTTGTTTAATTTGTCAAGCACTTTCACCTGTTCCTCTCTGACTGCCTCTTCTCTAGTAAATGTAAATCTCTCCTCCCTACTTCCCAATTGTCTCAATAGTGTCCCTGTCAAGCTCTTTTGTGCTTGTTCCTTTCTGCTCCTCCTGGTCCTGTGTTTGATCCTTGACTGTTTGCCTGTTTCTGAATTTTGCCCTGTGTTAACACTGTGTGGTAACTTGCCTGTGATAGTCTGCCTCTTTTCTATCGAATCTCTGCCTGTCTACTGACTCTTCCTTTGCCTCTGCTCATTTTGTACCTCAGCCTAGTTTTGAAGATTCCAGTGTTTGTGATCCTTTGCATATGTGAGAGATCATCCTATTTGGGTGATCAGTGCTGGTTTGGGACTACAGAAGTCAGTCTGGGAAGAAAGCTCTAAGTTCCACTTACACACCATATCACTGAGGTCAGACCAAGATACATATGAGGTATTGATGTAGCAGCAGAAGTTAGTCCAGTGTCAGAGAAAATGTGGAAGAGCACAAGAGAGACAGAGAAAAGATTACAATAAAAGGTCAAACTCGTTCAAGAGATGGATCTGTTATGAGTCCATACCTGTCCATTGTTTTGGGTGGGATTTGCAACCAGTTTAGGTACACAAAAGAAATGGCAGGAAAATGTGAAATATAGGATATGGTTCCTAGGTAGCCCAGGAAGATGCATAGTATGGTGAATATCATACATTTTCATCCTCCACCCAGACCATCTGAAGGAGCACCCACATGCAGATTGGTGACCTTGTCCCATGTTCTGGGCCTTCCTGCATTGTCCTGGATTTGTTGTCTGGTAGTATGTTTTCTGCATTTTTTTGGACTGTGCTTAATATAATGTGGATTTGATATAGGCTGCAACCATCTTGGAAGAATTATATCACTTTTTGCAGTTTCTGTATTGACTTTGTTTAGTTTAGCCTTTTGTATATGCTAATGCAATTTTTCTGAGTTCTATGGTGCAGAGGCTGCAAAGATTAGAAAACATTCTTTAGCCAGTTAGGACACAGCTCACATAAGCTCCTTAGCAGGTTATATTTGTATAATGTTTCAGAAAGTAATCACACGTGAAGCAGCATATAGTGTGACACCATGCTCATAGTGCCTGTTTTACACTTATCATATATGTATTTTATACAGGTGTTGAAAGCTTCTGATCTGTTGTTTAAACTGTTGGGCTTCCCTGTATTACATGAGCAGCTTGCAGTAGTTTTTTGTAACTAATATGCAATACAGTGGTTCAGCATTTGCATGTTGCTTGTGTATTGCATCCTTAGGCTATTCAGTTCGCGTTTGTGAAAACTAATGTTGCTGAACATTGTTCATTTTCCTCAAATATGATAAAAATGAGTAACGTAGACTTTTTTCCCTTCGAAATAGTATACTGTATGATTACAATCCAACTAGAAAGGGAACATGCACAGCCATTATACTGTGAAGCACATTGTGTCTGCTTCATGTAATGTGCCTATTACAGCTGTCTCAAAATGTGTTCTAGGACATTTTCACACCTATAGTTCGGTTTCTCTGATACAAATCAATTGACGAGTTTGTAAACTTGTAACGTTTTCCCCTGAGTTCGATTTGCTTTTACACAGAGAAAAAATCCAAACGAAGCAACAATGCACCACTACCAACCATGTGAGAACGCTCATTCTGATTATTGGTTGGATTTGTGGATGGAGCAAAAATGTAAATACAGTGTGACAGGAGCAAAAATGTAAATACAGGAGAAGAAGATCCTGTGCATTGGGCTATGAGGCTGAACATTGCTCATTTTTACGCATTGTTGCCTCCAGTTTTTCTTTTCTTTCCATTCACACGGCACTGTTCATTAGACCAGTCAAATCCTCTCTCCAGCCATTGACTGAACATTTTGAAAACTTTTTATAAGCTGTTTTTCAGAGCTGACAGATGTAGTCATCTGCCCAGATTTCAAGAAGGCAACGTACCTCACTGCTAGACCAAATAATAAAAAATCAACCCAGATTCTGTTTTGACTGGACTAAAAAGTGCTGGTGTGAAAAAAAAATCTTAGATACAGCTGCGAAATTACATGGTATAAATGGCCAACATTAGTACCAGATTCATTAGTATCATAATTATGTACTGAATTGAGCAGAGCAATTGTTTAGTAATACTCATCATCAAGGAAGGGATCTGAATAATTGGTAGAGAAAACAATATTACAAATACCATGCATTTGCAAACATTCCATGAAGACCAAAACTCTCAATATAATCAAGTCAAGAGAGATATTTATGCGATACACATAGTACCTTGAAATCCTATACATAAGTCCTATTTGTTTGACCTTGCAATACCTATTGATCAAACTCCAATTGCTGGAATGGACAAATTGCACACTTATTGTGTTGAACTGTGCAATTATTCACACAAATTAGACAAGCTCACACAACTGTTTCTGCTTAAGTGTTGTTCAATTCTTACCACATGGAGGTATCACGGGCAAAAATAATACCCTGTGTTACACCTCTGTCGCCTGGGACTTAATTAAGATTTGAGCTTTGCTCTGAGCTCAGTCCTGTCATTCCCATCATGCACTTTAACACAAATCATGCATAAAGCAGTTTCAGCTTATGAAAACACATCCTGTTCAAACAAGCCATATATGAAAACGTGGTTTATTTGCTGACATACAGTAACTGGTCTCATTGGTCCTGAAAATTTGTCAACAGACACCAACTAACCATTATCTGGTACCTTACTAAAAATCTCATTGCCATAGCTTCTCAATATTTAAATAATGAGGAAAACATTATTAAATCAGTTAAGGTTGAAGGTCAAACACGCAACTCAAAAAAGCTTATTTTTGATACAAAGATTGATTGCGATTTTCGAGGTTTACAGCATCAATGCAATCATTTTAAAAGCTGCCATATGAACTTTTCAGCACAATAATGTAATCGACGCACTATGTTTTAGCATGTTACATTACATACCATTTATTGTATCTAAATAGTAAAGTATTTAGGATAGTGATCGTGGTGCTTTTTTTGCCTAATTCTGTCAGAGTAAGTCAAAGACTGTACAACATTATATATCTAATGGAGTTTTAAAACAAACATACATTACTGTTTATAGTAGGGCTATTTAATAATTTTCCCAGAGGTGCAAATTCCATCAGCAACACAAGATCCACTGCTCTGAATAGTTTTCTGGGGATTGGTGGGATATTTGGCAGACTTGGGGGGGGGGGGAGGGGGATAGATCATTGAGTGGTGGCGGGATCAATCGCATGAATTAAATTGTTTCCTGAGTCCACCAACTGAGTTCCCCTGACTTATAGCTAAGTGTGTATTAATTGATTTTAGTCATTTTACAAAAAATGGTCAATTTTTACTTATCCAGACAACCTCAGTCAGGAACCACTGGAGTGGACCGGACTGAAGTTCACCTAAAAAAAAACAACATGAGTCTGCATTACTTTGGTCATGTCTATCATGCTGTTTTTATACCAAGCCCCACTTCTGTTACAACCATCTGCCATACATTGCCACCTACAGCATGTGTTCTTCCACAGAATAGTTAGAAGAAAATTTGACTTGTTGGGTTGAATTTCCAAGGCTCAGTACCACACACTAAGTGATTTGCGGTTTTATGCGCTATTTTATTTGTATTTTTTTTGCCAGTGTCCAATATAGACAAGCAGACATAAAACTGGCTGTTTACCCATCCGCTGACAGTTTGATTCATAATACTAAGGACATGTAAGTCATTGCTGATTAATTATTAATCTTCTGTGGGAATCGTGGGTCATAAACAGTGCCATGATTGTAATAAGAATCGGCGGAAAACAGTGAAGGCATAATCTGTTTACGACTCTTACACATTCTTCAATTCATCCATTTATCCCTCCATCCATCTTCCAACAGCTTATCCTGTTCGAGGTCAAGGGGGCCTGGAGCCTAACCTGGGCATTATGTAGTACAAAGCTATTAAATACCCTGTATGAAATGTCAGTTCTTCACAGGATACATTCATGCACATGCAATCATACGTTAAAAACCAATCCATAAACGGTCTAGCTGGTCGTGGCGGGACTATGGGAACCTTCCAGGTTTATCGTGCTCACATGAAGGCAAGCATCCATCCAGCCACACCCAGTGGGTTACTGTTCCCTGTCCCCTGAATATGAAGGTGCAGCTGTGTCTTATTTGCTCGATTTAATTGGCATGGTAGCACCTGCTTTTCAATAAAATCTTTCGTGAAATACTGAATGCTCCACCACTTTCTGTGATTCTTTCATGTTCTGGTCCCTATCATGAACTATTGACTGCATCCTAGTATTCTTGTTCTTCATCTTGTAGTTTGAATTGTGTTACTTGCCCTGTACGTCCCGTATTGAGTACTGCACTTTGGATCACAATTTGATTTTATTTGCCTTGTTTACTTGTACCTGGTTTTCAGCCCTTTGTCTCCCCTTGGACTTTGCTTCTGGAAATAAACGTCTTACTCCTACACTTGGACCCTCCCTCTGTCCAGGCATTACAAGGTGTTGAAAAAACCCAAGTAGATTAACATCATGCGAAATCATTGCGGCTACTTTACTTTTGAACAGGGTTTAATTACCACACTTTTGAACACTTTCTATTTTTTGTCAAGGCAGCAAATAGTCCAGTGTGCATGGCCAGGTCCTGCCAGACATCTGTGTGGATGAGCCACACTTAAGGATGGACTGATTGCTTCCTGCTGTGCCAGTTAGGGAAGCTGAATTCTGGCCTGTGCAGCACTACATAAGAAAAACACTCAGAGAGGGCTGGGAAAGGAAACGACTTACCCAGTAACCAAGCAACTGTTCATTACCACTCAGCATCCTACAAGGAGCTTTGATGTCAGTGATCAAGCTCTGCTATAACTTATGCATGGAGAAGAGTAGAAGGACCACAGATTAAATATCTCTCTTATTACGCCACATTTGTTTACAGGGATTCATGACACACCTGACTGATGCCATCAACAGGCTCGCAGGAGTTTTACTTATACATAAATGTTCTGAGGGCGGAATGAAAAATGATTGGTTCAGAGAGATAACCAAACAGATTGTAGTGGAGGTAAGTCCAAGACATCTGATTGGTTGGTCCCGCCTCCTCTAGTTACTTGGACCCACCTCCTCTAAAGTTTTTTTGGTTATCTCTCTGAACCAATCATTTTTCATTTTGCCCTCAGAAAGTAAAACTCCGATGAGCCAGCAACAGCTCTCCGTAAAATGAACCAGAGGGACCAGCGGATGAGGAAATCTGAAAGAACTGTTATCCACGTGTTACTCCAGATCACAGAAAAATAAAAAGTAAAAGAAGAATACGTTGTCACAATATAGCAAAGTAGCATATAAGTGACTCATGAATATTCATGTATTATTTTAATAAGAAATGCAAAAAAAGGCTATCAAAAGAAACGAAAATTAAGTCACGTTCAGCACCAGCAGCCTACAGCAAAGTAATGCCTGAAAAGGGCTTGGAACAAGACTGCTTAGTCTTCTCCCATCTGAGAAGAGGAGACTCCATTCCAGCACCAGTAGGCTGTAATCTCTTAAAGTACATTCCAGTAAGTGTATTTTACAGTACTGTACATAAGAAAAATTTTTTAAGCTATTTATCTGGGTAGAAAGTGTACATATGATCAATAAAAAATACAATTTATTATCAGAATATATGCAATTAAAATGAACAAAAACTCACTTCTTTTTTTCTCTAAAAATTTACTGATTTCATCTAGAAGAACACCACTTGAGTTCCCAAACAGTTCCCAATCCACGCTTTTGTTAAATTTCACCACCAGCTCATTAGGTTAAAAAGCCAGAGGTATTTATTAGCCATACAACGGTGTGCTAGCGGTCAGTCAATACACTACATGGGTGTATTAGATGGATGCTGTACATTTTTAGGAGAGGTTTTGAAATGTTTAAGCTGATGCACTTGGACTGATATATATTTTTACACCAACATGAAGAACATTTTCTTTGACTGCCTAAATGTTTCGCACAGTTCTGTATATCAAACGCCCCTCTGTGAAAGAACTGTTGAGTACAGATGCTCAACCTACTACACAAAAACACAAATTCTGCCACATCTCAGGTTCTCATTATAGATGTTGTACTATTTAAAGTCATTGTCATATTAGCCAAAATATTTCAGTTATTGGCATGTGTCACGTCGAGCAGGAGCCGGGCAGACAGAAACGGGCAGGAGATGGGGTGACGGGTAGAGGAGCCGATTTACTTGGGGAATCGGGGCAGGAGAACAGTGCAGGGCGTACGGCAGGCAGACGGAACAGGCAGGTCGGAATACGGGGCGGAAAACGGGAGCACTCACATTAACACGACGAATGACACAGATGCCTGATCTAGGGAAGACTGATACAGACGCGGACTAAATACAGTCGGGTAAGGCAGGCACGCATAGACAACAGGTGGTTACAATCAGGATCAGACACGAGGTAACGAGGGGGGCGTGGCACACACGAAGCTCGGACGGGCGGATCATGACAGCAAGTATATGTAAAATGAGAGGTGTACCGTAAAGAATAGTGCAAAATTTACGATAGCAATGATCATATTTAAATAAGTGGTCTTCCCAAGAAAGACATTTTGCATTTCAAAGTATAATTTTTTCCTGTGTTCAACTGTGTGTGTATCATGGATTTTCCCTTTGTGGACCGCTCTCAGTAGGTACTCACCCAGCCATGCCTTCCTATTTCGGAGATGCTCTGTGTCAGTCGACTGGCCATAACCATTTGGTTAAAGTCACTCAGATCTTTATCCCTGTCAATTTCTTCTGCATTCAGCATGTTGACCATGAGTACCAAATGTTAGCTTATCGTTTAATATATCCCAGACTTTGACATGCACTACTTTTATGAAAAGGTAAATATGATTCGTCTCACGTAGGGGTGGTCCGTAATGTTATGGCCTCTAGGTGTGCATATTGTCTGTATATGACAGACACTCAAAGCGACAGGTATTTTAGGAACTGTTGAGACCTGGATTGATAACTGGTTAACAGATAGGAAGCAGCGTGTAGTTATAAGAAGCACAATGTCACAGTGGGCCTGCGTTCATAGTGGGGTACCACAGGGTTCGATTTTAGGACCACTGTTGTTATTATAATATTGTAATCTAATTTACATAAATGATATAGACACCAATATATACAGTAAACTGGTGAAATTTGCAGATGACACCAAGGTGGGTGG
>JAODUD010000107.1:8219758-8230430 GCA_026784285.1 Stomatorhinus walkeri
AGGGCCCAGGGGGAGCGTGGCATATCATGGGAGTCCTGTTGAAGTCATTTTGTCCCAGGCCTGGGAATTATTTGAGGCGGGTTTGCTCGAGTTCCCCCATGACTCTAAAAACGATTAGTTGGAAGATGGACAGATCAGGTGAAGACAGTGGTAACATGAAATGAATCATATTAAACATATTTAGCTTTTCATTTTTCATATAAATGAAAGAAATAAATACAAAAGAACAATGAGGTGTATATGAGAGAAAGTCTCTTAATTCTCCCCATCATTCGCAATTAAACCTGCATTCTCCAAGGTCACGACTTGAGTACTTTTTGAGCCGTTCACAGCTCTTACTCAGTGGCTTGAAGTCATTCTGACACATTGCTAATGAATTATTGACCTGTGAATGGAGACCATCTCCTTGGCTGTTCGGGAGCACACAGATGAAGTCATTAGTAAGTGTCAAATACATGATTTGAGCCTGTCATTGGAATTGTGCTTCCAGAGTGTCCGTCACTGTCCACACAAGTTCATGATTGTACACACATTGCTGTGGCAAACAGAAAAACTGACACCTGTTGTTAATTGAGGAGCAGCCTCCAATATCGGTCAACAGCTTTTAAACAATTTTAGAGAGTTTTCCAAGGTCAAATAAATAAATAAATAAAATGACAAACTTGAAGCCTGACTATACTGATTTACATACCCTTATACACCCTTCATGTCAACAAGCTTATAACTGATTATTCAGTATTCTTCATAGTAGATATAGCATTTTGCTGGGGGCTTTTACTTTAAATATAGAAAACTAATTAACCTTTACAATGTTTCTGAGTGAGGATTTTAACCTTCCAGCAGGCATAGTGCATTTCCCTGAGAGACAGATATACTTGAATTGTAGTAGACATACTTTGCCTAACTGGATTCCATCTTTCTGAAGCATTTTAGGTTAAATGCTAAGCTCCTTAGTACTGTGGCTGCGCCTTTTGTCGGACTGGCAACCTTTTGGCTCTTATTCTGAAGTATATATACATCCTGAGGAGTAATCACTGCTCAGACTTTTTATTAAGAATGTAAATGAATGGGATTTGTTGATTACAGAGGTATGATGCATCTCCCACTAGGCTCAGAGGGGAGCAGCTTGTCTCCGCACCAGTACTTCCAGTGACTCCACTCCCTGCTAATGCAACACAGCTGGCTCTCATCCCACTAACATAAGCATTGAGAATAAGAGGGCCAGCTGTGCTGCTGGCGGGGAAGCAAGTGGAAATAAGATGAGATGAAAACGAGAAGTGGCTTGAATGGGGAAGGGGGGGGGGGTGTATCTTTGTGGTAGCTTGTTTGCTGTTTACTCAAGGTTGTATTTGTTAGAGCTGTTGGGGAGGAAGCTGGAATGCCACACTACTGCCCGCCGAGATGCCCAGGTGCCTTATACTTGGGGTGGCCATCCACTAAGCTGATGGGCTCTGTGAAGAGTGATCTGCAGTTGGCTGAGGAGAGAACTGACAGATGGTATGACAGAGTACATCAGAGTACAACACACATAATCGCATCACTTTCTGACCTATATATTGCATGTGTATCTGGGTGGGGAGGAATTCCATGTCTTTTTTTTGTATCTCCCCCCCTTTAGCAAGATATTTTGAATTAGTGCAAAGTTTGGCTCAAACCCTGGATTGTTAGGACAATGCAGTACATGCAATACAAATTCACGTATATCATACTATAACTGTAGTATAAAAAACAAATGAATATAAGAAATGGATATATAACTAATTGTACACGCTTAGTCTGCATTTTGTTGATATATGGTATGCGGCATAAATGAATACACCCCTTCTAAACAGAAAGATGAATTTCTAATCCTAAATAATCATTAATTGAAAGGTAACAACTAAATTGTATTAAACATGCACTGAACAGTGACATAGAATATTTTGGCAATTTTTCTAAGATGTGCAACATTGTTTAGGTCCACTATTGTAAAAACAAGCACACCCTTGATTAAATTTTAAATTTAAGTGATCATTGTTGACACCACAATGCACTACAACAAAATGTAACCTCTGCATTTAACCCATATGTGATATAGCAGGGGGCAGCTAATTCAGTGCCCGGGGAGCGGTACTTGTGGGCGGTAGCTTGCTCAGGGTACGTCAGTGATGTCTTGTTGGTTGGGGGATTTAAACCAATAATCTTTCAATTACAAGTGCGCCTCCCTAACCATCAAGCCACCACTGCAATACTGGATACAGGCAACATTGTAGTACGTAGAATGTCCATTATTACTTTATAGCACTGGAGTGATTGTTCTTGACAGTCAGTGTACTAGTTCATAGGGTGCTGTTATAGCTATCCTGTACCACTGGACTGCACTGGCACAGGATGGTCCTTGTGCCTTGATGTTTGAGGACTAACACTGCACAGTTTTTCCATTCAAAATTTTCTAAAGATGCAGTTCTCCCCACCATAAGCACCCATACATCCCCATATAAGAACTCCAACACTGTGATTTACTATAGGAACTATGTGCTTATCACTGAGGTCCTCCTCTGAAGTGCACTGTACCTTTTGGATGCCATCAGACCCAAAAAGAAGATGTTGGTCTCATCCAACCAGAACAGAGATTCCTGAAAATCTGCACCTTTGTTGATGTGGTTCTTGGCAAAGGCTAAATGGACTCCCTTGTGTATTTGCTTCAGCATTGGTAAACAGGATACGTCTTCCTGTATGACATAAAAAGGTTATTCCAGTTTTCCAGTGCTGAGACTATTCTTTTGTGATCTTTCTATACTTTTCTCAGCAAAAAAATTGACATGGTGTAACCTTACAGTGGTGGCCCAACATTTCAGGATGTTTCCTTTTTCTGCATTAAATCTGGAAGTGATTAAATGGTTTTAGTACTCTTAAGTGAGGGTGAACTGACTACACCTGTTTGAGTTCCATGGTTCAACAGACATGGATTTTTGGATTAATTAACCGTACCTAGCATTGGCAGATATATTTGCAATATATCCTCTGATCCATTTTCTGGGTCCTCACAAAGATCTGTGAATGCGATCAAAAAAGTAAAAACACCTGAAGTGTCTCGTATTTTGTTTGGCTGCTTATAGTTAAGGTTAGGGCTGGGTAGGAGTTAAGGTCTTCACACTGTCATTAGAGTTTTCCCCATGGAAATATTTGGAGAGTCCCCAGAAAGATATAATTACAAACCTGTGTGTGTGTGTGTTTGTGATCATATTCGACAGCAAACCAATTAGTTCAAATGTAACAGGGTAAAAGGGAAGACATATGTCTCTATGCATAGTTCTATTTCCACTTGAATTTTATTTTGATTATAATAATCAGTATGACAATTTTGCCTGCAAGGCAAGATCTTTTTTGAGTCTGTGGGAAGCTGCTGTTTTATAGGTTACATTACTGACAATCTTTTCAACAAGAGGGACAATCTTAATGACTGCTTTCTGTTAATTTTCCACTTTAACCTCCAGCCTCTAGAGGCAATGCTAGTGGTTGCTGGATCAAGGGGCAACTAGCTTTCAAGGTAAAAGGACCAAACACCTCCATGAGGGAAGCAGAGCTGGAAATGCTTTCAGTCCTGATTCAGCCACTTCTGAACTGGTGTCCCTGAATTGAAAACTGTGTGACTGTATGTGAGAATGGATGCCCTGTGGTGAACTGCCACCCCATGCAGGACCTGCTGTAAGGCTATTCTGTACTTCAAGCTCGCTTCCCTTTTGAATCAATAGTGGAGGAGTTGCCTTCTCTTTGCAGTCATCGCCAGCAGAGCTGTGGGTGCCATGTCACTGGACACTGTTACTAAGAGGCCTCTGACTCAGGGCATGTTAAAACTAGCATACCAATCAGTTTTACGTTTGCATTTACATTTGTACAGCAGCTAGAGACATGTCAGGATTATACATACAACACAGGTAAGGCTGTATTTGACAAGTGGAAGCACAACAGGTGTTTACACTAAAACACCACAACAAGACATACACAGGGATATGCGCAAGACTAGTGAGCCTGCCCGGATACACTAATGGCTGCGCTGCTCAGAGGTATCCTGCTGCCGTTACAATACGCACACTGTATACTTTTGTGGCGCAGTATGGTGCAGGCAGGGGAAAAAAGGTGAGGCTCAGCTTAAAAACTGGAAGTCAAAGGGATTTTTTGGAGAAATTGAACACACTGGGTAAAGCTACAAAACAAAAGGACTATGAGGGGTCAGAAAACCAACAGCGCAAACAAATAAGGAATTAACTAAAAACCACAGAATAAATACAGTTTCAGAACTAAGCAGAACACAGGGAACAAGACTGGGCAATAGAGCAAGGAGACAAACAAAAACATTCACGACGAATCAAGGAAGAGAAGGTGGGCAAGCACTTCAATACAACAGACAACCGGGCTAATGAAGAGGCAGATGTGACACATAAGACAATTAACCAATAACAGCTCAGGGGGAAAAGGCAACAGGTGCAGTAGCTTATACTCATCTTGCCTCACTAACACAAGACCAGGGAAAGTAAGAAACACTAATCACACACTGGGAATTACTACAATAAGATGAGTAACATGGAACCGATATACAAACAAGAATAACTGGGACAAAATGGAAGATGTAAGAGACAAAATGGACGAGGGAACAGGATGGCCAGCCAACTGCTGGTCAAAACAAAGCATGTAGGATGGACTCGGATGGGTGCCAACCCTGACAGGATACCTTCTATATTTTGTATATTTATCTTATATATTATGATATTTATGTGAGCAGGTGTACATTTCACTACATGTTGTATTTATTTAACTATATATGTGACGAATATAGGAACCTTGAATCTTGAATGAAAGTTACACGTGTTCAGTTGCGTTCTAATTGTCCTTGGATGAATTTCCTGTCTTGAAGGCTTTCCATCTGGAAAACAGCCTTTTCACTGTAGAATGGTGGATTTTGGAGGTAGCCATGTAATCCTTCCAAGACTAATAAGCAGCTGTAGAACAGCAAAATGCCAAAAGATCTTCTTTTACAGAGGTAGTCACATGGCCTGATATTCAGCTAATCTTGTGCCTTTGAATAGTAACACGTGGCTGCTAAGTACTCAGTGGTTGTGAAAGTAGGGAGGGTGTCACTTATTTTTTTCTATATGACTTCTTACTTTTGGGAAAAAAAATAAAACATATTGTAATATCTTTTTTTTTAAAACTAGGGTAGATTTATTTATGGACAGAGGTTGATGAGGACCACATGGTTGTTATATAGGCCCAGATAAATAAAAACCTAGAACTGAAGGATGGTGCATTTTCTTTTCCCATGACTTAATATTGAATATCCTATCTGGGTTTTGCTTAATGTCTTTTTCCCATGACTGTATATCAACTTATGGCTGAATCAGACTATTATGCAAATACGTCTAAGAGAAGAAAACTATTGATTTCCACCTCTTTTGGTGATATTCTTTTCTATGCTTGGTACATGGCATGGTGGTAGTGCATAAATGTTCTTTTTAAACCTGTAATTTAGAGAATAGACGTCTGTCTACAGCAATTGACAGAAAACCCTTCCACCCTCTGATGTGGCCCTTCTAAACATGCTTATTTCACTTGCCAGTGCTGTTTCAGAGATAGGGAGGAGATAATTCCGTGGAGATGAGCATGTATCCATTTTCAATATTAACTCTATGGAGGTCGATAATAAATGGTTCCTCAGTGTATTCTCACAACAACATCAAGTTAACTGGAATAGAGTATCCATTTTTGTGACCCCAGAGGCCGCCGCAGCTAGAAGTATCTTTTTATAACTCCTTAAGCTCTGCGTGAATCTTGTACTCATAAGCAGCTCTGCAACTAATAGTGCTTGGTGAACGTTGATACACTGATGGACTGGATGCTGCTATTTACACTGGTGTCCATCATTGTTTAACAACCATATAGACCTCTTTCATACGTTTGCTGATGTGTATAAGAATAGAATAAAGATGTTCAAGGTAGAAACATTTTCTTTTATTGAAAACTACATGTTATAGGGGAGACTTCAGACCCCATGTCACCCTCAGCAGGATTTCAGAAAATAGATGGATGAGATAATATAGTGGTACAGGTAGCATAATTGCTATGCAACTATAGTTGTGACCAGCAGGTTAAATATTTTAAGTGCTGGAATAAGGTTGTCTTCATTCAGCTGGATGAATGTGCCAAGTATAAAAGTATATCTAACTATTAATAGAAATGAAAACTAATTTAATTTGAATATCATTGTCTTTATTCTGAATGCAAAGAAATTATGTGCTGTTATGCAACATATGTTATGACGTGTAATATATTTTGTCAGACTGAAATGTATATGAAATTTTATACTGAAATTGCTGCAGTGAAACTATAATGCACATTCAAAACCAGCTTCCATTGCTGGCTCTGTGAATATTTGAAAGAATATGTAATATGCTGTACTGCCATGCCAGAGGTGACATCTCCCCTCAGGGCCGCAGAATTCATTCAAAATGATTCAAATCTTGACAAGGGCAGAACCTTAATGGCTACAAAAGGAATATGATTTGTCTAACACCCAGGAAAGTTATATAAAACTGAAAAATAAAAACTTTTAGAGACCATAAAAAATGTAGCATATGAAACAGAGAAATTCACAGTAAAAATATAATTTTGTGTTTGCCATTTAGGTATTTATTAACAAACACATCCAAATACAATATTTCAATTTTTTTTATTTTTTCCATACATAGCAGTAATTTTTAACATTATTTACAGTATAGTATTATTTAAGTTTATTTTAACAGCATTTTCATAATCCAGTTGCTGCTGTTATAGTACACATGCCAACAGTATCTGGGTTGAATAACATCATCTTTGTAGTTTTTCGATACCTTAAAAGTTGTGCAATTTGGACTTACATTCTGGGTTCGAAATGTTGTCAGGGAAATGCCATGACTGGCCAAATTCAGTGAATGTGATGGTGATACATATATCAAGCTCCCCATTGTGAAGACTGCAGAGTATTAATTATCATCAAATTATTTCACCTCATTACTGGACACCATTGTCATGGTAAACACCTTTTTATAAGACACCCGATGTTACTGAGGCACAGACAGGTGATGAGTCCATTGTTATGTAGACATTTACTGCAAATTTTTGAAGTTCCAAATATAGTAAAAAGAGACGGGGGGGGGGGGGGGGAGAGAGAGTAAAAAGCAATGAAAATGAACAAGTAGTAATGGGCAATTACCAGGTCCTGTTCTCCCTCTGTTTCCCCTGTCGCTGACCAAGGTGAGCTGGCAAAACTGCCATATATCCCTACATATCCCTAAACAATAATGTCAGGCTATGTAGTCGCTCTCCATATGTTGTTTTTAATTACCCAATGACATTAATTAAACTGTGTTTGGCAAGCGATCAAAAGTACAGCTGGTTTTTATGTGTGGCTGGGACTGGGATTTCCCAAGCGGGGAGTGCTTTTTAAAACGCTCCCTTTTTCACTACAGAGTACACAGTAGGTCATTATTTCCTCCTTTGGTACATGCTGTTCCTTTCTTGCGAGAATTGTTTGCCTTTTTGCCCCTGCTATACCAACCTGTGTGCTATACCAGCCACAATTCACAATATGCTCAACTGAATAAAATCACCTCCCAGAAGAGAGAGAGAACATGGGCAAGCGTAGGCTTCACCCACTATTTTATACTGTACGTGTAATTGGGGTTTTAAGGGTGTAACTTGATTGAACATTGCGGGGGGGAGTTGAGGTTGACTATGATTATTTGGGGAGGTTGTATTGGCTGTGTGTCCATTTAATTATTGTACTGCTGTTTAGGTTGGTAATATTTACATTACTCAATTTAATAGTTGCCATTTAAGGTAAGGCACCTACAGCTTACGCTTTTAATAAAGTATAGTGGATAATACAAGGTCATGCAAAGAGACACAGGATAGTAGGTCCAAATAAAAATAATAAAATCTCTACTTTTCAAAACCAGGACGTGTTCCCCTTAGGGAATGGGGCTGGGGTGTTAAAAGTATTAAAATCCAGCATTCTTAACACTATCGATTTCCATCCCTTGCATATAACCCACAGCCCAGTTCCCTCAAAATGAGCCATTGGATTTTGCTACCTAAGGCACTTATTTGCCTGTGGCTAGCAATCAATTGCCATGGAAATACAATTGATTGGTTTAAACCCACTGGTGACCAGTTCTCAGTCTCAGAGTGTTATCTGTATACTATACAGATGGATGGGATTTGCAATTAAAATGTTTTAAGAGCACGAGGCTGAAGAAAACACTGGGGACTTTGCCGTGTGCCAATGGCATAATTTTTTCCCAAAGCACGCACATTCCTCTACGCTGAGCTAATAGGGATTCAGTATTCTTTGGACGTCTTTCTTCATGTTTATGCTGTTTAATTAAGGCTGTCAGCAAATGCCTTGTTAAGAGTTGTGTTTTATATTGGAAATGCATGCAAAAGCATGATAATGTCTTAAAAGTGAGGTTAAAATTAATGCATGATTTATGCTTTTTCTTTGGTTTTCAGCTGAATCCTCTTTTGTGAAATGTCTTTAACACATCAGGCAGATGCATGAACAATGGATGAATGTTCACTGACCTCCATATCTTGCCATTTTGAACATGCGTTTCAGAATTTCGTTCTGTTTAATAAAATACATAGATAAATGTTCTTGACTGGCTGCTTTGATCTGATTATTGATAAATTATAGTTCAATAAACCTGTAAACAAATTTTTTAATTGTTTAACAAGATTTAATTAATATATGTTGATGTAGAATTGGAAGTTCTGTTTGGAATTACCGGTCAAAATGCTATTTTGGAAGGCATTATGTGATAATTCACGATGGCCACATTTAACAAATTATTTAAAAGATACATCCATACTATGCATTTCACTGTATATTTAGTGTATTTAGAATTTATAGTTCTGAATACTATATTTTATGTATCAGTTTTAGACGCGTCTGTGCCCAGTCTTGATGTTTGAGCTTGTGTGACTTGTTAAGTGGAAGTTGTCTTTACACCTTAGAGATCTTGTGACACATGGCACCTAGAACTTCCAGTGATTCTGTTCAGATTGCAAGTGGTGGCATTTGATGCTTCTGGAAGAGTTTTTGGAAGCTCCCCCCCCCTGCCCCCCCCCCCGTCTTTAATTTGACGCATATCTTTGGCAGCTAATTTGTGTCTTCTCTCTACATGCTTCTTCTGTCATCTTTGGCTGCTGACCACAAAACAATCAATTGTATAGTGATCACATTTTAAAAGTTTGTCAATTTTAGTTTTGCATCTGTCTGACTGCCACTGTCCTATTTTCTTTTCTTTTTCCACACTCTGCATAATTTTGCAAAGGGAAGGATCCACGATTTCCTGTTTTACTCCAAACAGAAAGTACTCAGATAAAATACTCATCATGCTCTATATTTAAAGTGTCCATTCTTATGAACTCGGGACTGGAAATATTGGTGAGAAATAAAAAAAAAATACAAGCCGAATAATTCTTCACGCAGTGTATTCTATTATTTTCATTACAAAACAGATAGAAACGTCTAATTATGGAGAACGGTTTTGCATTTTGTATGCAGTGGAATGAACACTGTGTTAACAGTTATACAATGGGTACTGGTAGGGGCAGATTAGTGCACAGGTTGTTTCAGGCTATAATTAGGGGCCTGAGGCTCCTTCTCAGGAAAAATGGAATGGCTAAACTTATTTGAGATAAACTTAATAATGGTCGATCGGCTGGCAATCAGTTTTACATCTTTTTAAACTCTCCCTCTTTTCTCTTTCAGCTCCAAAAATTTCGGGGGAGCTACTTGGGGGGGGGGCTCCTCGCCATGTCAACCTAGGGCCCATAGAGGAATTAATCAGCCGCTGGGTATTAGATTTTTTTCCTTTTTCAATGACATGTGGCCACTCAACACTCAAATACATTGCGTATCGCAAAGTTGCTGACAAGACACATTATTTCTCAATGAGAAGCTAAGAGACTTAATTGAGATGCAGGCAGCCAGAAAGACTTTCTGCCAAAATGCCAAAAATAAAACATCCAACCAGGGAGTCAAGATATTTACAGGAATTAAATGATAAAAGTATTAATATCCAAGCAATCCTATTTCTATTTCTTCAGAAATGCAGCTTCAGTATATCCTTTAGTCCTCCAATGGCTTAAATTTTGTGTTTATTTTAGACATCCCAGAAATAATATTTGCAGCTTATTGTATACAATTTTAACTATACCCTCCCATCTTCTACTGCAGGAAACCCATGCAGGATTGTGGGGGTCTGGAACCAATCCCAGCCTATGACAACAGCCCAGGACAGGCCACCAACCTATTCCTAGGGACACAAAACATTTCGCAATTGCAATTCACCTAAGGCATGTTTTTGGATAGTACGAAGGAAACCACACGGTGACATGCAGAGAACATACAAATGCCACATCAGCTGGCGCAGAGTCACAAACCCTGCTCTCAAAGATGTGAGGCAATGGCGACAACTGCAGTCCCACCTGGCTGCCCCAAGCATGCACTGTAATCGTATATAATTATGATTATTCTTGTTTATTTCTACTAGAATAAATGAGTACTATACAGCTCTGTTACGAACCCCAGTCTAGGGTTGGGGATCGCCAGAAATGAATATGTGAGGGAAAGGGGAAGACGGGACAAATC
>JAODUD010000107.1:8233584-8246385 GCA_026784285.1 Stomatorhinus walkeri
TTTTTCCTTTATAAATAAAAAAAAAAAAAAAAAAATATATATATATATATATATATATATATATATATATATATATATCCAAACAATCTTTTTTATCATGTGCAGACATGTGTTCCAGATGTGTGCAGATCTATCATATATTTTAGTCAGAAATGAAAGAGGTCCACATGAAAGCTATGAACCTTTTACATCTATTCTCATTCTGTGTTATGCTTCCAGATGAAATGAAATAATCAATGCTGTCCCCCCCTTTTTAAATGAAAGACTACTTCAATAGAGAGGAATGATTGTATCTTACATTTCATATGTAGTGGCAGCACATTTATCATCGCATTAAACCTAGTTCAGCTCGAAGCAAAATGTCCGAACGGACCTGGGTTTCAGTTGGCATGTGTAATGATGTGAAAGACCCATGACCAAGGGACCAGGCAGGTTCCCATTGGTGCATGTGCGAAAAAGCTATGGGAGGTACTGAACATGCTGAGTTAATAATAGGCCCTGGGACTGCTGAAGGGATTCCACCATCATGAATGATGCAAGCACGATTCCTGTTTCAGCGCCTGCTATCTGTGCTCAGGCTATCCAGGATCAGAACAATGCTTATGCTGGTGAGCGTCTGCAGCTGGAACACTGCCTGTAATGACAGGCTGCCGCCAAATTCTTGCTCCTGCCGCCTTTCTCCAATCCTCACTATCATAGTGGAAACCAGTGAAGTAGTGGTGACCAGCAGGGGTTCTCTCATTCACTGCCTGTCATGATGTGCAACGAGTTCCTGCAGAAAGCTGGTTTATCACTTTCTCTGTACCAGGTTAGTCTCTACACTAAAAGGTTTGATTTATTTGATCACTTGGTTAATTTAGCTACTTACCTGCTGTGCCTGAATGCCCTTTGATGTCTTGTAAGTACTTGTCTTGGGAGTCAAATGCCACACACACACACACACACACACACACACACGTCGAGTAAACATATCTTTATGGGGACCGATCATTCATTTCTATGAGAAAAATGCTAACGCTAACTATGACAACCTTAACCCCTGCCCAGCCCTAACCATAACCATAAGTAACCAAGCAAAATACAAAATAAAAGCATTTTTAGTTTTTTTCATTGCAGTCATGGATTTTTACTAAGTTGAGTTTTCCCTTAAGGAGCCCAGGAAACTACACAGCAAAGTGACATACGGCTGATAACTTCAAGGTGGATCTGGAAGCTCTGCTTTCGAGTCACACTTCAAAAGCGGTGAGTGTTTAACAATCAAAAGACGGTTTAGGGGCCTGATGCCACTTTTGCACGAGAGTAAACTCTGGACGCAGGGACTAAACCAAAGAAAGTGTCAGGAGCACAGCAGTCTGTGGGACGTCAGACAGGTTGTTGACACGGCGTTTGGCATGAAATGAAAGCCCAGAGTATAATTATGATGCTCTGTGTATAGATTCTGTTCTGCACTATTAATCTGAAAAATTAACAGTCCACTGTCCAAATCATGAATGAAGCCTGCATATCCTCTGTTTTCATTCAAAAGACATAAAAAGAGAAATGTAATGATGTGACCAGGGTAGATTTTGTAACGACGGGTTGGCTTTTCTTATGAATATTATATACCGTGGTACCTTAGTTCTCGAACTCATTAGAACTTGAATTTCTAGTCGAAGCAACCAGTTTGAAAAAAAAAATTACCTAGAGCTTGATCGGAGTCTCAGAAGTCTAACGTTGAACGCCGACCTAAGATAACTTGTACGTGCGAGGACATGAGTCACGTGGCGCATCTCTCAACGGAAACAAAGAGTAAAGCTTCAGTCTCAGCCTCACATTTGCTTTGACTGTGCATGTTTACACCAACTGAATACATATATTTTGACAGTAAAAATACATTTAGACAATGATAGACAGTGGCAGTAATTATTATATTATAAAATACATTTAAAAGTAAAGATTTCTTATTCATTATTTTAATAATAACAACAAACCATCAATACATTTAATTATAATAATATTGTCTTGCCAAGCAGGGACGGAACGGAGACAAAGGCGCAGACGTCAGGGTATTGGGGAATACGGGGTTTAATTACAGGTAAGGCAGGCAAAACGCAGACGGACAATGACAAGCCTGCGGAAACAAACTGAAATGCAGACGAAATACAGAGGACTAATGACAACAACCAGAAACAACTGATCCCACACGGGGTTAACGAAGAGGCGTGGCACACAGAAGGACTGGACAATCGGAGCAGGACACGTTTTTTTTTAAGTTTACACATTGTTTGGATACATTTATTTTCTTACTTTAAAAATGACTGTTTTGATAAATGTGCTTAGATGTGTTTAGTACAGTAATTCTTTGGGGTCGGGAACCAATTAATTAGTTTTCCATTATTTCTTATGGGGAAAATTTGATCAGAACTCAAACTTTTTTTTTGAGTTCTGAACGTATTGAGTTCGAGTTTCGAGGTACCACTGTACGTATTATTTACTCCTGGTTCTTTAAATGTTACCTACCAGTTTATAAGCTAATCTAAACAGATAATGTAATTATTAGAAAACATTTTAATTATAGATTCAGAATCAGAATTCCTGCTGATCCATTCTGATGTTTAAATGTTTTCTCTTCAAAATTCTCCTTAATTGTTTTCCTAGAATCCTAAACTTTGAGACATACCGTCTTGACTTTATTTGTGCCTTGCAAGGTTCAGCTCACCCTTCTGGATGTAGGATGGCAGTACTGCAGAAGGCCCTGGATCCCGCAGAAGGGGATAACGCAGTGAGCCCGGTCTCCGTCTAAGCCCAAAAAAAGGAAGCGGCTGAAACAGAGTGAAGATGCTGAAGTGAAGGAGTGAAGGAGGAGTAAAAGAGATGGGGGGTTCAGGATGGAGATGGTTGACTGAATGATGGCACATTCTCTCTCTTAGATGTTCAAAAGATAGCAGCTGAATTACAATCAGTAGTGTGTAATAACAGTGGGTCGTATAATAAATAAGAAGGATAGTGACCCATGGAGAAGCTGTGAATGTGTGTGCATGTGTTCATGTGTGTGTGCGTGGGGTTGGGGGGGGGATTCTAGTACACTCTTCAATTTCAATTTTATATATATTCAATTCAATATACAGTATCATTTATAGAATAAAATATTGTAAATAAAATTTTGACTTAAATTATTCATATCATAAGCATCATCAGTCATGCAGTAGTTAATGTTTATTGGGATGCACGTTGAGTTTATATTATATTGCTTAACGTTTTAATACCGTCAGTTTGAGTCTCATAAATGGGTATTGTGTCAGGTCATTAATTAATGGATTACATTTTGTGATTTGAAACCACGCTTTTTTATGTTTTTATCCTAATAAATTATATCATAGCAATAAAAATCATATATCTATAGACTCTCAGTCATAAAATACTTGCATAGATCCATTCATGAAACAGTTAGAGTATTACATATCCACACCAGTATGTTCTTCATAATCTGCTTCCAATGCACTTTGAAGTTCTGGTAAGAGGCTGTTCATTCAGAGGCTATTTGCTTTTCATTTTCTGGAAATAGGCATCACCTCCTTAATCAGATTTCTGTGTGTGCAAATGACTTGTTTGCCAGATTTTAATTCTTTTGAATTATCCGATTTAAAAATGAATAAATAAATTAAATTTAACATTATTGAATATGCCACACATGTTTTTTTTATCACTTCAGATAAGGACAAATAAAACTAAGGTAGGCTTACCAACATGACAACCCTTTCTGCAATTAATAAATTTGAATTGAAAGTATCCTCAATGCATTAGTCTATTGTGTATTATCTTACATGCATTCTGTATGTTTGTGAAGCAAAATTATTTAAGAGTGGAACAGATAAGCAATAAAATGTTTTTCTCAGCTAGTGCAGAATCAAGAAAATGTGACATTGTCAGTATTTTGGGCTATTTTAGGGGAAAGGAGTGTGTAGGTGTTCCCTGTTGAAATTGTATATTTATGCAACTCAATGTTGCTAAAAAATTAAGCAATGAGGTCTCAAAATCTGCTTTCTGTGGCATCATGTTCAATGTGCTTTGATTTACCCCAGCAGAACGGGATAGTTCTCATTGATGATGTCAGTTTAGGCGATTCCCAAAAAAGGACTGAGCTCCTTTGTCTAATCCCCCCTGTTGATCTCTGACCCCAGAAGCCACTCCCAAAAGCCTGTGAGTCCCAACCCTGCATTTCTAATCTCACCTCTGACAGGTGAAAAGTACTCAAGCTCTTCATTGAATCTTCTAGCTTGTACTACAAAATGCTGGATCAAACAAGTTCTCTTTAAATGCTACCTGTGCTCCACATGACCTTATTTGGAACCATGCATTAAGCTGTGGGACTGAGATTGTGTTTGGTAGTACTGGACCTGACATGAATTGAATCTAGCCACAACAGTTAAGAGAGGATTATTATGTTTTACAGCAAATCCTGTTATTGTCTGTAGGCGAAACAAGTTATGTAAGGCTATCGAGTGTTTCATAAGATTATTATGACACACAGAATTGACGTGAAAGTTTATACAGTCAATCACATGCTCTGTCAGTATTTGATACATACTTCTCATAGTTTTTAAGGATGAAGATTCAATTCCTGGTTGGGGTATTCCTGTTGCAGTATAGTAATGGCATGATAGCAAATGTAAACTTCTAAAGTTTGCTCAAAACCTGAAGGAAATAAATCACATTCTTGCAAAGCAACGATAAAACAGTACTTATGGAACTCTCATAAGCATCATATATATAGGAAGTTTGTCTTCTGATTTTAATTTCACTTAAAATTTAATCTCCGACCAAATGAGGCACATGCAACTTTTATCCTTTTAAAAGTTTTATAGAGTAATTCCTGCCAAAAATTAAAGCAATAATTTAATGTCTTGGTACTTTTAATATCACAAAACTCCTCAAGTTAAAGTAGAAACTTCACACAAACCTATTGACGTAGGGCCTATCTTACTTGAACCCATTGAGCCAAGGGGGCCTAGCACTTTGTAGGGACCCTAAACTCCCCCCTGCCCAGCAAAATCAACTAAGCGATTGAAAGTGCCCACCCCAACAGGGGCCCAAAGTGACATTATCTCATAGGGGCCCGGGATGTTCAGCTATTCCCCTGCACTGAGCTCAAGTTTAGGACAAATATAAAATCTGTAGATGACTCCAGGTCTAACAGTCGACTCTAGTGAGTACACCATGAGCGGGTGAGTACACCATGAGCAGGAAGTACACCATGAGCGGGTGAGTACAACATGACCGGGTAAGTACACCATGAGCAGGTGAGTACACCATGACCGGGTGAGTACACTACGAGCGGGAAGTACACCATGAGCAGGTGAGTACACCATGAGGGGGTGAGTACACCATGAGCTGGTGAGTACACCATGAGCGGGAAATACACCATGAGGGGGTGAGTACATTATGAGCGGGTGAGTACACCATGAGCAGGTGAGTACATCATGAGCAAGAAGTACACCATGAGCGGGAAATACACCATGAGGGGGTGATTACATTATGAGCGGGTGAGTACACCATGAGCAGGTGAGTACATCATGAGCGAGAAGTACACCATGAGCGGGTGAGTACACCATGAGGGTGTGAGTACACCATGAGGGGGTGAGTACATCATGAGCGGGTGAGTACACCATGAGCAGGTGAGTACACCATGAGCGGGTGAGGACACCATGAACGGGTGAGTACATGATGAGCAGGTCTGTACACCATGAGGGCGTGAGTACATGATGAGCGGGTGAGTACATGATGAGCAGGTGAGTACACCATGAGGGGGTGGGTGGGCTTTACCAGTCTCCTGAGTCAAATTTATTGGTAAGACCAACATTGCGCTATGTTCTGTGCTAGCACTTTGCATAAACAATTTGTTGGTACGTTATTTGCAGTGCTTAATTTTCATCAGCGTTGCACTTTTCTTGCACCTTTTTGTGGTCCATCTTATCAGAATGAGCACCTACAAATGCTGCTCCTCTCCTCACTGTCTCTGCTTGTTCTCATAAGCATTAGCATCCACAAATGCTACTCCTCTCACTGTCTTTGCTTATGCTCATTAGCATTAGCATCCACCAACACTGCTCCTCTCCTCACTGTCTTTGCTTGTGCCTATTAGCATTAGCATCCACAAATGCTGCTCCCCTCCTCACTGTTTCTAAATTTTCTTCCGACAGCTTTTCTGGTTCATTTCAATTATTCGTGATTCACTTCAATCTGAAAAAAAAGTTTAAAAATCCCAGAAATGGTTCATAGGTGTCACGCCCTGAGGGGCGGGATCCGACAGATGTCGGGAACCTCCCAACAATCAGGTCACGAATAAACATGGTGCAGTCGGCACGGGCCGGTGCGAAGTATTGCGCTCTCTATGGAAGCCACTACCAAGCACTCTTTTGTCCTCCGTGTTCCCTCGCTCCCGCACCCATTCCGTCTGCCCTGTGTATCTGCCCTAATCTCTGCCTTTGCCTCCCTAGCCCAGATCACGACCCTGACCCGCTCTCCTCGCCTGATCCCGTTGTGTCCATCATCCCTCTCCTCTCGTGCCCCTGTCCTGTGTCCTGCCCTCGGACGGACCACCCTGATCTCGACCCTTGCCCGGACTACCGACCTCTCTGCTCGCCCGATCCCCGAAAGACTTCAGCCTCGACCCTTCTTCCTGAAGAGAGACCCCCTTCCTACGAACCACGGCCTCCCAGCTCCCCGCTCCTTTCAAATCCACTCCAGCATCCCCAACCCCAGCTCAATAAAGTTCGTCTCATCACCCGCATATCTGGGTCCTCAACTGTTTCTGCCTTTGACAATAGGTTTAAAACTTAGTAAGTACAGGAAATAAGACGGTGAGTACCCACAATATGCAAAGATAATTTTTTCTAATTACAGAATTTGTAAAAGTACACGATACAACAGGCTATTTTTCAATGTAAAATGTATAACAGTATGTTTTTCACTGTTCCTTCATCCTATGAGGGGTACAAAAAGCTATTATTTGCTCCGTCATCTATGATACATTAATACAAGATATTTATCATTGCGATATCTTCTCTTGAGAATTAGGATAAAACATCATAATTCCTTTCAAAAGAAAGAACACCGTATAGTACAATTAGTCTACCATATAATAATATACAATGCACTTTATTATTATTGCATTTAATGTTGGTAATGTCTTCCTGTGCATAATCTATCAATGAAACTTTACAGAAAAATCGAATTATATATGGGGTCTGAAGATGGTTCTCTATTAACCACAGTTCTGCCTACCTGCTGTAGCTTTTGGAAGGTATCACCAGCAGGAATTTGAGGGACTACTGTACTTTGTCTATTTGGCATTTCCTTTTTATTGTTTTGCTGTATCAACCTCACGTGTAACCTGATCTATTTTAAAAGTCAAAAAGTGGATTTTTCTGCACATGTGCAGTACGGTGTTTCCCTTACAGATCAAAAGTCAGATAAGCAAAACATATTAATTTAGATGGATAAATGTAAAAAAAAAACACTTGACACAATAAGGTTATAAATAAACATTTTAGTTCAATTTACATTTATTCCAAAGTTTAACTGAAATTAGTTTTAATTTTATCCCCAAGCTGATATACTCGCACGTATCTGCCAGACCTTGCACTGGACAGAGGACATCAAGCTGAAAACCTAGACTGTTCAGCCTGAAGGGGAACATATGGCCACTTTAGCTGCACGCATCTGCGATTAGCTGCATGTTTGCTAACATTACCTGACCCCTTGTTGTAATTTGTAGAAAATCAGTAATTTAGAACATTTTTCAGCTTTCTCTCTGAGGGCTTGTCTGTTCTGCCCCCCCCCCCCCCTCCCTTGCCTTTTATTTTATTCCACTTCACCGAAGCCATGTAAATTAGCTATGTACCCAAAAAAATATTCAAGGTGGTTTATTTATCTTTACATGATGCCAGGCCATTATTGATACATGGGTCTCATTGCACTGTGGAATCATGACAGGCAGATCATACCACATACTGAGAGACCTGGGGTGAGACCATACTGTGAGGGGATTTTGCACTAAAACATCTATCAAGCTTGTTTCACCATCTGATTATTTCAAGGTCTGCTCTGAATGACAGGCCAGGCCAGCAGAAAATCTCCTGCCGCTCACGATGGCCAGTCTGCGCCTGTGTGAGAGGAACAACTACTGATGACATCGTTGGGCACGAAGAGGCTTTATGTAATAGTGTAAACAATTTTACATATTCACAATAATATATTATTAGTCCTACATGGACAATGTATTGTCCCAAACAAATGCATCACATTTAACCAGCAGATAAATTTAATTATTTTATTGCTCAGCATTTTAAATGTAAATTGTTAAATCTGACAGCAAATCAGCTTATATAAATAGACATATTTGTTCATAATGATACTCAATATATAATTTCTTTAATGCAAATTAACTATAATTCACCAAATATTTCAGATGTCATTCAGATATAGCTCAGTGTAATCCTTACTGCTCTTTGAAAAATCTAATAATATACTTCGTTTATACATATTGTATGTATTGCTCAGATAATGTTAAAACCTACTTAAGTGAATCATTTAAGTAATACATTCTGTTGCTACAATATATGTTTGAAATTACACCCCATTTCCTTCTAAAAATTTCAGTTCATAATTAATTCAGCATGATGGACAGATTCAATTTTGAAAGTCTGAATAATTTAAGAAATAAATGATTGGTACAGTGAGAAGTATTAGCTCAATACATCCACAGACCGTATAATAGTATTTAGAAACATGCCCATTCTGGCATTTTTATACAATTCTGTCATTTTGAATAAGCCTGAAATCCTCACACGAGACATGTCAGAAGTAGTATCTGCAGTTCATTGAACCCACATATCACCTACAATGGTGATTCCCTTTCCATAATCAATCCGGTCCCATGTGATGACTACATTCATTCAGTAGGACCGAGGAAGGATATACTTTAATTTAGGGGGGATTGTTCACATGATCACATCTTATACACATTTTTAAGTCCTGGATGGCTCATTGTTTCCCAGACCTATGGAACCTCTGTTAGGGACACAAAATTTAAGCTTGTGGTCTTTGGCTATAAGCTTGGCTTGTGGTGGTTGTCTGCAGCAGATGTCCTATACGACACACACACACACACACACACATATATATATATATATATATATATATATAGAGAGAGAGAGAGAGAGAGCATCTTTTAATTGTTTTGTAACCTACTCATGAATTATTATTTTGCAACGCAAAATATTTTATGCCTGAATTATGTTTTGAAGTATCAAACTTCAAACAGCACCAAAATGAATGGTACTTTTTCCATGCTTATGAAAAACTGTTATTGACACAGAACAACATCATTGCAACACTACGAGAGGTAGGGCTGGGCAATGTGTGATATTAATATCGACGTCGTATGTTACGTGTTGCATCGTGAGAAATGAAGGACTTAAGGGCAGGCTTTAAGAGAACAAAAAGCGGCTTTTTTTAGACAAGAACAGGAGCATGTAGCAAGAACAGGAACAGACAGGACCATGAGGGGTCAAAATAGGAAGTGTAGAACTGGGAAGAGCACAGGCAACAGGAGGATTGACTTTAATGACCGAAATGGGGAACACAGGACTGGTACTTTTACACAGGATTACTGAGGTGCTGCCACAATACAGGTATGGACAGTTAATACACTAGGATTCGGGATAACGAGCAAGGCACACCTGGGAAGAATTGGGAGGGATCCAGAGGATCAGCAGCGACCACTGCTGGTCATATCAGGGGATGGACAGGACAGGTTGTGACATTACGCACGGGCAATTGTTACGTTGCAAGAACCATGATAATCGCCTGGGTTGACATCAGGCTTCTTCACACCTTGGTACTGTCTGGACATTATACCACAGTACACTGTATTATCAAAAACATTTAGGAGTACAGTTCCGCTAATTTTGAAATCTTGGTGGTAAAATTCACAAAGGACAGGGGTGGGGTGTTTCACTGAAAGATTTTTACCCTGTCATAGGAAACAAATATTTGCAGGTTTTGCAATTTTATTCATTGTTCCTTTTGAAGATTAGCCAGTATATTGTGGTGAGTGTGTGGTGCCTTTTATATAAGAAGATGACTGCTCATACACTTAAGGTTACATGCTAACAAAACACATGCATTCCATAGTAAATTTTGCACGGTTATGATAATTACTATTTACAGAATAAAAACATGAATACACTTATTCATTTACAGTATTTAAGGATATGGGCATTGTGGTGCAAGGCATGTTGGTACAGTGCATAATCTGTCTTGCTGATGAAACCCACAAAGCAAAGACTTGGGTATGGACAGTAGAGACATTACTCTACCAATAAAGGATGTGTTTAGGGTGGTCTCCTCATTCATTATTTGTTACTTTTTTCCCTTTCTTTATTGATGTTTTCTGGTTTAGTAACATTTGTCATATTTTGTGTACCAGAGGTAAGATATTTGCATAACCAGTTGACAATAAATATGTTTAAAAGTTCCACCCTAAAGTACCATTGTAGCAAAGGATTACCCTAGATCTAAATATGTTCATGCATGATCTCTGAAATGTATTATCTTAAAATGAATTATGTTAAATAAAAAAATATATTTAATATACTAAACTGATAAATTCCTTAATTTAAATGGATTTTAATATACTGTTTTGTGCATTTTTCGTTAGCGTCTGTAAAAAAAAAATGTCTCCGTCACCACTCTACCACTGAGAGGCATTTCATTCTCACGCTTACTGCACCACTGGGTCGTATCATCTGAAGATAAAAATATGTCAGAACTCAATTAAAGTTTCTGCCTGTCAAATGCATTATCAAGGCTATATTTTCCACTTCCCATTCTTCCTGAGGTGCAGGGGAAACATCAGTTATGAAGAGTGACACTCATATGAATGTAACATGTTTGACATTGGGGCCAGTATTTTTACTGAGACAGGTTTACATTGAATGGACTTATATTAGGCTACCCTCACCAACATTAACCATCTTCTTAAATTTTCTACTACAGTGTCAGTATATTAAATAATATATCAAATAACACATAGAATAAAGTCTTTACAAGTACACACCCCAACCAAGAAAGTCTCATAAAACTAAGACAAAATGCCAATGCAGTGAAAAAATGCTTCCATAGAAATTCAGGGGGTAAGTAGTACCCAGGTGCTGCTAATCAAATGCACTTCATTAATTGATCATCGGTAAGTGTGACCACCTCTATGGAAGCAGAAGTTTTGGCAGTTTGCTGTTCTAGAGCATTCAGGTGTGTGTTAATACAATACCAAGGAGGAAACACATCAGCGATGATCTTAGAGAAGCAATTCTTGCTGCCCATCAATCTGGGAAGGGTTACAAGGCCTTTTACAAACAATTTGAAGTCCAACGTTCTACAGTGAGAAAGATCATTGACAAATGTAAAACATTCCAGACAATTTCCAGTTTTCCAGGAGTGCATGTCCCAGCAAATTCACCCCAAGGTCAGATCATGTAATGCTCAAATAAATTGCAAAAAACTGAAAGGCTACATCTTATACATTACAGGCCTCAATTAGCATGTTACATGTTAAAGTGCATAACAGTACAATTAGAAAAAAACTGAAATGTATACCTTGTTTGGAAGGGTTACTCATTGCAAAAAACAAAGCAAAAGATGTCTGGAACAATGTTCTTTGGACAAATGGTAGGTGTGGTAATGCTGTAGGTGTGGCACGAGACTTTGCGAGACTCTCAGCAGTATCCAACATGGCGGTGCACTTCTGAACAAACTAACAACAAGTACTTAGACATTTCCACCAACTTAACCAGCAACTAAGTGAGTAAGTAAATAAAAAGTATATAATTAATTGCGGTATATTAAACATCTTCATCTTCACTCTGGAGAAGTCTGCGGACAGATTGGATAACCTATTTACCTTCATCGACGAGTGTTTTGACGAGATTATTATGGGGAACCCTAAGCCTCTCACCAAGACTCCGACCACCAGCAAACCGCTTCGTCCACCAAGAGGAGCAGACCCGAGGATTCGCCCGAGGCGGCCTCCCCACCTGGGGAAGATCTGGCAAACATCCTGGACTCCATTGACAAGAGGCTATCGAGCTTCGACGTTCATATGTCCCTGTTAGGAATTCTCCATAGGGAATTACAGGCGATGCGTGAGTCTCTGAAGTGCAGCAAGAAGGAGGTGGAGATGCTCGCTACGGAGAACGTGGCTCTCAGAGAGTCCGTGAAATCCCTCACAGAGGGCCTGAGCCAGCTCTTGGAAGAAAATAAGATTAAGGAAGCGGTTTTGGATCTCTAATCGAGAAGCATAAGAGATAACCTCGTTTTTGCAGGCATCCCAGAAGCAGCAGACGAGAATCCCAAAAACACGGTGAAGAACTTCATCCATAAACAGCTCAAACTTCCAGTGGAGACTGTAAGTAACATCACCTTCCATCGTGCACCACCTTGGAGGTAAAAGACCTGACGGCCATAGACCACAACCTATTGTGGCAAAATTTGAGCACTTCAAACAAAAGGAGCTGGTAAAAAGCTGAGGCAGGGAACTGAAGGGGATGGACTTCAGCATCAATGACCAGTTCCCTAAGGAGATCCTGGAGTGACACCGAGTCCTGTTTCCCATCAGGAAGCATCTCATAGACGGAAGTTTGTGCTTTAAGTTCTAACTTGGATTTCTTCTCTGCTGGTAAGGTAAGACTCTGTCTTGTTTACTTTCGGTCTGGTACTCCGTTGATACTGTTGCAGCGTCTGTTAGTTTCTGTTAATCAGTTG
>JAODUD010000107.1:8257282-8277479 GCA_026784285.1 Stomatorhinus walkeri
GACCCAAAGGGAAGACTCAAAGGGAAGACCCAAAAGGAAGACCCAAAGGGAAGACTCAAAGGGAAGACCCAAAGGGAGGACTCAAAGGGAAGACCCAAAAGGAAGACCCAAAGGGAAGACTCAAAGGGAAGACCCAAAGGGAAGACTCAAAGGGAAGACCCAAAAGGAAGACCCAAAGGGAAGACTCAAAGGGAAGACCCAAAGGGAAGATGCAGGACACACTGGATAGATTATATATTCCAGCTACTGTAGCTTGGGATCTCCTGGCACTGACGTGATCCCTATCAGGAAGTACAGGGGGGAAATGATTAGTATAATAATGTTGATAAACAAGAAACTGAAAACTCATATAACTATTTTTATTTTTTCCTAGCATAAGTTAATTTCATGATTTTGACCTTTGACATACGCATGCTGTAATGGAGTTATCATTCAATCTACTAGTAAATTTGCTTGGTTATTTTGTTATCCAGTGTGATGGTTCGCTGGTAAAACCGATATTGGAAAATTAATTAATAAATAGCCAAACGCAGGTTTAATTTTAATTTTAGGGTGCAAAAAGTAATGCAGGGCTCTCAAGGGTCACATATTGTCCGTGCCTAGCCCAACCAAGTTCCTTATCTCACCTAGTAACAGTCTGTGTGCAAATAAAGGTGCTGCAGGGTAAGGGCCCCTTCGAAGTCGGCTGAGTCAAACCCAGGGATCTATCCCTGTAACCTGACCGGGCTTCCCTCGCAGCGAGAAAAGGAAACACTAATGTCTCTCAGTTCTTTTCTGTTTGGGGATAGGCTGTGGAGATAGGCTGGAATCAACAAGAGGGTTTCCGCAAAACAGGAGAAACTCAACACCTTGCGTTTCTCCTACTGAGAAGTAAGAGATAACACCCACCAAGGTGTCCCATTATACACAGGCATACGGAGTGGAGTTTTCTGCCATGTTTATATCTGTCACAAGTTATACGGAGTTATTACCCACCTACCAGCCAATCAGAAAATAGCATTAGTTGTTTCTAGGTAAATTCCAAAACACGTTGTATGAAATCCTGCTGCAAGTACGTTATTACATGACACATAACGTGGAGTGCAGACAAGATGGAAATGGAAGAACAAGATCTGATGAATGTGGTAGGCAGGGCTCTCAGGAGTCACGCATTGATCAGATCATACACCCTCCACCCCTAACAGATGTAATCTCACTCCAAACTTTTGATAAAACTTGAGAACCCTGTAATGTGTAGCACATTATAACAAATGGCTGACAATCAAGCACTTACTGTGAACTTAAATGAAATGTAAATCAGAATCATAAACAGCTGTCAATCAGCTGCATGGTGTGCTGTGGGAAGTCTGGAATTTAACAGTGTGGAGTTGTAATAAAATGTTCTGTATTAACTGAGGTAATAAATCCAATTAATCGGTTTATTATTTTATAAACTAATTATGCCAATTACTTGTTTTTTAATGTAAAATATTGTAAATGCAATTATTTGGTTTCATTACCTGGTCAAATAAAAGACACAACCATGTATCCATCTATTTTCTTACTCTGGATGTGGTCATAAGGGGTTCTGAAGCCTATCCCAGACAGTACAGGGCACAAGCTCTGACCAATTTTGTTTCATTTCAGATTTTTTACTGTACAACCTTTGGCTTGATTTTTCATTTTATGATTCTTGATTTTCCAGAAACTCCAGTCCCCCCCACAGTCCAAAAGCATGCTAAGGTTAATTGGAGTTACCGATTTGCCCATAGGTGTGTATGTGTGAGTGAATGGTGTGACTGTGCCCTGCAATCGGTTGGCACTCTGTCCTGGGTTGTTCCCTGCCTTATGCCCATAGCCTCCGGGGTAGGCTCTGGACCTGGCGACCCTGAATAGGACAAGTGGTTATAGAAAATGGATAGGAGGAAGGATGGATGGATTTTCTAGCAGTACTTGCTCCTGATCTGCCTTTGCCCAGCACCTGATTGTGATCTTGCATTAGCTTTTAGAATTAATGCAAACTTGTGAGTTTTTTGTCTCTGCGAGAGCAGCCAGGTTCTGCCCCCCAACCCTGGGGGACCGAGGCACCACGCTGCCCACCTTTTATTGTAAATGATTTATTTTTAAATGCTTTCAAGTTATCTGTCATTTAAACCATTTTGTTTGTTTTGTTTAGACAATCACTCCAAATAATTAAAAAGGCAAAAAAGAGAGTAATAAAATAGCATACTTTCCAAGGAGGGGGCTTTCAGCCCCGCCTCTGCTCTGTTTGCTTGCCCCCCCTTGTGCTGTGTGGATTTTCTCCTGTGGTCTAAACACATGCAGTTAGACTTCCTGGTATCTCTAAATTGCTCAGACTGTGATGTGGCATCTGCATGCCCTGCATTGGGCTAGCATGCTGGCCTTGTGTCCCCTGCAGCCTGGGATAAACTCCACACAGCCCTGACCTGAATAACGGGCTAGAAGGATATATCACTGTGAGTTCCCCCTCCTCTTTTCACCCCTAATGTTTTGAAGTCAGTGTTTTTCACCTGGGTCTGTTACTGGCTTACGGGGTAACTTGTCAGATTTAAGGTAGTCTGGGAAAAATGTAAGTGAACGAATATGAAGTCCAATTAAACTTTGGTACCTTAAATCTGACAAATTACCCAGATAAGCCAGTAACCTCGCTTCATAGTACAGGTCTTGAATGGAGCCCCTTTGCATACATTTGTTTCCTGCACTGACTGAGCTGTTAATTAATTAGCTTGGACTGAACTGTTCATTAAATTAATCAAACAATTCAAATCATGTTGAATAGAAAGTGACGGTTGAGGGTTCGCTATCATTTTAAATTCATGTCTCTTGTTGCTCATGAAATTGTTACTAAATGTTGATTAATCTAAATTAACATTAACAAGACTAATTAGCTATGCTTCGTTTGATTAACAGAATACAAGTTATATTAAAAGCATAAATGTTCCTGTTACATTTGGTTAGTTAATAAATCAATTTAAGTATCAAAAATCTTAGTATTGTTCATGCATATTTTTATAATTACGTGTCTGCCATAGCACATAGAACTGAGAAGAACCATCCTGCACTCTGTTTGATGATGTAAATTATGCCATTAATGCAATCAGCAGTTTAATCATGACTAATTAATAACGAACAAAAACAGAACATACTGTCACGGCCAGGTTTTGAAATGCTAGTTTTGGGTCACGTCTCAGCACGTCTTGGCAAACTGTCTGTCTGCCACAGAGCATCTGTGATACGTACCTGCACAAGAACATGAGCAACCTTGGCAGGAGAGAGAGGCAGACAGCTTTCACTCGAATCATAGGGTATACAGAAGATACACTATCGACTGAAGGACACTATCGACTGAAGGATGCCAGCCCATCCAACTTCAATATTTATTAACCGAATATTTTCAGTATCTATATAACATTAGGTTACATGTAGAAAAAACTATAAGAAAGTTGAAAAAGATCAGGTGGGAGCTATACTGAACTGTAGAAGGGAGACAGTATCTGAATTGCGTATGTTTCATGAAGAGACAATTTAGAAATATTTACTCAAGCAAAACTCCTTAGACTATTCTGAGCTCCAGGAATTTCTTGTGAAATGAATGTTATTCATATAATATTTAAAGTTTATGTGCTAAGTAATCTGTCGGCCCATGGATTACGTTTGTAGCAGTTAAAAAGTTGATTTAAGAACCATCATTTATAGGTATAGTTATTATTTTAATTAATATATATGTACACACACACACACACACAACCCTAACTATGAAATAATATTTGGCTCTAGTCTGCAGGTATTTCGATATAGACTTTTATTATTTGGTCAACCAAATGTTGTGTATGAAATGGAGGTCAAGTAAACAAAACTGCCCCATTTGGTGGTTAATTGGCAAGTTTCAGTTTCTGCTGCCTTTTCATGTGTCAAGAAGGCATATTCCATAGCTTATTCGCACCTCTGAAGTGACCTTACAGTATATGTTACATATGTTTCCCACATCAAGACAAATGGGTCTTTGAATTTGCAGTCAATATATGCACATACAGTGCTCTCAGAAAGGCTTGGGACACTTCATTAGTTCAGTAAGAATACAGCAATGTTATTGGTTTTATAAACAAAAATCATTACTTTATTCATTTGTAGACGAAAAATATATATCATATTAAAAACAATCAGTTGTTTTAAGTAAAAAAATCATTTCAAGTACTAATATATTTAAATACAAGTTATAGGTCTAAAATAGTTGTTCTGCATTAAAAAATTAATTGACAAGCAGCCATAATGGGTGATTTTTTATTAGTAACACCTTTGCAATGACAAAACATTTGTGTTTAGTATCCGTTTGGGAGCCTAAAACTACAATTAGTAGGAAAATGACAAGAACAGAACTGAATTAGTTAGTCCACAAAATGAAAGAAAATGTTTATGAGGAAGATATGTGCAGATATATTAAATATTACTTATTAATGAATTTTTGTTACAGAAACGGAAAATTTGCCACATTTTTACTAAATTAAGTAAGCATTCCAACACTTTCTGTGGACACTGTAGACATAGGATAGGATTCACTGTTTAGATGATAATGCTGATAAATGGAATATCACAAGGTTCTCTGTTATTGCATACTGTCCATTTTATCCTGGCTGTACAATGAACTGCTGCTGTCTTGACAGTAGTTCAAGAGGTCACAGACAAAACCAAAGTGAATGGGCTCACTTTTCCTGGAAATGGAAACCTGCCAGCTAAATTGCACAGTCCTAGAGCTGGGGGAAAACTGGTCCCCATAAGGTAAAAAAACGGGTATTCATTACGTTGTGGGGACATTTGGTCCGCACAAGGTAAGGTATACCTGGACACACACACACAGACCACTCTATATTTTAAACAAATTTGCAGTTTAGAATCCTCGTTTAATCCTGGTTCTGCTGGCAGAGGCTACGCTGAGCAGCAGGCTGTTTCTAGGTTCAAAAAAAAAAGACAACAGCACACAAGAATTAGGTGGAGCAGGAGACACTGGGAACTGCCAGAAAACAGCCAGGTAAAGGCTAGAAGGGGCATTCTAATGCTAAAGTTGACCGTTACCTTATCTAACATCAAGTGACCTTCCAAATGAATGGGAAACATTAAGTGCAGGTGTGAAGTGCATGGCTAAGGCAATTCATTTCAGGCTCTTAGAAGCAGGACTGAAGACCATAAAGCAAGGAAGAAGCCCTTCATGAATGAGAAACTGAAAAAAACCTGTATTATTCACAGATGCACACCTATAAACTGAGAAATGATTGAAAAAAAAATGTATGTGTGTGTGTGCGTGCGTGTGTGTGTGTGAACTGAACTAGCAACGTGTCAGTTTTCATTTTTAATTTTTCAGGGCCATTAAACATTAAATCTTGCTTCATATCAACTCTTATGAGCATTTTATGACTATTTATTTGTGCTAGGAAAGGCAGCATATTTTCTATTTTGTAATAGGATGCACTCTGACTGTGAAAGGGAAAATTCTGGATGTTATTAATGGCTGTTCTGGTGTCACTAATTATTGTATACATTCTCTCTGTGTCCTAAGAGTGCTATAGGGAGATGTTGCCATCTTGGTGTTCAGTGTGAACCTGAGCCTTCATACACAAAGACTTACTATTCATGGCATCACTTTCGTCTTTCATGACAAATAAGATATGTAATATACAGTAGATTGCGTTGTAAAATAGTTTTATATATTTTCACATCCTACTGTATTAACGACCTTAAGATTACTGTGTAATAGGAATGATAACAGTACTCAACTCCATCTGTAGCAATGATGCATATGTGGGATTAAGTGTAAATTCAGTTCCTGATAATCATATGCAGGCCTGTAGCTTTCTTATTTTAGAAAAATAAGAATTAATGTAGCATGTTACAGCATATGAGTGTACTAAAAATGCTAAATAACCATGACACAGTGGTGTTAAACTGTTTAGGTAGAATGAACTATAACTGCTACAATTATGCGCATGTCTGCTATTCTGAAGTGATCTTCTCCTCTTTCCATGGAGTAGGGAAATGTCTCTTTCATGACTGGCACACAGAGTATAATTTATAGAAGGTAAAAGTAACACCTCATGGACATGTCGATAACTAGAAAGGGTATCGGGAAAAATGAAAAAAGTCTTAAATCTTCCTCTGACCTTTGCATTTCAAGCTTTTTCCAGGGGTCTGCAATCTGTCCTGTCACAAAGTGAAATGTGGTGACTGGTTCTATAAATGGAGACGCTAAATGTCCTGAAACGTCTGTTTGATAACTATTCTTGGTGGGATGCGTGATGGAGCCTAACTCCTCACTGGTGGGAAAGACCACTTTCTCACTGCTTGTAGAATGATGCCAGTGACTATGCAATGCAGCACAGCAGCACTGGCAGTGTCTGGATAGTCATGTCCAGTCTGATTTTTTGGTAAATTACATCAGACCAAAATGCCATCAACATTCTCTTATTTCAAAAGTTGGTGGCAGGTGGTATAATAGTTAAGAAACTGCATTTTTAATGCAAAAAATACATTTTAAAAATTCTTGAAAAGGAAATGCAATTTTGGCTTCTACGTTGATGTCAACTTGAATAGAATCTGTAGAAAAGCAAAAAAATAGTTCCCTTAAAGAAATACATAATATTCTCTTCCTAAAGGTTAATAATATGAAAGGAAAGCAGGTATCTATTTGCAAGCCAATTACTATCATTGTAATGCCATGTAATACACTAGCAAAAGCCTCCCATTTATTTTAATCACTGTTCATGTTAAAATGTCCATTGCAGATGCTCTCCGAAGGGCAGTTGAATCTATTAACAATCAGACTCCGTAAAGGACCTAAAAATGAGAATGTTTGTGTTTGCGTGGAAACGGCACGGCAATTCTGCTTTTTACAAATAAACTTCCAGAGTAAAAACATCAACCAATGAGAGGCAGAGCATCTTGTACCACTTGCCGATGCTTTAAATTGACTGTATCTCATCCATCCATCCATAATCTCTTATCTAGTTCAGGATCCTATCACAGGAGGCACAGACTTCACTCCCTGGAAGATAATGTCTGTGGCTCATGCTTCATGAATGTCCATCAGACATTTAATGAGTCATATTCTGCTAAAAAATAACATCATTATTAAATATAAATGGTTATGCAGGGGAACCGGTACTAATATATAATTATAGTGGAGATTGTTTCTAACGTTATTATATATTTCTTATTAGCAGCTAAACTTGACAAAAGGCTTTTATGATGGCTGACAACATCAGTATAGAACTATAAAAGAGAGCCACTTCTAAAAGCCTAACAATAATGGGTACTGCTTGTTTTGCATAGTCTAGGGTATATGTTATCACTGAGATTTTAGTTTAATGAATGTGTTTTCTACAGTTAGAAATAGATGTGTGCTTGTAACTATTTTTATTACTCTATTTATGGAGTACTCTCCTTGGTTCCTTTTATTTTTCCTTATTTGATCTACAGTATATCACTGTATGCATGTTTCAAAACTCATTTGCTGTTCACTGTAGTCAGCCAGACAATTGCTAATTACAGTAATTGTAACAGAGGATAGGCAGCAACAACATGTCTTTTCTTTGTATAGTTCTTTGTGTGTAAAGACTGTCTGCTGCTGCATATACTGTATATATACACAGTGGTGCCTGCGGTTCACAAACACAATCCGTTCCAGAAAAATGGTTGCAAACCAATTTGTACGTGAACCAAGGCAATTTTCCCCATAAGAAAGCATTGAAATTCGATTAATTCATTCACAAGCCTACCAAATAATAATTTTTGTTAATTAATTTTCTGGTTTTTATAGTAAAAACTTTAAAGACAAACACAATATAGTGTGGCGACGGGCAGACTGACGGATAGCGGGAGCAGAGAGAAATGGTGAAAACTTGCTTGCCGGGGAAATCACACTCTTTATTAACAGTCCTTAACCCTTGTATTGTTGTTGTTAATGTTTATGTATCATGGCACAAGACCAGGACAGAGGGTTCCAAGCGACCAGGGTTATTAGGGATGAGACAGAGAAGAGTCAGAAGCCGTTGCAGGGTCTTAACTATAATCTGAGCAGACACACTTGTGGTGTAGATTATTATACTGTACATGTAGTAATCCAACGTCACCTGACCAGATGCGTGACTATTAATAATCCCGACTACGTATGTGCACTGGATATCATCGGCACGCCATGCGCCTTGTAGGCGGAGCCTGCATGTCCGTTATAGCTGAACAAAACTACAACTAAAAGCGGCCCTTTGGATCAAATCGTTTGTCCGTTATAAGCGAAGTTCCGTTAAATGTCAGCCGCTATATCCGATGCTTTTTCTGGATGTTTGTAAAGGCGCATGGTCGGGACCTACGTGGACCTCGTCGATATTCCATTATAAGCGAGTCCACTATAACAAGATTTCACTGTAGTCTTCTTCAGTTATTGAAAGTGAGTTTTACAATATTACTGTCATCTTATAGAGAAATCGCTGAGGCTTACACATATGATGCAATCTATCTAACTTTGTTCACTCTTTCTTTCATACTTTCATGTATTATGAAGGGATCAACATTAACAATAAAATCTCATAATTAAAATCCTACAGCCATTGGTACAAATTGTTTGCAAATAAAATGAACAAAACATTTTTTCTTGCTGACTTTTCTTTTGAATTGTAAAAACAAAATAAAATGACAAAGAATCTCAAAAACAAGTAAACTGAAATGCTTCCATTCCTGAAATGAGTGTCTTCAAATCTGTGATTTTGTTCAGTAATGTTTGTAGTGGAGAAAAAAGGTGACAAATCAGAATTTATAAAGGAAAAGTAGTTTTTAAAAAGTTTTCAAATCTTTATAATCTTTTATGTTGGTTACCTTCATTTCACAAGTTGAAGAAAATAATTTCTTCACTCAATAGGCACAAGGTTCTGGAGCTCACACTCCTTTCATTCACGCACAGGGGCAGTGCTAAAACAGTCAGGGCTGGGATTAGCCTTATCAGCTTATTGCACACATAAGAAATACCTAAAACATAAAAAGAATTCCATTTAATAGTAGTTTTTTTATTGAAATAGATTGAAGCATGCTTGCAGATAATTGTAAGTCTATATTTTCATTAATACGGATGGTTGTCAAAGTACTGTAAGTGACATTTTTTTATATTTGCTATATATAAAGCGTTATATCTTCAAAACCAGATAGCATGCCTGGTAGCAACAGGAGTTCTGATCTCATCACCTGAGGGGATGAGAATGAAAAGACAAAGAGTAACACCCACACTGAGGAACATCAAACATTTTCCTGCATTGATTAACCGCGTGAACAATAAAAACCACATACTGTCTATTCTTTAGTGCTTTCCCTTGACTTTTCCTCTTTGCTTTTATCTGCTTTCATGCTGATGTCGGCTCGGCTGCCAATGAATTAACAAAATGTCTCAGACTGTTAAAATTTTAATAAAATGGTATATTTGTGGACATCTGCTTGTGTTGTGGCTGTGTCACTTGGAGAAATCAAATGCTGTTTATTATTTCTACAAAATGTTTTCAAGCATTGAAGACAGATGTTGAGTCTCCCCAAGCTTGGTTCTCTTTTTGCCACCTATAATACCAGATAGGTATAGTATTCTGCAGTAAGAAGAAACGAATTTACATATTAGTGCCTCTCCTGGTGATTTGCATATTTTTGTTTGGTAGAATGGGAGATGAAACACATGTGTGTAGCTTGGTTAGGGGTAAAAGTTTATTTTGCATAATTGGCATAAGCAAACTGTCTTTACTCAAGGCAGCTGTAAACAAGAAAAAATGTCCTCAAAACTTGTTTACTACGGAAAGTACACATTTCTACTACATTTGCTATTAATGACCTATTAAGGAATCATCAAAATGAATAAATGAATACTGTCATACCCTGCCTGTCAGGTCCGTCCAACTCTCCCGGCCCTAATGAGCCACACCTGTTTCTCATTAGCCTTTCTACTTATGTACCTGTTTGTCTCGCCATCCCCACTCTGGTCATTGATGTTGCTTCTTGTGACTGCATCCTTCCCTTTACTTGCCTTCTTGATTTGACCTCTCGTGGTCTTGTTTGTTTCCCTTCTCCTGTTCAGTTAATAATTCACAGTCTGCAGGATAAATTTGACTTTTAGCATGAGGGAGCCAGGCTTTCATTTGGTTAATTTGTCGTATTTGTCAGTTTCACTGGATGCTTCAATACCACGATCATGAGGAAAAGCTCTTACTAATTTAATGAGTAATTTTAGTTTCTGGAATCTTAATTATAGAAGTGATCCTCTGAAACTAAATATTACTCCAGAGGAATCTGGAAATATTTCACATTTATAAAGCAGACACATTTATACTAATATGGACACAAATTTGTTATTTCAGTTGTTGCAGATATTGACAATCTTTGCTTCTCTTACCTTTTTACCCTTTTCTTAAAGACAATTTGGTCCAAGCACTATATATGGTGAATGGTATTCACATCTATGAGATTTAATCAGTTTAAATCAGATTAACAGATAACAAATGTGAAATTATGAATGCTGATTTACTGGTCAGCCTTTTCCCCATTGGCCTGCTGACTAATGCTAGTGCTGCTGTTGCAGCAGGCTGGATGCTGACTAATGCTAGTGCTGCTGCTGCAGCAGGCTGGATGCTGACTAATGCTAGTGCTGCTGCTGCAGCAGGTTGGATGCTGACTAATGCTAGTGCTGCTGCTGCAGCAGGTTAGATGCTGACTAATGCTAGTGCTGCTGCTGCAGCAGGCTGGATGCTGACTAATGCTAGTGCTGCTGCTGCTGGATTTGTTTGAGCTTCCTGACGCTGCTATCCTTGTATGAAAAATGTATAGTATTTGATTTGAGTTCAAGAATTAAGGTCATTACATCATTTTTATTACAAGAGCATGACATGACTTGCATTTAAATGCGTTTGGAGGGATACCACGTGTTAAATGAGATGTGTCCTACCGAATGACTCTTGGAAAGTTTCCTCACCTGAACTGTGCAAATGATCATCATCATGGAATACCTTCCATGGGTTGCTGGCTTTCAATAAACCCAGCCAACAAATCCCCCAACCCCTGGAACTGAATCCCCCACCTGCCTTGAAATGCTCATGACGAGCGGCTGCAGTTGTTTGTTTTCTGGTCTATTTTAATGTTTTTCCACTGGATCTTTGAAAGGTAATATACACATTGAATTAGGGCTAAAATTATTTGTTAAATTTCTGTGCACATACATGTTGGCCCCACCCTGTTATGTTACATAAAACATATATAATTGACCGATTTGTAAGATTGGGCCAACAATAAATAATCTTACCTGAAAAGAGTGGAGTGTCTGGTTACTTTTCCATTTGAGTTGAATTTATTCAAAATGGAAATCCATGCCGCCTTCTTGTTTTCTGTACTGAATCATGCTGTTTGTTTTCAGTTATAGGGTACTTTGTGTAGAACTCCTTTTCCACATACTACTTAATGTGAATGAATTGCAAATACTCCACAACAGGTTTTTATAGCAACCCACACCATTAATCTAATCGTGTTTCCAAAAGATGATCTCACTTGCCCTTGATTACCTTCATCTGAGACTGTAGTCTAGGACTAATTAATCTAAAATTAAGCAACATCTCAGAAAGCCAGTTGTTTAGTGTGGATTAATTTCAGTAGAATTAGTCTAGTCCTGATTTATTTTAAGGCCTGAATGGGAAACCAGACCTAAATGTTTAAACAAATCTGGATTTTTAAATCCTGGTTTAATTGTGGTTATGCTGGCAGAAGGCTATGCTGAGCGGCAGGTTGCTTCCATGTTCAAAATTTGTAAGACAGCAGTACACAAGAACATGGTAAAATGGGAGACACTGGGAATGGCCAGAAACCAGCCCGGTGGAAACAACTTTCTAAAGCCAGAGACAGCCATCAACTTATCCAAAAGTTTCTTCTGAATCGTAGGATGACATAAAGTGATCTTTAAAAGGACTGGGAAACATTAAGTGCAGACGTGAAGTGCACTGTGTATTGGGCTCCTACAGGAAGACTGAAGTCTCATAAAGCAAGGAAGAAGCCCTTCATTAATGAGAAGCAGAGAAGAACCAGACCGCACTTTGCAAAATATATATATTATTCACAGACATACACCCAGGGGCGTCATGGTGGTACAGTGGTTAGCACTGTTGCCTCACACCTCTGGGGCCTGGGTTCCAGTCTCTGCCTGGGTCACGTGTGTGTGGAGTTTGCATGTTCTCCCTGTGCTGTCGTGGGGTTTCCTCCAGGTACTCCAGTTTCCCCCCACGGTCCAAAGACATGCTGAGGCTAATTGGAGTTACTAAATTGCCCGTAGGTGTGAATGGTGTGTGGGTGTGCCCTGTGATAGGCTGGCCCCCCTGTCCAGGGTTGTTTTCTGCCTTGTGCCCATTGCCTCCGGTCTAGGCTCTGTCCCCCCCCTGCGACCCAGTAGGATAAGCAGGTATAGAAAATGGATGGATGGACATAGACCCATAAATTGAGAAGTGAGTGGAGCAAAATTGTGCTGCGGTTGTTCAATTCATTTTGTATACTCATTTAACCTCCATGTCATTATGCACCTAAAATTATACTTTAAATTCAGACTTCTGTTTGAAATATTTTCATTGCAGACAGTGTTCCATTAAATAATTATTCTTATAAAATGATACTGACAACTGTAAAAAATACCCAAAACGAAGTTGCTATACTCAAATGATGTAAACGTGAAGTGGCTGACAATTATGGATGATGCCGTATTTTGAAACACTTTCCATCATCTTCCCATACTACACGTATGAAAGAAGAATGGTGGGGGCATGTTATAATCATAAATAAACTTTATAATCAAAGATTTGTAAAGATCAGTTGTGTCAGAACTGGTTTTTAGCATTTCATATTTGAAGGTGTTTATGCCCATACATTCTGTTTTCACAGTATCTCTACCTTACATACTCCAACTCACCTCCCACATTGTAGAATGCCTAAGATGCCCAGTATAAGTGATTTTAAATGTGATTTGCTTATTGGTGCCAGACGCAGTGGCTCCAGCTAATAAGAAACAGCCTCCTAGAATTTTCATTTCTAGAGTGGTGGCAGAATAGTGTGATAAACCAAAAAATAAGGTCAACAGCTGTTCTGTTCCTGAAAATGACTTGCTAATGAGGCAAGTTAGAGCATTAAAGCTCCCGGGAAAAGCCACAAGTGCCCAAATAACAGCTCAGTGCAACAATCGTGTGTAGAAATGAATTCTCTGAACACACAAATCATCCACCCTTGAACTGCTATCGAAGATAAAATGGGGTCCTACCTAGGACTATGTAAGGATACCTGATAAAATGGTCACTGAGTGTACACAGAGGTTTACACTATATAAAGCATCAATTAAGATTGTTTAATTAGTTATGTTGATGCATGACTAATGCATTAGTGAGCAGAGGCAGAAAGTTCAGAAAGTAAAAGTCCAGACCAAGATGTGTTTCCACCAACCAATTGAGTATAAAAAGGCACAGTCACAGAGTGCTCTACTGGTAGGCTGAAACAAAATCTTAGTCTGGATTTGTACTTTCAGAAATTGAACATTCCACCTCTGTTAGTGAGTAATACCAAAGACATAATCACTGCATTCCTGTTTTACAGAAGGAGAGTGTAACTGAGCCAGCTGTAGTAAAGTAACATCTTGCCAATTCAAAGTCAAATTCATTAACTTAGCCAAAAAAGTAAACAGAGAAATTAAATGAAAGATTATATATCCAAAATACAGAATATAGTACAAATAAGTAAAAATGAATGCTAAACCTCATGCATCCATGATGTATCAAACAGCATGTGAGTCATTTGAGTCATTTGCACTACACATTGAAAGTGTGCATTTGGGGTCTTTTAGCAAAATTGTGGTACATTACATTACAGGACATTACATACTCAGCTGTGAGCTCTCAATACTGGAGTTTATATGTTGATTTCAGAGAAAGTCATGTTTACATTAATGGTACTATTGCAACTAATACAGTTTTTTTACATTCTTATGTTGAACTACATTAACATTTCGTAAGTGAAGATAGCAAGTGGCTGAAACGAAATCTGTGTATTCTGTCTTATTTCGAAAACAGACCATTAAAACAGGTGTGATAATTCGTCATGGCACTTAAGCCTTACACTAATTATTGCCCATATTTAAATAAACTTGTTTGTGAATTATTCCCAGTGGAGATGCACTGAGAAAAAAAAGTCGAAGATGGCGTTGAGCTGGAAAGGCTAGACATTTTTAGGTCATCTGAAACTAGGGAGACAATGTTTGTGCAGCGTGGAGATTAAACAGACTGAACAAAAAGCAGAAAGTCAGAAATTCCACTGTTGGCCTCTGAAATCAGCAGTGCTATTTTGCCACATATGGGGCAAAATTAGGGGCAACGTCATGTCTAAAAAATAGAGGTCCCTAAGGCTACACCACAACTGCCACAAAGCCATGGTTGCTTGATCAGGTGCAGTATATCATTATACTGTAAGTATTTACCGATGGTTCTATGAAGGCTGAGGACCTACCCCATGAGTTTTGCTGTCTCAAACAGCCTCAGAGGGTTCTGGAATTTGCCCTTCTGTGGACCAGCTATCAGAATTAGGACTGGGAGGTCAAACTTAATCATTAGAATAAATTCACATTTAAAATATTAACAAACGTTTACGCCAAAAATCCTCATTTGAAATTTTGAAGATTTGTGTAGGCTACTCTTAGTCATCTAACATGTGTTTCCTAATTTCTGTTTTGCCATGAATTTATTCAGCTGGCAAGAATGACTGAAATTAGCCAGCATGAAGCTAGAGAAATAATGTGTGATTCACACGAAGAATATGATGACACAAGTAACTCCTGAGAACCTGAAATGTGCAGGCTGGCAACTGTTGGGATTTTGCCGACACTTTTTATTGTGGGAGATCCAATGAATTTTATCGCCAATATTTCAGAATACTGGAATAGCATTGCTTTTTGAAATTCGTGTTATAGCCTAATTCTGGTACAATGTCTCGGCAGTGTGAAAAATTAGATGCCGTCCAAACCTAGATGTACCCTAAACCAAAGATATGGTTGTTTTTTTAACTTTTAAGTTATTTTATGCACATAAGCCTTAAGTCAGCAAATGGTGCCCCATGGGCCAGATCCGGCCCGCTTAGAAAAATATTTGCCCATCTGAACGAGGTTTTCGTTAGTCCCCCATGGCCCCTAATCGAGCTGTCTGCGGACTGCTGCTAGTTTGCAAATTTCAATAAAAACACTGTAACCTAAACAAATTCTCATTGCAGAAATTCTGACTTAATTATATTAATACACAGGATTACAACCATTAAAACATATCCAAACATAGTCATGTAACGATGCATTATCTAATAAAATGTTACACATTTACTTCCCAAAATGTGGTGTTAGTATATAATGCATTGTTATGCATATGCTTTTTTCTACACTAACACTGCATTTTTTTCCCTCAGCATCACGCAGGACCTATTTTGAAAACTTGAAAAAAAACAAGATAAACAAACTAGAAGAGTAAGTAACATTTGCTCATATAACTGACGGAAAGGGATTGGTTTGACTTCTGGAGTGGTTTTCAATGATCAATAACTTGTGTTATCTGTGTGTTGTAGTTCCTGGGTGCATGCAGTGTTGTTCTTCAAACATAAGAGGAGTGAGCGCTTTGGCCAGCAGCAAATGCTAACCTCATGTCTGTTGAATAGGATGCAGTAGTTGGTGGCCAGTTGGTATGGGTTGTAATTACTTCTAAGTTTGAACAGAAAACTACTTTGACGAATGACAATGCAGGTTGTAAATAGCTGAGGTAGCCTTAAAGCCAAATAAGCCAAGTGCTTCATTTTTTGAGGAGCGACCTGCTCAATAAGGCTGCAGCTTGGGGAGGGAAGTTTTTCTATGTAATGTCTCTAAGATGGGAAATACTACAAGGGATTGCGACTGATGTTATTCAGGAATTTCCCTTCTCTGCAGATGTCTACATTGTGGTATCTGTGGACATTTACAGATATTTGCTTACTGGTAAAACTGAAGCAAATGCCCCGGATATGTCCATATAGTTTCATGGAGTACGCAGACATGTACTCGTCTGGAAAAGCCTCTCTTCATGCAAGTACAAATCCAGACCAAGGTTTTGTTTTAACCAACCACACTGAAAAAAGTTACTTTGAATGAACTCAATTCAATCATGGACAGTGGTTCCACCCAACTAGAATGAGTTTTCTAAAAGTGAAACATTCTACTTAAACTGATCCATTGACTTTGTGTTCTGAAAACAGAACATAGTTGAGTTAATATTTGTCATTTTCTCATTAAACCAGCAGAATCATTTTCATTCAATTTAAATTAGGTATATAATCTAACGGCAGCCTTGGTTTATTTCACCCACTGTTATGAAGAAGACCAAATACGGACCCTACAGGATATTGGCTGTTTGTGATAAAGCTCGAGTGGCTGCCTTATGGGTGTAGTGCCTTGTTGGTCTAAGCCCATGATGGTTCCCTTTCCGGCCTTTTACATGCAGAAAGATAGTAGGAGAGTTGAGAGGCCCTTTGCTGTGCTGTGCTGTGCTGAAGCTGTCCACTTTCCTGTAGACTAATGGAGATGGATGTGTATTTGCATAGCATGACATGGTACTGCCTTTGATGTAACACTTTTTAAAAATCCTCCATGATGGTGTTGAATAGGGCAAAAGTATAAAAACCCCAGATATGAAAAAAGTTTGATATTGACCATATCAATAGATATACAGTAAGAAAAAGTTGGTGGGTTTTTGTGGGCTGCCAGGGGGGAGGCTCAGTGAATGGTCTCTTAAAGATTCTTTGGGGGGACAATTTTGGATGGCTAGCTGCTAAATGAAACTGAACTGGCTATTTGTCCCTACAGGTAACAGGTGGTCTCCTCTCTACTTTGAACTATCAGACCAGATGAATACATCAAGATCTGCTCATTCTACGCCTGATGTACTGCACATACTGAAGAAAGTACTTCAGGGCTTCTTTGGAAATTCACACTCACAAATACTACTACAGTTCTAATGGCAAGGAATCCATTGACATAGAGCAATTAACTCCAGCAGCCCCAAGGGACCCTGAAGAAAGGCCAATTATATAATGTGCTAGAGACTAAGATGTGCAACATATAATCTTCAATAATGGTGGGCTTCTAAAAACTAAGCCTAGTAAAAATCTGAATATTAAATGAGCAAAATGATTTGATTTGCTCTTCTATCCAAAATCGCGGTCTAAAAGCAATAAGGACTCCACCCATTATATCCTACTGAGACCCAAGGAAAAAAGTGTCCTTCAGTTTTAGGTTCAATGTGATTTGCTATGTCTGGAGGAAATAAGACATCTTTTTTCAAATTTATTTTTGTGCAGCATGTCCTCTTTAGTGTACAACATGAATAAATATGTTTCCTTACATAAGTAAAAAGATATATGCAAAAACAAAATGTGCACTGCAATGGACATAAATGAATAGGTGGGGTCTCAGGAAGATGTCTGTTCCAGGAAAAATCCACTCCTATGGCCACTAAGGGGGCACTCACCTTCTTTCAGCCCTAAAAAATAATGTTATGCAGTCTAACAACAAATTCACTAGGTTTAATTAGACGTGAAAATTTAGTGAGATTAGCTCAACTGTGTTCTCAGATTTTCAAAAGGCTCATTCTAGTTGTGTGGAACCACTGACCATTATTCAATTGAATTGTTCACAGTAACTTTTATTCAGTGGGGTTGGTTGAAACAAAACCTAGGTCTGGATTCGTTAGGACCTGAACTTTCTACCGTTGTCTGTAATGGATTACATTTTGAAAGTAACTTCCCCAACATTGAACTTAACTCCTGTGGATGGTGAGTAGCTCAGCAGTACTGTAGCTTTGATCTCACTGCTCAAGCTGGAAGATCAGTGGTTCGAGCCGCAGCCTACCCGGAACAGTCCAATATCCATGGGCACAAGGTGGGCTGGGTAAAGAGATGCATTCCAATGTACCTGTGCAAATAAAAGCATTTATTATATTATCCTATGTTGGGATCCTGGGGCAGAACTGGTTGGCAGTCAGTCTGAAAAAAAATAGTCTGAGTCACATTCGGAACTCTTGCTATGTGGGAGGAGGTAGGAGGATTTTTCATAATTGAGGCACCCATGGCCTGATCATTCTGTGTTACGTTTGATTTATCATTCACACCTCAATTGTTAGACAATTTTCTAATCCAAGCTTTAATGAACAATGAATATGTCACTGTAGTGTAAACATATGAGTAATGGTTCAGGTAAAGTATATTTCCACTGGCACTTTGGCCTTAAATTTGCCTTGAAGTGGCATTAAAAAGGTTACATTAAGAAGTCCTAAATTTCATATCAGGATTTCTGCCGAAACTGTAAAACTGTAAAATTTTTCTGAAGACTGCGTATTGACTTGCTAGTCTGAAGTGCATCAAACTCATCTAGGTGCAGTAATGGGTTTTGTTATGCTTCATTACCGGAGCAGGTAGCAAAGACCACTTGTGACTTATGACATATGACAGCAAGCTAAATTGCAAAAGGTGGGCTGTTGCACCGATGAGTAAGACCTCAAACTAGACTTCAAAAGGGTAGCATGACCACAGACACACAAAAGACACACAAATGATGCTTTTCCCAACAGTTCACTCTAAAAAATATTGAATATGAAATTCAGCCAGTTGGACAAGGTGCAGTAGCACACTAAATGTCCAAATGCAGGAGAATTATCGATCATTGGACAGCCTCAGTGTTCTCCTGTGGCGATATTGCAAATGACATTTCATTTGTGGTGCATTGCTAGAATTGTGGTGCATTGTGCTTGATTCTGTGCCTTTCAGTATCCACAACCTCATCTTGGGGGATGACAAAGACTGCTGTAGATGCTGACTGGTCACTAGATGTGTCACATGTGTGCGTGCCTCTGTGAAGCAAGGCCACTGTCCCGGGATTTGAATGTTCCCTTGACTGCGATGGTGTTTAATAGAGTAAGTGTGCTCAGTGTTCTGCTGTTTGGTTGGCCAGTGCAATTTGCTACAGCGAATTTGGTCTGCTATAAAAGAAAATTAAATTACCTATGAACAGAGTGAATAAAATAAATTATTTGTAACTATACTGGGATGTTGTTTGCTGGTTTAATAGAAGACATGCTTGAAGGTTAATCTGTATGCTCTGGAAACTGAAGGAAAGTCTCATTTCATAAATGAAATCAAATGATCATAAATGCCTGGCCCCATGGTAAAACTATCTCTGTACCTAATTAAACAACAAAGAAAGCACACTTCTATCAGAAGCACAAGCTAACCACTGTGAATACTGCCTGTGTTTTGTCCATTTGTCTCATTTTCTGAATCCGTGTTCAATACAGTGAAACTCATCTGCTCACCAGGTCAATGTTTTAATTAAAGAAATATTGGGCAGACAGAGGTGGTTCTTTTCTCTGACAGAAATGTGTCAGAGTAATTAATTGCTCCAGATAATGAGTAGTGGTAATTAAAAAAGTATTTGGTAAGGAGTCACGAGGGAAACCGGGGGAAGAAGAAAACCCTTTTCTTTCCGGTGCCATAATGCATTGCTGTTTTATAGCTATGCTTTCATTCCATTTGTAGAAATTTTTCTTTGGCTGTGTCACGTTGCAGAGAGTGGGTAAGCAGGCATGGGAGTCCATGATGGGGGCAGGAAACGGGGTTTATTGAGGACAGATACGGCACAGCACAGTACTCACAAGTAACGTCAATGACCGACCTGGGGAGACTGACTTAGATGCAGACTAAATACGCAAGACAAGCAGGAACTGATAGACAACAGGTGATCACAATCAGGAATTGACACGAGGTACTGAAGGGGGCGTGGCACACACGAGGCTCGGATGGGCGGATCATGACAGGCTGCATGGGTCTCGCATCACGCAAGTTACACCAATTTCAGGACAGTATGCTACCAGTACCAATATTAATGTGTTCTACTGAACTACTGAACTTTTGGCCTAAAAAAATTTCTTCAAATCAATTTACACTGTGAAACATCCATCCATCCATCTTCTATACCCGCTTATCCTACTGGGTCGCGGGGGGTCCAGAGCCTACCTGGAAGCAACGGGCAAGAGGCAGGGAACAACCCTGGACAGGGGGCCAGCCCATCACAGGGCACACTCACACACCATTCACACACACAGGCACA
>JAODUD010000107.1:8290084-8300559 GCA_026784285.1 Stomatorhinus walkeri
TATAGTCCAATGTTTTTTTCTCAGCCATTCTTCAGTGCTTTTTGCTGTATGTTTTGGGTCATTATCCTGTTGGAGGATCCATGACCTGCGACTGAGGCTGAGCTTTCTGTCACTAGGCAGTATGTTTCCCACCAGGATGCCTTGAATAGTCTTGAGACCTGATTGTGTCCTGGACAGATTCAAGGTTCCCTATGACAGATGCAGCAAAGCAGCCCGAAAACAAAACCAAGCCTCTCCATGTTTCAGTAGGTATGATGTTCTTTTCTTTTAAAGCTTCATTTTTTTCTTCTGTGAATATAGAGTTGATGTGATTGGCCAAAAAGATCCAGTTTTGTCTCATCAGTCCAAAGGACATTCTCCCTGAAACTTTGGGGCTTGTCAACATGCATTTTGGTGAATTTTACTTTGGATTTTTTATGCTGTCAATAGTGTAGTCCTCCCTCCTGGGTCTTCATCCACAGAGCCCATAAATGATCATAATGCGATGGATTGTGCAATCAGAAAGTGATCTACCTTGACCTTGGAGCTCAGCTTAAATGGTTTTGGATAGTTTCCTTGGCTCTTTTTCCACCACCCGCACTCTCTTTCTGATCAACCTGGGGTTGCATTTCCTCTTGCATCCATGTCCTGGGAGGTTGGCTACAGTCCCATAAACCATATATTTCTTAATAATATTGACAGGTGTGGTCACAGGACCATGAGGCTGCTTGGAGATGGTCTTAAAGCCTTTGCGTTTAACATGGTTTCTTTCTGAGCTCCTCAGACAACTCTCTCCTTTGGTTTCTCTGGTCCATGTTAAGTGTGGTGTACACAACGATACCAAACAACACAGTTGCATGTTCATTCCCTTTAAATAGGCTGAATGGGTGATGAAAAGCCCAATGCACCTGTGATACTAATTAAGGTTAAGCACTTAGTTTGAAAACATAACTAATGCAAGGATAAATAGTCTCTTTAGAGGTACCAACACATCTGTCCATACTAATTTAGCATATCTTTGTAAAATAAACAACAACATCATTTATTTTCCCAATTGTATTGGTTCTATCACATACTAAAGGCATAGAGGTATACATTAGACAATTGCTTTTAATTCAATCACTTTTCACGATAAATTAAGCATTAATTCAATGAGCTGTAAAGTAACAAACAAATTTGTCCACGTCTGTATACATGTAATTTATATATAATTATAATTTAATATATGTTTTAAAATTGCAATATATTGTAGGGTTATTGTATGCATGGGGTTCAGTTAAAATGAATATGTTGCATTTTTCATTTGAAAAAGCATAAACTGCATCCATTATGAAAAAAATAATGCCAAAAACTACAGAATCACAATAAATGGTGTCCACACATATCTCAGGAGCATAGCATCATCCGCCATTCAAGCATTTCAGCCCAGCCGGGTTTCATTAAGCAGAGTTTATGAGTGGTTGGAGATTAGTCACCATGGAAACCAAAGAACCAGCAAATTTCTGCTCTGCACCATTATCCCTCTAATTGCCAACTTTTAGTGAAGTAGATTACTGTAAGTAAGTAAAGCAGGTGAAGTGCAAAATCAACATGATGCTTTAGATACAAGCATCTGTTAAATAACTACATAACAATATTCTTTAGGATAACACTCGTGAATCAGCAGGAAGAATGCAAAGATGTGTTGGCTGCTCTATAGTGCGAGCTGTGAAGAGGGCATGATGTCCTCATTTGCAGGCTGCTGTTACTTATCTGGCAGAGTGATTGAGGTTATTCAGTCGTCAAAGATACACTGGAGGTCACCTGCTGCCACCCCCATCCTGTAATGGGATCACAATAAAAAGAATCTAGATGAGTATTTATCTACTGCAATACAGCCCACCCAGAAGGAAACAATTTAGTTTAGATTGTGTTAAATAAAGGGCAGTATTGCCCTTGCTGGCAAAAAACTTGACTATTTTTTTTCTTTAAGACAACACTCATTCCCATGAGGAGTGCAGCCAAGTTTGGCCCAGGATGCAGATGTTCACTACTGTATTAGATTATTTTAGATTAGATTAGATAGTACTTTTTAAATCCCTTTGGCATGTTCCTCCAGGAAATTTGTTCCAGCAGCAGTGCACCGACAACATGGTACAGAGCTACTACTGTATGACCAACTATAACAGGTTAATTTTACATTACATGCATCACAATAACACCACACCACATGACAAATACGGAGAACTATTTACATTATATGCAGGGTTGATGCTGGCCCAACATGCCACACTACCCGTGTCGTGCCCCGCTCGTCCGATCCTCCTGTGTGCCACGCCCCCTCATTAACATTGTGCAGAATCCCCCTTGCTATCAGCTGTTTCATGTTTTTCCATTGAGTCCTGTGCATTTTAGTCTGCGTCCCAGTATGTTTCCCCAGTCTTGTCATTGAAGTGATCCCTGTATTGTGCTTTGTTTTGTTGTTTTTCCCGAATAAACCCCATATTCCCTGATTTTCCATCTCCCCGCTCCTACTTCCTGATTCTCCGGTCTGTGCTCACAGTATGGCATTACAGCCCGACAGGTTACAAGGTACTGGTATCAGGCTAGTAGTGGTACTTCTGACACAGATGGGTTTTAAGGCTTTTCTTCAAGGTGGAGAGGGAATATGATAACTGTGTAGTTTGGCAGCTTATTCTATTGGTTCTGCAGGAACCAAGACTCAACAACCCACCGACTCTTTTGCAAAGTCAAGGAATATGGAACCACTTTTACCACGGTTGCCAGACCCGTGGAGACTAACAGAATCCTCCTCATAACAAGCCGTGTCAGTGTCAGTGGTCGTGTTGAGGTCACCCATGGTCAGAAGAGTGTCCCCTCATGGGCACCCATCAGCCACCAAATAAAGTTGCAAATAAAATGTCTCCCTCACTGAGCTGCAGTTGGAGCGTACACAGAGACAACAGACATGACACCCATAAAGTGCTTCAGTCTGAGTCGCAAAATACGCTTGTTGGAAGCAGTGACATCATCAGGAGGAGCCAATCTTCCACAGCAGCAGATACTCCCTGAGCATGGCAGCAATGAGAATGGTCAGACTCAGGCATACCCACCAACAGAGATCTGGCCACTCCCTGGCCTGCATACCTCAGAGTGTGCCACCACTCTTAATGAAGCTCCCCTGACACCAGGAGAAGATGGTCATCATGCCAAAGATTCAAGACATCCTACGTGCCTAGTCAGGCCTGACCCCATGGACTCTCCAGTGGATTAGACCCCCCCCATCCCTTACGCAGTGCGTGTAGCCTTCCTGCGGATGGCTGCAGCAGAGCTATTCCCATGGAGAGCAGAAACGTCTCCTGTCTGCTGTCTCCGAGCAGTGTGAGGTTTTATTTATGGTGGCTGGAGTACAAACAATTAGCACAAACAGCAGCAGATAATGGATACCCTGCAAAAACCCGTAACTTTTTTCTCTAAATCCTTAGGTTATCCCTCAAAAGTAAATACTTATGTCAATGAACTAACTTGTCAGCGCCATCAGAATCAAGAGTCATCGCTCACGAACAAGATGGTCAAAATGCTTAATTATGTTGTCAAAATAACAGTGCAGTCTAGAGTATTTTCCGATGTACATATACTGTAACACACAAACACACACATGTGGTGCATACATATGTGTGCGCTACAGTATACATACAGTATGTAACTGTATAAAGTACGTTTACTGTATATTATAAAATGCAAGTGGGATACTGTAGGACTTCTGTCAGTGCTTGTGGTCTCAAATTGCTTGTACTCTGTATATTCAGTCTTCCTCTCTGATCATCATTGATTCCCCTCCCACTACCACCACGATTTCCCATCTCCAACCACCATCCTTATTACATAATTTCAGGACCACCAGTCCAGTCAGTACCAAAAGTCACTGGTTATTTGTTTTCTGTGATGTCCTTTCCAGTGGACTAAGAGGCTGAACGTCTAGCAGCATGGTGGGATGGTCTGATTCGGCGTGTTCTTTCTGTCTTAGTCCATCTTGTTTGATCTCATAGCAAATTTAACTAGTTTCAGCAAACTTCTTGTGTTCGTTCAGGAATCATATCAGCACTGAACCTACTTTTTGTTTAAATCATCCTGCTGGCTGTATTTTTCTCTTCTTGTCACCCTTCTTGTCTACTTTCCATTCCACGTGTCCTCCGGTCTCTTGCTCCCTCTTTCCATCCAATTTCCCCCTCCTTCCCCTTCCTCTCCCTCACTTTGTGGTACCTCTTTAGGTTGTCAGCTTTCATTTTTGAAGCTCTTACCTCTGCTCTGTTTTACTCACAGCCATTAAACACTATCAGCACTCTGCTGTCAGTGAACATATTACAGACACAAATACATTGTCACTATCCATTTCCACAGGCATCCATACACATTAGCCCTAACATTCACAATCAAACTTAAATAAACAAGGCAATCACAGCACATTGTGAAAGGGAGTCTTTCCTAAGCGCTAGTCTACTGCTCCAGGTCTTGTGCAAGAATAAGGGTTAGGCTTTACATTGACTGCATTTTCATAATGCATTCATAATGTATAGAACATTCATATGCAGGATGTAAGTACACCTCAACATCCTGACATACCGTAACAGCTTTAAAATGCATTAATAATAAACGTTTGTTATTTTCATATGATGTTTGTTATTAATATATATTAAAGCCGTTAAAGTATGTTAGGATGTTGTGGTGTACATACTGTTCCGTAATGCATTATGAAGTTACACTTAATGTAAAGCATTACCGAATAATGTGAAACATCACTCAACAAAGGCTGACTTAAAAAAAAAACAGGAATTGGGAAGTTATATTTCATTTCTCCATCCTATTATTCCAGTGTTGAACAACTCAAAGAAATTTAAACATGCAATGGGTTTATACTGGATTATTTAAAGTACAGTAGTAGTAATGTGTTCGAATGGAGGCCCTTTTCCATAGATGCATGTTTAGAAACAATCCAGTTATTACTCATGCAGAATAATTCAATCTATATATGTTAATTCTGCACTGCAACACTTAATAAACAAACAATTGATATATGGATGAATGGATAAACCAGCAGAGAAACAGACAGACTAGATAGATCAATAGATACTGAAGATAGATAGATGGATAGATAGATAGAGAGATAGATATATAGATTTATTGATTGATTAAGACTGTCTTAGATGATGTTTATCAAGATTAGTAAGTGAAAAGTCATTGCTCCCAATTATGACATGAATTAAAATTGCAGAGGGGGTGTCACACACCTTGTGCAGCAGCAGTTGTATTGCCGTATCATTCATTATACTGAGCATTTACTCTCCATCATGCCCTGTTCCACCAATTCTCAGTTCTTGCTATGTTCCTGGTTCCACTCTGCCTCTCTGCTCTTGGTCCTGCCCCGTCTGGTTATATTCCTAGTTCTGTCTCCCCAGAGGACTGAGTTTCCTTGCTTTCGACCTCTCTGTGCTTCTCTTCATGGCTCCTAACCCGGTCTGCCGATTCTAACTGCTGTTTGCGGCCTTGCTTGGCAATTGGGTCTCCTAGTTTCTGTATTACAGGGAGGGGGAGTAACAAAAGTTCTCATGCACAAACCTCGAGGCCCAGAAACAGCTTCATCCCAATAGCTATAAATGCACTCAATCAAACCATCAAGTGTCCACTGTAGAATTGTTTATACTTAAAATTACCTCACAATAAACGTTGCACTACAACCGTAACATTGCACAATTTTAGCTATTTTATGAACCATTTGCACTGTATGTACAGTATACATTCACTGTTTTTATGACTTATAATATTGTATATTTGTATTATTTTTATTGAATACTGTATGGAGGAGTTGCACACTGAATCTTATTTTACTGTGTGCAATGACAATGAAGGAATTCAGGCCAATTCAACTCAATATGTAGCCAGCTCATGAACACACATACCTACATGTACCCTCATTTTGAAGTTTACTACAGGGGTGTCAAACTCCAGTCCTGGGGGGCTGGAGCCCTGCACATTTTCAGGTTTCCCCTCATTTAACATACCTGATTCAACTCCTTGTAAATCCTTGTGCTAATTACCACACAGCTCTTGAGCTGAATCATTTGTGGTGGAACAGGGAAAGAACTAAGCTACACAGGGCTTTGGCCCCCCAGGATTGGAGTTTGACACTACTGGTTTACTGGCTTGAAAGATGGGAATTGTATTTCGTTGTTGGAAGACTGTGACACAAACTCCACTGTTTTTTTAAAAGGCTACTGAGTTTATTGTAATATTATTTTATTCGTCTAGTTGATGCCCCGAAGGAATATGTTCAACAAAACTAATGAGAGAGAAGCAGTAGCTGGCTGGTGTCAGCTTTGCCGGATTAGTGAGAACATAAATTGATAGCAAGCAACGTCATCATGTTTGCTGGGTATATTTTTGCTGCTCTACTCTATAAGAAAATATGAAAAAAAAATAGATCCTAACTGGTGATTGGGACAGTGCATTTAAAATGTCTGCTTTACTTTACAAATTATTATTTGGTGAGATGGATTACTTTTTTTGTTTAAATCATATGGTTTCTTTATACCAGAGTATTAATCTGATCGATTCCATTTTAATTGAAATTGTTTCCCATATAGGATCTGAGGATAATTCAGCAACTATAATTCTTCTCTAAGGTGAAGTGTATAGTATTATTTTACTTAAAAACAAGCCTAAGTACATATGCCCCACTTTCTTTAGAAATGATATGTTTCAGTCACAGGAAATGTGCAGTCAACAGCTGCAATGCACAAGCAAACCCAGACACTTACTGAGGACTTTCTGCTGTCTGCTGCCCCAAGGGTGACTCTAGGACGGACATGTAGTGCAGATATGACATCTGTAATGTAACTAAATTTTGCTTCGGATATGATAAGCGTTTCCATTTCCAGACATTCTACCAGATGCAGAAGGTGAGCATATGCAGGACTTTGCTCTCAGGAAAGAAAGGTAGCAGCATCCTTCAAATACCTGAGGTTGCCTGGCTTGCATTTTGTGCCATTGGGACAGTGGAGAACGTTACGCCTCGCTTTTTGACAGTGATGGTGTCATGAGCAATGAGCTCCTTAGACAGGCTGGACTGGCTGGGTCCTTGTGGCTGGTTGCTACTACCTGGTGATGTATCTTGCCTGTCAGAAACAGATGGAACTGAGCTAGAGGTGCAGGAACTATTGCAAGAGGCGATTCTCAGTCATACTGTAAATGCTCCCTACTTTTTTTCCCATCCTTTTTTTTTTTTCCTTTTTCCTCTTCCACCCCTTGTCGGACTGCTCCCTACTCATTCCCACCTTCTCTTATCAGCTTGCTACTCCATAAAAAATATCTAAAGATGTCCCTTTACTTTTTACATTTCCCTTTGCTCTTAGGGTCATTTATTTAAATTTGTGTCAAGATACACAGCTACCCTTAGAATACCATACAATCCATCAACAACACATACCTACTTATCTACCTACTTACTGTACATACGTAATACTTTACCTTCCAAATCTAAAGTCAAAAAAGTGATATTTTCCCCATGTTTGCCCAATTTTTATCTCTGTAATGATGTTGTGGGCCATAATAACTCTATACCTATGCTATACCTGAAGTGCTAGTACTCAGAGTTCATGGTTCCACAGAGGTTTCAGATACTTGGATAGGCCTATAGTGATTATAAAGTGTTACTTTCTTCCCAGTACAAAATTATAATATTCATTTTGTTACTGTTTACAGTATTGTTGTATCTGTTATGCATCTTTGAGAAATATTATGCATCCATCCATCTTCCAAACTCTTCTCTTGGATGGGGTCATTGGTTCTATTATCTGTGCTGTTGTAAATACCTGTCTTGTTCCGCCCGTGCAAGCCTCCTGTGTGCCACTCCCCCCTCGTTACCTCGTGTCCGATCCTGATGGAAACCACCTGTTGTCTATTCGTGCCTGATTGTACTCACCTGTTGTTTATCAGTTCTTACCTGTCCTGTGTATTTAGTCCGTGTCTGAGTCCGTCTCCCTAGAGTAGTCATTGTAGTGTTACGTGAAGTGTCATGTGCATAGTCACCGATGTCCTGTGTTTATCCCAATAAACCCCGTATTTACCCCGAACTCCTGCTTGCTCGTCAGTCTGCCTGTTCCAAGCCGCCGACACCTAGCCCCGACGTGACAATACCTTCCTAGCCTTTTATTTTTATTTTATTTTTAATGGGCGGGGTGTTTCTAAAATGCAGGTTGTGAATTAACATACTGTGATTTGGTATTTAGTCTTTCTCAGATTTCTGGAGGTTATATATGAATCAACACATGCAGCATTTTCTTTTAATGTTTCTCCTTAAAAATGACTGCAGCATTAAATGAGTCAACTGGACAAATAATTATAATCCTTTCAATTATCATGGTTAAGTAAGGCAGCCCAATCTCAATTAAGTAAAACCAATCACTATTCATAAATATTTATTAGTGTATTGAAAGACTTGGAACCACCATAGTTCCCTTTCACATAGATATCACATAGCTGTTTAAGGCTATGAATTCTTACTTTTCAAATGATATAGTGTTATTATGTCCATGGAAATCACCTTCACCTAAATTAGACTTTGTTTCAGAGCACTTCAGAGCAAGATTCAAAAATGGGACATATTCCTTTAATGGGGAAACTACCAATCATGAAGAGGGATCTTCACTGCTGTAAAACTGCCAGTTTGAAAACAAATACTGTTTACTTGTTGCCAAAAGGGTCATTGTTGCTGGTGGACAATTTATGATGCATGAGAACATTAGCTATTACCAGGCGGACAGTGCTGGTATAATATAACCAAGCAACCGCAGTCATTTTATCCTCAGGCAAATTCTTGGACTATTACATCGAAATGATTCCAATAACATCTGTTTGGCACGACTCAGACAGCAAAAGATATTCCTGGCATTCATTAAAAGTATGGAAAGAGAAAGCTACATGAAAATAAAACAATTTATTTGTCGCTAGTTATTATATTGCATAAGATGCCTAAATTAAAGATATTTGTCAAAAGTTAACAGGAAGCACTGAGGATGTTTTAAAATGAGATATTAAATTTAAAAATTGCAACAAGTAGTTTAATATCTTTGCACTGAGGATCTATTGAAACAAAATAAAAAATTTAAGGTGAAACACCCTGAGCAAAGCTGTTAAATAACTGGTTATTATTTAAAGCAGTCTGGCAGTTTTACTTTAATGGAAAGTAAGCTTGCAGTAAAAGGTTGAAAGGAATTCTGCATGGGACGCTCAATGGCACTAACAGTGAATCACCAGATGCTTCACATACTGTGACCAGTGAGGTGAAAAGAGTAGTAATAGCAGAATTCTATGTGCACAATGTGTCCGACCAAGCATCTACTCCTGTCTGACCATCAGCCCACTTCGCCTGCTTGCCGTCATGGAGAGCGATATACATATTGCATAATGTTTATGTCTCAGATTGTTTATGCCCGTGCAAAGGTATATAGAGAAATAACCTAACATGTAGCCAATGGACCTTTCCGTAGATAGCAACTTCTGCATTGACTTGATTTAAAGTGTTTATAGCTTTTTATCCTTGGCTTTGGAAGACAAGTCAGTCTCTATGAACTGATTTAGTTGTCTGGAAAATGCAATGTGCTCCCCTGCCTTTGTAATGACACTTCATTGATCCCTTGTGGGGAAATTCTCTTTTTGCCCACCCCATCTTGCTCTCCATGAGACATGTATAGATGAGAGGAGACATGGCAGTAAAGGGCAGCCACCATAGTCGAGGGTCCTTGGTCAAGGGCCCACAGACATATGACGATTTTGGGGAAAGCAGCCTTGAACCAGCAAGTCACCAATCAGAGGTACAGCCCACTGAACCACAGACATATGACGATTTTGTGGAAGGCAGCCTTGAACCAGCAAGTCACCAATCAGAGGTACAGAGGCATAGCCCACTGAGCCACAGACATATGACTATTATGGGGAAGGCAGCCTTGAACCAGCAAGTCGCCAATCAGAGGTACAGAGGCATAGCCCACTGAGCCACAGACATATGACTATTCTGGGGAAGGCAGCCTTGAACCAGCAAGTCGCCAATCAGAGGTACAGAGGCATAGCCCACTGAGCCACAGACATATGACTATTCTGGGGAAGGCAGCCTTGAACCAGCAAGTCGCCAATCAGAGGTACAGAGGCATAGCCCACTGAACCACAGACATATGACTATTCTGGGGAAGGCAGCCTTGAACCAGCAAATCGCCAATCAGAGGTAGAGAGGCATAGCCCACTGAGCCACAGACACGTGCCTATTCTGGGGAAGGCAGCCTTGAACCGGCAAGTCGCCAATCAGAGGTACAGAGGCACAGAGGCATAGCCAACTGAACCACAGACATATGAATATTCTGGGGAAGGCAGCCTTGAACCAGCAAATCACCAATCAGAGGTAGAGAGGCATAGCCCACTGAGCCACAGACACGTGCCTATTCTGGGGAAGGCAGCCTTGAACCGGC
>JAODUD010000107.1:8313282-8326417 GCA_026784285.1 Stomatorhinus walkeri
GGGTGCATGTCACAGAATGGAAGGCCAGACAATTGGACATGTCCCTGCAAAACAACCAAATGAGCTCCTCACCAGGAAGAACAAACGGGAGCTGTCTGGTGCAGAGCTTGGCTCCAGTCACCTTGATCCGCAGCTCGCTGGCAGACAGACCATGCGGCGCTGGCTGACCCGTCTGCTTGTTACTGAGCTCCTCTGCTCCCTCCCTGCCAACTTGAAGCAGCGGTTTATTAAACAGGACAATGTAACTGATACGCAACACATACAACGTCTGTAAAAATGAGGATAATGACAACGCAGACTGCAAATCACATCACTGATCAATGTTACATATACATATGAGCTCTAATCCTTCAGCTCCTGCTGCCTATCGACTCCTACATGACAAATCCCTGAACATCGGAATCTAAATCAGCTAATGACCTCATCAATATTTAACCTAGTTTACACATTGACAAGCATCACCCTTAGCTGAGTGGTGCCTAACTGCACATATACCTTATTTTTGTGTGTAAATGAGGATGTCTTAACCACATCCATATTGCTCTCTCAGTATTAGGTCTTAGTCGTAGTCGTACTATTTGCTGTCTCTTCCTAGCTCTTGAAAACATCATTGCGAACGGTTAATTAATGTGGAATTAAAGGCCTATTAAAGGCAGAGTCCTATTATTATCATAACTTGAAAGCACACCACTCTTTGATTAATGAAATACATGAGTAGTTATTTTATTTTTATCAGCTGATGATGTGTGATTTATTTTTCTGTAATGCAGACTGAACAGTGACTGCGCTATGCATTCTGCGTTTACTTTATTACCTTGCTAGTACCTACTGGGTTAACACAAGCATACACTAAATTTAATCTATTTTAGGTTCTTCCATGTGGCTGAAATATGAAGGTGTATTGATATGGCTGTATATAAATAATGGTTCACCTATCACCGCTAATAGCCACCACAGCCTGTGAATGATACTCAGGGGGATCTTGTGCAACCTGGTTTACTTCGAAACCCCCCCCCCCCAAATAGATCGCAAACAATCTGATGAATGCCATCGTCCTTCACAGGTACTTTGGTCTCCATGTTATCCTTATCTCCTCCCAATTCATCAACTGCTTTTTCCAATAGCTTGCCCGCCACCAAACCTCATATCAAAAATCCAAAAAAGCACAGAAATAAGAGAGAAAAGCATTCATATGGGGCTTTTAATTTTGGAAATATATAAATTATTTTCTGACAGCTGTGGCAGAGTCAGGATGATTTATAAAAGGCAGGGTGGCTATGGGATACTCCGGGGGTGGGTAAATGTCATACCCCGCACTTGTTTTGCCATTAGTTTAAAATGAGCTTTTCTCTTAGACTCCGCCCCTCCCCCCACTACCTCACATGGACACATGAAAATAATATGCTGTTTCTCAAAGGTCAATAAAACAAACTGAAATTCTGGTGGAAGGAAAAATTCCAGCACAGCAAGGAAGTTGGTGGAGAACCAATGTCCTGGTGTTCCAAGACAGCGGTTTGCTGCACGAGGGACAGATTTACATAGCAAGGTGTCATCATTACCATTATCTGCGACATGTGGCTGACAGGGTTCAGACGGGCTGGCCGTTGGGGTTTAAGAGACTCAGCAGCAGTACAGAACAGAAAATGAATACCCAGTAATAGGACTGCACTGCATGATACAACACAATGGCCATTTGTCACCCCATAGGCCAGTACCTCATTCCTCATCGGTCCCCCCTGAACATGCAAGGCCCATGCCAGCACAGGAGGCTGGAAGCTAAGCACACGCCCCCTCAGACGTGCATTCTGGCAATGACTGGCTTGTCATTCTAAGAGCTGCAGGTCTTATCAACCAACCTAACACTGAAAGGAGTGCTGCTCCCTTGATTCCACCCACAGGTCTGTAGGTAACCTGTCAACGTTTCTCTAAACCAATGAGAGTAACTCGAACACTGATATCTAACAGAGCCGAGAGGATCATCTGAGTCTACTCACTCCAACTGGCTAATGAGGCAAGATGGGGATTAAACTCACAACAATACTACACACACAATATACTTTGGTATGATATGACATGTGCAGGGCTGCCCTATAATCTTTATCTTTAAGATAAATACTAATTTTACGCGTAATAAGCTTTTGAAACTAGCTGTATTTAGCGTTATTTTTGTTTCGACAATACTACGTAGAGATCATCCTTTTCTTTTCCCACAGATTATTATTTTAAACTACAACACTGTGTCATGCAACTAAAACAGAACTTACCAATTGTATCTGTTTTGCTGTTTTAAGGAGTTGACTGTATGCTCCTTGGAGATGCTTATTTTTAAGGCAACAGTAAGTAATCAACAGAAAGTAATCTTTCAGTTTTAACTTCTGAGGTTTTGAGTTTTGTATAATTAGCCAACTTTCTTATCCAATTTAAATAACATATTTCATGTTTATTCATTTTGTTTCCACATTACTTTTGAGATCTGCTTTATATATTATCCTTATACAATCTTTTTGGAGTTTCTAATGTAGTGGTGAACACAGAGTAGGTATTATACATAGAGGCCAAAGCTGCACCTTACTGTGAACTGATTTCCAGCTGCTGCTTAATTTTAAATAAACAATTACAAGGAACATGACTGTAATAATTAGATGGTGAAATCATTTCTATTTGTTTGAAAGGTTGGTAAATTACAATTGATTAAATGGTAAAAAGAGAAACAAGGACAGGACAGCTTGATGTTCCTGCATGCTAGTTTTCTAAGCCTACCTAAAGGCAACCACAAAATCAATACAGTGTTTTCCTTCAATGCCTTTTAAAGATTGCAAAAGAATAACAGAATGAAGCTCATCTCCCATGTGCAACACACTTGTGTTTTCCCATAGGTGGCAAGATAACAGAACCTCAAATTCATAATGGGGCCCTGGAATAAATCACCTGCAATTAATGTTTGGCACTTTTAAAGAATTAACCAGAGGAAACTTGATAAGGCTCCAATTTCAATTTACTTCAGGCAAATAAATAAGGAAGACTGGCTAAACACAAACATCCATGTTTATACAACCTGAAAGCTGAAATGCTATACAATTTACCCATTTTGCAAATGGTTGAAGGCACAATTTTAACGGAACGAATTGAATTCAAGTAGCTTACTGTCAGGTTAAGGTCAGAATAAGATCTATGAAAAGCAGGTATAAGTACAATGGTGGGCTTAAACCTTGTATCTAATCATTACTGAACAAAACCTAATAGTTAACATTGAAACCTATAAATGAACTGTGTTCTAAAAACAGTTTCTTAAATTGTCCTGACAGCAATTTCATGCATTTATATATGGTATCTTCTAAAGTTTTGTTCAGAAAAATCATATTGAATTACAATCATAATAATGAAACGCTTGGAAATCAGATGGGTTCAGTTTGTAGGACTGTTGGATTAACTTGATATGAAATGTAATTCTGTAAAGAAATGGACAATTTTTTATTAAAATATTCATGTTTTCGGGCAACTGACATAACCCATATAATTCAGAATATAGGTAGAAGTCACAAGGCACATACTAGCTCTGCATTTAAGGAACTGTTTGTTTGGGCATGTAAGAAATATGCAAGACACATCAGAACATTTAATAGGCTCTTAAGAAATTCTGTTTGAGATATCAGAATTGATCATTTGAGATATCTCTGTAAATTAATCACACAACAAGAATGAATATATCTGTAAATCAAGTGCAAGGAGTTAAATGAGGGGAAACCCAAAAATATATAGGGCCATAGAGTTTGGCATCCCTGCCTTAAGGTTAGTATGATTGAGTTTATAGGTATTGTTATAGTTGTTATCAGAAGAAGATTTTTTTTAGCTGTTTCAAGGTACCTGTAAATGTTCTGTTTTGTCCTGGTACGTGTCAGACATAAATGCATATGAGTCACTGCAGTCATGATCCACTGGACTGGTAAGTTCACGTTTTGTATGAGGCATAGTTTTGTGATTAGACCCTAGCTTTGACTCTCTGCGTCAGAGCACCAGGTCACTGCTTTCTCATCTGCTCGTGGCCACATCTATTTGAAGGTATCTCCAAATCAGATATCTTTACATTGTAGCACCAGTGGGATTAGCGTATCCCAGCATGCTGACAAGTTGTGTGTATGGCCCTTGTATGTTTTGTAGTGAGTAACTGAATGCATTTGTTAGTGTGAATACTTGTGCTTTCCAGTATCACATGTACCCTTAACTGTGTGTGATCCTGATGTGCTGCAGTGTTGTGTAATGACCCGCCGTGTGTGACCCTTCCCATCTGCTGTGTAATCTCCCCGTGTTTTACTGCCATTGATCGTCTCTGTGTTGTTGCTTTTCTTGCAGCGCTTTTAAGGACTGACGTAAAGAGCAGTTTTGACGTGACTCCCCTCATCTTTATTTGCGGCCACCACGATGCCTCAGTCTCCCAGCACCAGAATATCTTTTAAAAATATATTTTGAAGTTATTTATTATTCTTTTAAATATATATGTAAATATTTCAAGATCTGTTTAATGATATCATTAAATTGGCAGTAACAAATGTAATTCTGTAATAATTCATTGAGGCAAATTATCCTTAGAGATGAATTATTTAGAGACACCTGCAATTTCATTTTAGAAATGTCTAAATAACAGAATAATCCATATATCATGAAATGCATTATACGTACATCTTATTTAAAGGCCACTGCATGAATATTTAAATTTAATATAAAATTTGCTTTAACAGCTAACAACTAATTTCAGATTTTTGCAAATGGCATTCATTGCCATAATATAAAAGAATATATTTGTATTTCTGTTGTTTTGCTACTCAGTTTGTACACTTAAGTACAATATTATGTACATACGATAATTAACATTTATTTAAAATGTTTATTGGACCCTGATGATAGTGCAAATACTGAAAAGCTTACATTTTCTTATCTCAGGTTTAGAATAATATTTTGTCGGCTGCACTCAGAAAGCAGCACGGTACAGCAGCACAGTGAGAATCTTTGTTCCCTCCACATTTGGGGATTTAAATGCTACCCTGCTCTCTGTCTGCCCAGCATGTTTTCCCTGCACGGCCTGCGTCTCCTCCCAGTACTCCAGTTTCTTCCTGCACTCCAAATAACACACCATTAGTCTTTAATGGTGTCCTTTGATGCAGTCAAACCTTTTGCCTTGTTCTCATGCTTCCTGGCACTAGCTTCGCAACCCACTGTGCCCTGGTGCTAAATGGGGTCACAGAATTGGTGACCGAGTTTAACTCAGTGTCTGGGCTCAACGTTTATGAATCTTGGAACACTAGTGTAATAGAACTCCATCATTGTCACTAGTTAAGAGCTTGCCAAAGAGGTTGGCAGAATCGGTCTTAGGTGTGATTCTTTTAAAGCAAAACTAACTTTATATGGGTGGCAGAGTGGTTGAGTGGGTAGTGCTGTTGCTCCATATTTCTACGGTTGGTGATTCAAATCCCACCTGCACTCTTTGTGTTGTCAGAGTGCGTTTGCTCTTTTTGTGTCATGCAGATTTCTTCTGGATGCTCTGGTTTCCCTTCTGCAGTCCAAATATATTCAGTCAGGTTAACCGGTGTCTCCTAATTGCCCACAGACTATGTGTGCAGGTGTCATGTGGTAAACTGGAACCTAATCCAGAGTCTGCTGCAGCCTTGTCTCCTGTGATGTCAGGACAGGCTGTCGGCTTCCCTGTGACCCTGACCAGGATAAGTGCTTAGACTGAGGACTGAGACTGCTGAATAAACATAAATGAAATATAAAGGCATTAATACCCGCTGATGTAGTCCTGGTATATAAATCCTAGGCAAGCTTGGAGAACAGAACTAAAAAATGGCACTACAGTCTTCCCAGCGTGACAGACAAATGTCTGATCTCATAATTTGTGATTACTGCACTATTTGCTAATTTATTTAATGCAAACAAGCACGGTCATAGATTTGTTTAGTTATTTCATTCTTTTGGATTTCCGCTTCTTACAGTTCCTATACATGTTTGCCCTGCAATGGGTTGGTGCCCCAATCCTGGTTTACTTCCTGCCTTGCGCCCCTAGTTTCCAGGACAGGCGAAGTGCCCCCTGACCCTGCGTAGGATAAGCGGGTACAAAAAATGAATGGATGGAGGATGGATGTTCTCATATCCCAGTCTCTTGTACCGAATGTTACATTCCAGCTCCCCCCCCAGTGTGAAATCCCAGGGATGATATTTATCTTCTTGCATGTATTTTTCCGGTTGGCTGAAGAAATCCAAATGAGACAAAACATCCTTTACTTCCACTCCACTCCCAGCACCAAAAGGTTAAAATGCGTGTTTCACTTCCATGCCACTTCCCCATTTCCTTTTCTGCAATGGATCCCAAAAGCTAGTTTGTTTTTAATAGGCACTTTCATTTTTGAGCATTGCCTTTCTTTCATATCAGTATTGTTTTTTATTTTCCATCATAGAGAAATTTTGATTATAATCATTATAGGAAAATATCAGCTCAATAAATTACTGGAAAGCTTCAGAAAACATCATGGCCAGATTAAAGGATTAAAATTCTGTCTCATTCAACACATCCAATCCCGTATCCCACTTGGGCACCACAGCTCCTTGTTTGAGACCTTGAGGTGTGTATCTGGTGTGCTCATCAATTCATTCCTCAGTGCCAGAACCATTATTTATTTATCAAAGCATTGAGGAACAGTCAATACCAGTGAGAGTACCAGTCTTTACAGCTGCATGGTGCAGCCACAGTCTATGTATTATTGATACAAAAATGAATCCAGCATTGACCTCAGAAACAAAAGCGGTTCAGGTGCTTGTCCAAATGTGATGAACTCTATATTATGGCATTATTTTTGGCCAAGGAAAGGAAACTGGGTGATGAAAGTTTGAAAGGTAGTGATATTTTATAATCCTAGTCTAAATGTAATCACGAAATGTCAAGACGGCATTTTGGAGCACTAAATCTTGTTATGGCGCCTGTGTATCTTCTGACCTATTTTGTTGCATTGACGGGGAATAACAGTATAGCTTTAAATAAAATCTGGGATGTCTGAAATTGCACTGTACCCAGTAATGAGACTGCATGTATTCTATCTAAGTTCTTGACCCTTAATAGTATAGTGTTAATAATAACGGTTGGGCTTATTTGACTGCTAAAAGTTGTATATCTGACCCAGTTACATTGTTATTGTTCTTAAAAATTAATACGCCATATAATATGGGTCATAACTTTTATACAGCATGTAATTCTTTTATTTCTACTTCTTCTTTGTCGCTGGCTGTGTGTCCAGGAATAGCTATTAACTCAACATGACTTCTGCTTCCTCCGGGTTTTGTCCCGTCTAACAGGTTTGACCCAACTGCATTTCGAACCTTTCCCCGCGTTCTCAGGAAACACAATTCACACCACCTCCCACAAGGAGATATGATTAGCTTGTTAAGCTATGGTCAGAGTATCCCGCTACTCAAACTGGTGACACTATTGTCTTGCCTCCAGGGAATGACATCAGCATCTCCGCAGACTAACATGAGCGCAATGACCTCTGATGCAGCACGATAAATTTTCAACCTTGGGCTTAACCGAAAATGAATGTGTAACACTTGCTCTGGCTGGAAAGGTGAACAGAATCGCATATCATAAGGTTGGGAGGAATAGATTGAGTCTTTATTTTGATATAGGAGTAGGAAACGTCCAGCAAAGAGCAATGAAAACAATAAGACGGGGACAGTCATCCAGGACTAAGCTTATTGGGACCAAGAAATAGAAAAAACCACTGCTGTCATCAACATTGATCCCAACTAACATGCATAAAAGGATTGAAAATCCTCATCACCTGACTCAGTTACAGACAGACAGAATACTACAATTTCAATTATGTCAATTTAAAATTATAGGTACAGTCTTGAACTGGGGTGGCATAATTGCTACCTATCTGCAAGGTTAGGTGTTTCCTGCCCTCGCCATTGTGTGCGTGGAGTTTGCATGTTTTATCCACATGCTTACGGGTTCTCTGGTTTCCTGCCCCCAAAAATGTGGGGTTTCATGAATCTCTAAATATAGAATGAGAATATTGGTATGGCTGCAACTGAGTGCCAGTTTCTGGGAATAATACAATTGCCTAAATATCAATCAATATTAAGAATAAATTTGGGCATCTTGCAAATTCTATAAAACATCTTCTGAAAAAAAGAGATAATTGCACATTTTATTTTCTCTGACTGGGGTTGCCTGTACTGGGGGGTTGACTGCCACATTTTAGGGGACCATGTGATTCTAATCTAAATAACTTGCTTTTCCCATTTTGCTTTGCTAAAACTGAAAGTAAATCTTGGTTGCTCTAACGTTGTAGGTAAATACCCATTTGGTCTGAGCTGGTAATAATTAAGGCATTGCTAAGTGTGGTACAAGTCTTTAACCTAGCAGAGGTGATCATTTAAGTGTCATTTAGTATTCAAGATAAGGTTCCCTTCAATGTAGAGTGGCAGCAGCTCGGCTTTGAGCTCCTCCAAGCTCCGCACCCTCCTAATCTCTAAGGTTAAGCCCAGACACCTTGCAAAGGGAGCTAATTTCCACCACTTGTTTCCATCACTACCTGCTTTGCATTAATGCTAGTAATACAGTAGGTGTTTTTGCTAGTTATTATTATAGTCCATGTTTACTTAAACCATCCATCCATCCATCTTACTCAGATAATTCGGATATCGCCTCGTGGCCGTAGGCGAGGGTAGGAACATAGATTGACTGGTAAATCGATAGCTAGACCTTCCGAAATAGCCTTCTGCACCACAACAGACCGGTACAGAACCCACATAACTGCTGAGGCTGCACTGATCCACCTGTCGATCTCAATCTCTCCTTACTCATGAAGCAGACTCTGAAATACCCTTCTACTTCAGACAGTTATTCACCACCATCCTGGAGGGGGCAATCCACACTTTTCTGCTTGATATCCATAACTTCAGACTGGAAGGAGCTCATCCTCATCCTACCTGCTTCACACTCCACAGTGCATGCTGAAGGTCGCAGCTAGATGAGGCCACCAAACTGAACCCCTTCCACGCCTTAACTATGCCTATAAATGCCCAAGCTTGGAAGATCACCTTCTTCAGCATGACGGCATCATTTACTGCTGGCGTCCATCACTGCATTTGGGGATTTTCTCCGCATAGCCGCCTGAGAAATAGAGGCACCAAGAGGAAGTGGTTAGGGAATCTATTGAAGATGCCTTCTGGACACCTCCCTGGGGAGATGCTTCAAGCAGATCCAATAGGGAGGAGACCGCCGTGCAGACCCAAGACACGTTGGACAGTTTATATGTCTCGGCTGACCTGGGAACCCCCTGGTAGCTGGGGAGAGGGAGGTCTGGGCATCTCTGCTGCCCCAGATTAGTGTAGGATGGATGATTTCACATATGTTAACATGGATAATATTAACTAGCAAAAACATCTATTACTAACATTTATCTACCGCAATGCAAAGTGGGTAGTGAGAAATGCTACATAAAAGCATTAAAACACAAGTGATAATACTAGGAAACCCACATTGTTAAAATGACATTATAAAATTGCTTAGAAATAAGACATTTCTGATTGACGAAGGAACTGAATTACATAACATTCATATGCGACACCAAAAACTGTTGCAAGCTATTTGAAATTATGAATAATGTAGTGTATAACTATCAAAGATGAATTGTACTAATGCTACACAAAATACAACAGCATTTACTTTGCGTTTTCAGGGCTACGTGCGAATAGGAATTATATATATGTACACTGTGGGACAGTTTAAATCAGATAACTATATGAAATATTTAAAAGATACACACCATCTGACATTCACATTTCCAAAGAGAACCACTTTATCTCCTGGAGATATTTTAGTGCCAGTTGCTAAGATACTGAGAAGTCTTCATCCTGCTCGTATAGACTTTCGCTTTTAAATCAGAGCTAAATTTAGAAATATCTTTCACTGATTCATGTCCCAAAAGCATACAATTTGCTAAATTTATTTTGTCCTATAAACCAATTGCTCATGTTCAAAATTTTATAGTATAACTAACATTAAATATCATCATGGGTTGGTGCCTCATCCTGGGCTGATCCCTGCTTAGGCCCAGTAGCCTGGATAGACTACGGACCCCCCATGACCCTGAATAATATAAGCGGTTACAGAAAATGGATGGAGGGATAGATGAATATCATTACTTAATTGTTGCCAAATACGCATTTGTTAAGTATGTAATGAAGACGTATAATGAAATAAATGTTATGTCATATATAAAATGAGCAGCTGTGTTATACTGGAATATTTCATTTATGACATTTCAACTCAGTTTTAAATAATTTTTATTACGGGTACAAGGGCTGCCTTTTGGAATACTGGGAAACATGACCATCCCTTCACACTCCTTAGTATTTTTTTTAATTATGGAAATTGGCCAGAGATCCAAATCTAATGAGAGATTTTTTGGGCTGATAAAGAAGGGCTTTCTATACCTGGGGGAATCTGGACATACTGTAAGAGTAAGTGAGGCAGAAGAGCAAAGTGCCAAGTGTTATTAAAAGCGAAATGTTTCCCCATCTGTGTTTTTCCTCATAATGGGGGGGTCGGGGGGTGTGCACCTCCCAGTCTCCCAATGTTTTCAAAGTAGGGTCTAACTGCATTGGATGTCGCTCTGCACCAGAACAGTCCAGCAGCTTCTCTCTAGCAATACTCAGCAGCTCACAGGCTCCACTTGCCTACCAGTTAATGCTTGCTGGCCACTTACACCCCCTTATGGCGGACAGACATCTTGCAGCATTGCTTTTCACACATTCCATACACAGCCTCTATTCTGTGGTGACTAATAAAGAGACTCTGAACTCGGAAAACTCCAAACCTGGTCAGTGACCAGAAGCCAGTACTGCTTTTCAAAGACTGGCCTTCTTCAGTAGACCGCTGGCCATTCTAGCTTAGAAAATGGCCTACACTAGGGCCTCTGTCTCTGATCACATAATGCATGTCATGCATACACTCAAATATTTAAGAATTCATAAAAAGAAAACTCTCAGATCTGTCATAATATGATGTCGACCTCCACAAAATTCGCATTGTCTTTTCCCCACAGTCAATCCCCAAGCAGCACAATACAGGCAGTTTGTCTAATTCCCTGTCACACCCTGCATGTTTTTGTGAGTGCTGATAAGGATCGGGAAAGCAGCGCAGATAAGTGAAATAGGTCTGTCAAACTGGGCCAAAAGGAAGACCCTCCCTCTTCTAGCCATCCGCAGAAATGCATCGGCAAGCGTGAGGATGAAGATGTGAAGAAATCATCAGGGGAAGGAGAGACGGGGGGCACTTCGTGGGGGGTTAGGGTGATCAGCTCCGAGAGTCCATCGTGCATGGAGGCGCTACCGGTGGGCACAACGGGGGGCAGATGCAAGCAGAGATAAGAGAAGCTGAGATTTTGATTGCGGGGGGCAGACCAGAGATGACGTGTGAATGCAGACGGGATTCTTTGAATATTTAAACACCAGCAGGGGCCCAGTAATTTTAAGACACTGCAAGCTATTGTACAGGATGTATTAATTTCTAACAGAATATCAAAAGACTTGTAGCGTCTTGTTGGTGAATCAGAAGTGCTGTAGCACATTAAGACATCTAAGGTACGACTGTATGCTTCCCACACAATTGCTAAATTTGCAAGATTTATCCATTGATTCTGTAATACCACCTTATTCAAAAGCATCTCTGATGATGCCTTGTCTTTGGTGGCTTCCACTGGAGTCATAAATATACCAGACATGTAGCAAATGTCAAGGTAACATGTGCTTCCTTTCACTATAATCTGCCAAACTATCCCTTTGTACAGGCAGGAATGAAAAAAATAAATTCAGAGTTCATTGTACTCCTCCAGCTCACTGAATACCCCCCTTTTCTAGCAGGAGTTAAGATAATTCAGATTTAAATTTTATATTATATTACTGATGTTTTAATTTTATATTCATAGACAGTCCTGGGTCATCTTACTTTCTTTATTACAAAGAAATTATGATTTTTTTTTGTCTTTGACATATAGCACAGAAAACGCTACCAGCTATTCATAAAACTGGTAACTCTTATAATGAGGCATTGCTTATCTTTCCTCCACCTTTGATGGTTGGAAACCCCCCCCCCCTTTTTTTTTGGAGGGGGTGGTCTGGTTCCATTCTGTTATACACCAACAAAGGAATGGGCAGAAGCCATGGGCAATGTTATATTGTAGTTTACTGCAAATTTCTCTGTGTGTTGAGGGATAAAGGCACTTAGCATGATGTTCAAATCCATCCAACGCCATTATTCTGTCATGAAGTGAAAAACGTTATGGCGACTTTAACAATGTTGACAAGACGTTACATTCTTGCTTTCTGGAGTGTACTGAGGTGTACTGAGTGAGTGTTGACATTCAGTATATACTGAGGGGGAACATGTGAACCGATTACTTCAATAACAAAGAGCTGGATCAGTTGAAAGCATAACAACACTTGATGTCCTGTGTTCGAGTAATATGAGAAAAGCCTTTCGGTTTGGGATAAACATAAAGCATATACTGACCAATTCAGTACGGGCATAAGAAATGGCACCGCGCAAAATCAAAATGTACAAAAACTGACTCAGAATTAAATATACCCAGGAGCAGACTAACTTCTCTGGGGGCCCAGGCTGATATGGGAAGGGGGGCCCTTAATTGGGCCACTTGAGCTATTTCTTGAAGCAAAAAGAGACTTGATAAGAAATTTACAGACGAGAGGAGGCCTTTTGACCCATCAAGCTCATTTGGGGAGAACTAATAGCTTACAGTCGTTAAAATTTTATCTAGCTCTGATTTAAAGGAACCCAAGGTTTTAGCTTGCACTACACTAGCAGGAAGACTCCATACTCTAACTACACACTGTGTAAAGAAATGCTTTCTCAAATTCATTTTAAAACGTTCTCCCGCTAGTTTCCATCTATGGCCATGAGTTCTTGTTTTTCAACTGACATTGAATTAACTATTTTGCTGAACAGCATCCCAACCTGTTAGAATCTTATACACCTGGATCGCGTCCCCCCTTAGTCTCCTTTGCTCGAGGCTAAACAGATTCAGCTCAGCTAACCTCTCCTCATAAGACATTCCTCTAA
>JAODUD010000107.1:8326517-8338898 GCA_026784285.1 Stomatorhinus walkeri
CTATGTATGATCTATGTCTGGGGGTGGCGGGAGGAGTTTTCAGTTCAATGGGCAGCATGCGTGGTATACGCATGGGCATGCTATGCAGAATTTTTTTTACATAATTCCTTTGTTCCCGCGCGCTATACGCATGTGCGCGTTATACACGTGTGCGCGTTATATGCTTAAAATTACGGTATATCCCACTGTATCCCAGGTAAATTAAAATCACCCATAACTACCACATAATTTTTTATTGCTCATAATCCTGATATCGTACAATATTCTGCTTTTCTCCGCAAATACATCAGGTGCTTTATAACAAACACCAACAATTAGGCCATTTGAGTTTTTAGCATCTAGTTTTACCCATATAGCTTTTGTACTTTTATTATCATCAGTGAGTGAGTTCCCTTGCCTGCAAGTTTTCTTTTACGTATACGTCAACAACACCTCCCCTCTTGCCTATCCGGTCCCTACGGAACAACGTGTGACCATCCATATTATATTCTTCACCACCATTGTCACTCAACCATGTTTCTGTTATTCATATAATGTCGTAAGAATTATAAGCTTGTAAATTGTGAATTTTCTTTCTAATACTACTAGCATTTAAGTACAGACTGCAAAGGGTAGGCCTCTTACAGTACCCACTTTTAATCTCAAAATGGGCTTCCCGTCTCTCCCCACCTATATTCTTGGCTAACCTCCCTGCCCCCCCAGACCCTAGTTTAAACATTCCTCAACTACTCTACACATACGCCTCCCCAATACACTGGTTCCCCTGTGGTTCAAATGCAACCCATCCAGCTTGCCACCTGTTCCAGAAGGTCCTCCAGTGACCCATAAACCTGAACCCCTCCCTCCTACAGCACCCTTTTAGCCACACATTTAATCTCTCATCTCAGCTAACTTAGCCTGGCTCATGCATGGCACGGGAATTATTCCAGAGAATACCACCGTGGACGTTCTGCTTCTAAGCTTATCTACAACTTCTGTATTTTTTTCCTGCAGTACAGCCCTCCATGTACATGCATCATCACCACTGGATTCACCCTGGCTGGGGACAAAAGCCTGTGCACAAGATCTGGAAGGATCATCAAGACAATGTAGAGGACCCTCTGTCACGGGTGCACACATAACTGTCTACACCTCTAATAACTGAATCCCCCCCTATCACAACCTTCCTTTTCCTGGAGGGAGGGGGGCCCTCGGTGCCCAAGGTGCTCTAGTCTCTTCTGGCTCTAAAGCTGGAAGCACCTGAAAGCGGTTTGACGCAGTCAGTTTAGGTGATGCCACCTCTGTAATGTGTGTACGCACTGTCTTACGTCTATGACCTACAGTCACCCAGCTCTCTCGACCTCTCTGTTCCTCATTCTCCCCCCTCCCCACTTGCGGCGTGCACAGTATCTCCCTAATAGGCATATTAACTATCTCTTCTAACTCAGTGTTTCATCGGATAAGAGTCAGTTGCTCCTCAAGTTTGCAAAGCCGAGCCAAACTGAGGAGCAACTGTCCTTTTCTAGGACTAGCTAACATTACTGGTGTTAGATAATATTGCCCTGAAGGTGTTGCAAAGTTAAGGCCAATTCCTACTTCACGTTTCTGCATGTGCTTTCAGTTGCAAACGAGGGGACCTGATGTGAATAAGGTAAGTCTGTCCCTGAATATACCCACCGAATAGCATGCATTTTAATATTACTAACCTTCTGCCAGGTTTGTAATTTGATTTGATACATCTGTTAAATATGGCTTATTATTATATTACTTGAACCTGCCTAATGTCACCTAATTTGGCAGTGCAGCAACTGAGACATTACGCAACAAGTGCATGATAATCAAATTGAAATAGTTTTCATGCTTCTGACCTCAGGTACAGCTGGAAACACAATAATCTATGTTTCATTAAATCCATTTATTTAAAAAATTATCCATAATGCACCTTATAAAGTTTAATCAGATTTCCTCATGATCTTTTCCCAGGGATTTCAAGCAGTACACATAATCAAATAAATCAGTTAACTTCAATTAAACAAATTATTCAATTTTACTGAATATCTTTACCATATGTACATATTTGTTGAACCTCAAACATCTGCCAAGGATTTAAAACTGGGTAACAGATTTTGAATCAGCCACCTGGGAATTAGAGAAATCAAAACAAGTTGAGTCGAGTGGATGCAACCTTACAAACTTTTAAACCACCACATTAGAATATGAATTTTATTTTGATTAATAAAAATTCTTGATTACATCTGGCATCATGTTTTGATAATTCCCCACAAATAGATAAAAATTTAAATATATGATACCTTTTAATTCTGTATATAACAGATTTTAATTATAGCATGCATAACTATTTAGCCATTAATTTATTGGAGAGAAACACAGATCACAGGATGGAAAGTAATTAACCAAAATAATAAAGAATTTGTTTTTGTTGTTTATTGTAAGCGGAATATAATAATGTAATATATAATAAGATCTAATCAGATATTAATTTGATGCAACTTTAGGTGCTTTCATTTTACACATTTTTTTTTGTTTTGACAAATGCTGTATAGTAGCTAGAATCTGGATGAAATAGTAGACTGGAAAGGGTGTGAAGAAACCCTGGTAGCTCCTTATCCATGAGTAGAGCTGCTAAGCTGCACAAATACCATCTATCCATCCACCTTGTGTACCTGCTTGTCTTATTCAGAGTCTATCACAGAAGCTACAGCGATGACGCGGGGAACAATTCATTAATAATAATAATAATAATCAATCCTTTATTGTCCCTGTGGGGAAATTACTTTTATGCCTCCCTCAACTTGCTCTTGTAGGGCAAGCTGTCCGCAAGGGGCAACCACCCATAGCGGTGCCCAGGGAGCTGGGGGTTAACGACCTTGCTCAAGGACCCACAGACAGGCTGAGGCTGGGTTTGAACCGGCGACCTTGTGATTACAAGCACACAGTCTTAGCCCACTGAGCCACATGCTGCCCCCAATGTGCCCTCAATTATGAGGAGCCAGCCCATCGCAGTCCAGGGGTCCGGGGCCCATCCCAGAAGTTATGGGTGCAATGATGGACAAATACCCTATTCCAAAAATTGATGATCTGTTTATTAAGCTGACAAGAAGGAAATTGTACACAAAGTTTGACATGAGTCATACCAACAGATTTAGCTAGACAACAACTCTAGAGAGAACTTAACTACACATGTAGGTCTATTTAAGGATACACAACTACTTTTTAATGAGCCAACTCATGCTATCAGATTATGGGAAACTTGCTGAAGGGTATTTCAGGTGTAAGTGTATTATATCTCTACAAGGTTCTAATCGCTGAGAAGACTTCAGAGCACTTGGAAACCATGGAAAAAGTTGGGAAAGATTTGAGGAAAATGTCTTAGAGCTCAATCCTTCTTTGGTGTGATTTATTACTGCCTCCTGCCCATTTTATCCATATTCCCATTGCCCCTACATTATCTCTGGCATAAAAATCCCATTGATGCCAAACAGAGAAACAGGAAAACCTTTATCAGAACCAAAAAAGAACCTTCTCCAATCTGAGGCCATAGTGGTACATGTCTATAAAGAATTGCAGCCATGTTATCTCTCCTAATACAAGATAGTGAAAAGCCCATTGGGTATGCTTTTATTGAGTGAAGCTGAGAACGCTGAAGCTCGCCTGATAAAGGAAGGCCTAGTAATTGCGTATGGAATGAAAAAGCTTCACCAGTATTTACATGGATGGTATTTCACAGGCCACAAACCCCTGGCTGGTCTTTTCGATGAATTCTAGGCTGTTCTACCAATATACTCAGGCAGAATCCAATGGTGGATGCCGATTTTCTCACCTTATAAGTAAACATTCATATAGCACTCTGGCACTGATATTCCCAATGATGATGATATCAGTCGTCTACCTCTGTCAGTCAGACCTGGGATCCTCCTATGCCTCTGGAAGTATGTCGACTTCCTAGATACCTCATCATTCATTACTGCTCAAAATCAGATAGGGACAAGTAGAAAATATGACTTATCTGAAGTTTACCAGTATATACTATCTGTAATTTGGTGATTTGTAAACCTTTCTATTCCAGGAAGACTGAAATTACCTTTTGGGATGGACTCCAGCTGTGGTGTTCCAGAGCCATTTTTCCACAAAGACAAAGCGAGTCCTAACACAGGTGTATAGCACTCATTTGGGAGTCACTAGAATCAATAGTGTTGCAATAAATAATAGCATGGGAGGGACAGGGGACAGAAAATCAGGTGTGCCAGTCCCATAACAATTTACTTGGTGGCAAAATCACATTACAGACTCAACTATATATTTTTTTAATCAGTTTTGAAATCGTGGCAATACTGAGACCAAGTGAAGAAAGGGGAAGAAAAACCTGCAGTTTTGTGTCACCTGGCCATTAAACTCACAGAACTTATATGGCATCACATTCTAAATCCACAGGCATTAGTATGGAGCTGGTCCCCCCTTCGCAGCTATAACAGCTGACACTCTTCTGAGAAGGCTTTCCACAAGATTCTGGAGTGTGTTTGCGGGCATTCTTTGCCCATTTATTCAGAAGAGCATTTGTGAGGTGAGGCAAAAAGTTGGAAGCATAGAATTGTCCACACTGTGTTGATATGTATATCAAGACATTTTAGACAATTTTATGCTCCTAATTTTGTGTGAACAGTTTGGACCCCTTTCAGTTCCAGCAAGACTGTTCCCCAGTACACAAAGCAAGGTCCCTAAAGACATTGGTTGGATTTGCTTGCGGTGGAAGAACTTGACCTGCTTGTGCAGAGCCCTGACCTCAACCTCATAAAACACCTTTAGGATGAACTAGGGTAGGGGTTAAGAGTGTCATGTTGGAATTAGACTTGAATTAGAATAGAAAAGAATGGAGAGTCCCCACAAAGATTTGTGTGTGAGAGGAAGAAAGAGAGAGAGAGAGAGAGAGAGAGACACTAACATTCTGAAGTATTGTTGTAGAATTTTAAAGTTGTAAAATTATTTTCAGTTTTAAAAGTATCATATTAGTTTGTCTCTGATTGGTACAACAGCTAAGAGACCCAGCAGGAATTCTCTGGAGTTGCCTGATTAGCCACTCAGGGCCTGGGTGAAGGTGAAACAGCGGCAAGGAAAACAAGAATAGCTGCGTAGCCAACAGAGCTTAGAGAGGCACCTGAATCCAGGAGATGTGTGTGAAACAAGCTGCTCCACACATCCTCACAAAGCTCCAGCGATGCTGGATTTGTAAAGGAATTAAGAAGCAATGCCTTTGCTAAGAAGCAAATGATCCTTATTATTATGGACATACTAATTCCCTGGTATTCACTTGGAATTTGGATAGTTCACCACAAATTGGTTCATTAGTGACTTGTAGGATTTTTAGTCTCACATGTTTTGTCATGTGTTTTGTCAAGGAGACATACATGTAACTTTATGTGTAATTGCAGATTTACTTGAAATTTTTGATAATGCATACAGAGTAAGGGAGGAAGCAATGGAGTATCTAAGCTGAAAAGGATGGTCTATAAAAGGGACAGAAGTTTGGAGACATCAGAAAAAAATGACAGAATTAGCAGTGCATACAACTGCCTGTGTAATGTACCAAGAATTTCTGTCTAGGTGTGTAAAAAGAACACACCTAGAAGTATGAATAAGTACTGTTGAATTTAACTCTGGTTTCTCTCAGTCATTGCAGCGTTACTCTGAGAACTCTAGCTTTCTTTCATATTCTAAGAACGTTTTAGGTGAAATTTAGGTGAATGTCTATATTGTGTGCACTCGGTGCATGAGATCATCAAAAACCAAACATATAACGTATAACTTTACTTCCAGCTTGTACACCTTAAATGGTGGATAAAATAACAAGCAGATTTACCAGAGCATTTTTTCCACTAAACTCTGACTCACCACTTTACAGACCCAATGGGAAGTATTTCATGAAGGCCTTAATCAATACATCTTTAGACTATAGCTGGGATTATATTATGGTTTATTTGAGGAATTCCACACACAATTCCTGAGCCTAGGACCAAATTACTTGAGCCCCCATGTTGTGCGACACTCCCCCACACCCCCAGCTCCCCCCAGTTGTCCCCTAGAGACGGCTTGCCTGCTCACTTAAACTGGTGGTTACGGTGTTAAAATACAACAATTGCACCATCAATGGGGATCTGCAGCAAGGGGAAGGCCTTCAGATTGCTGCCAAGCCAAATAACCTACAATTCATACATTTCTTGTTGAGGCCCCATAGACTAAGGACCTTCTACCACCTCAATGCAGAATAAATGCCATGAATTAGTGAGCATCGCTCTTTGATTGGAGTCTTTTTTATTATAATTTATTTTGAGTATCCTGGAAAATTCATACAACCTTGTATGAAGAAAGAAAGGGGCTTTATTAAACCAAGACTCAACAGGGGCTGGAAAGCAAACAGGACCACAAGAGGGCAAAAATGGGAAGACTGGTACTAGGAAGGGCACAGGCAACAGGAAAACATCAATGATTGGAATGGGGCGGATCCAAACGGGTCCTTAAATACAAAGACTAGGAGGGGCAACAAGCAACAAGCGCGGCTCATCAAGGTCACGTTAGGGAGGAGACAGGAGGGTCAGGCAGCCATGATGGGCAGGACATTACACGCCCAGTTCACAGCAACAATGTTGTGACTGGAATTAATGAGAACGCCGTACTTCAAGGCGAGTGACTTGGGAGCACCATGATTGCCCTGCTTTTAAATAGATAAATCACCCTCTCTCTTTTCCTCAGAAATACACTGCTGCCTTCCTCCTGGCTGGCTAGAACTAAAACCCATATTAGGAGTTTTTGTCAAGTGGCAACACACTGCCCTATATGACTACATCCGCCAAAGTTTTGTCTTGTGTCCGAGACAGTTAGATACATAAACTCCTTATCAAAGGTGACTTTACAATCAGACCTGGATGGGTAAAATGTAAAAATGCTAAGACGATCACTGACAGCATCTCCCATCTTCATCTCATCATTTTTTTAATGGTGTAGTTGATGTGGAAACTTTACTTCCTGGAAGACAAACGTGCCAGAAACCTATGTCTCTTCTCTTCTCTTTTTCTACATCTTCTAAACATTGCTATTGCTATTTCTGCCGCTGATGGTGGCAGGTGAGAGGAATTGGAGACAGTCTCTGTCTGTTTACAGCCATCATCTGTAGTCCCATCTGTATTTCCAGACCAATCAATTATCTGTGGTGCAGTTCAGACCAGTGCAAATGTTATTTTATTATACCCTCTGCTTATTTCTGTCCAATGCATTGAAATGACATCTGAGGGAATAGTAAAAAGCAAATTGATTATGACCCAGACCAAAATAAGATCACATTTTACTGCTAAAAATGAGCAGTGGATGCAGGAATCATGAATATTTATTAACGTAGGCAGCCTTTCGAAGGGTGTAAAATGACAGCAGACTATCTTTATAACTATAAGTATCTCACATTTATGACATGAACCCTTATTGTCATACTGTCATCTCAAACGTATTTTACTTAGAAGCAAGTATACAGGCTTATAGTTACCAGAAGACACTAAACAGTTTAGAAGACATTTGTATATTATGTATTATGTAGACATGCTAGAGGAAAGTAAAGTCTGAAACAAAATATCTGGCATCTTGATGAAAAAAATGTCTGGTGTTTGCTAGGAACAGTGAAGGTTACTGAGGATGAAGTATAGCCTTGTTGATACATCATGTTCTATTCATGTACAGAGATTTATAGCTTGTGTTTATCATAAATAAGCTACTCACGCTAAAGCTCAATGCTTTAGCAGGGCTGATCTTGTACACAAGGGAAAGGCTGAATAGTTAAGTTAATCTGTAAGTTCAGTACTGAGACTGTAGGGTAAGTAGGATGTATAAATTAATCCATTACTTTTTATTGACTACAATGTTTTTAAAAGCAAGTTTAGCAGAAAGGAGTTTGTAGTGATTAATGAAGGAACTGAAAGGTAGAAAAAAATCAGAAATAGCATTCTTGGGAAAAACTACAATTATCCCTGGGCAATAATGGCAAAGCATTTTATCATATAAAATATTTTTTTAATATCAGTCAATATTGATAATTATCATGGTATAATTGAAGTCAATATTTTTTACTTTGAGTCTCTCTTTTTGCTTTAATTAGGACTGACCGTAAACAGATTCAGAGCATGAAAGAAGACAACACACTGAATGGACTGAACACTGAAATCTTGAATGAATCATACTAAATATTTTTTTTTGTCGTATGGCATAAGACTATTAAATGTGTATACTTTGTTCTTTGTTTGTCTTGCTGCTTGTTCCAGGGGGCAGGTTTGACATTGCTGGTAGAGTTGTCACCTGTCCCATGACAAAAAATAAAACACTGTGTACAATTTTAAACCAATATGGGACGCAATTTGTTCCATATTTCTTCAGATTGGAAGTGGAAACACTAATTACTAATTTTTAGGAATGTAAGCATCTGCCTGCTGTATATTATGATGAATCCCAAAGCTTCAAATTGTGAAATTAGTTTACAGTATTTCCAGTTTTAGTTGGCACAAGTTTTTGGTGGAGTTTACAGTACACAATAACAGTTTGTTGTGTGTCGGACTTTAGGCTGCAAAAAATACTGCCGCCCCAACGTTTTTTACCTTGTTCCTCTCTTTTATAGATCCTTTTTAAACAGATGATGTCTGTTCCCTGACAGAGAACACTCGATCTCTTTTACAACTTGTGTATATTACCAAAACACTGGCATGCTGCATGTGCTGCTTTAGTTAGCCATAGGTTGTCTTTCATAAAAGATTACCATTCATTGGTTAGAATAGCATTTCTTTCTGAGATGTGCTAGGTTGATGTGTGCTATCGTGCACTGTCCTTATCGACAGTTCAACAAAGTGTCTAATTTTCTTATCATTTAAATATTATATAAGTCAAAATGTCATTTACAATGTCCAGCCCTACTTGATGTTATTAATCCATTAAATGAATGATCAAGTACCGTTTTTGGAAAACAATGTGTACAATGAGTATGGATGATTAATTTTGGACTTATGGTCTTCCATGAGTGCTCTCCCACTAGTGGAGAACAAAGTTTTAGTTGCAAAGGTATTTGAATTACTTAATTTAAAGCTAAGTAGGTTCTGAAATTGAGGAAGACACCCCAAACTTGATTCATCTAGTTGTTTCATCATACTTACGGAGTCTCCCAAGGGGCGTTCTCTTTAAGACAATGGCATCAAAGTCCCCCATTACTGATATCGCCAATCACAAGCAAACAGTTGAACTCCAGTCAATTGCTGTTTATTTGAAAAAATACAGATGCACGGACACTACACACAGTCTTGATTTACCAAACAGCTTTGTACTCAGGTGATACAGATTTAAATTCACGTTTGCCATTTTCTGTTCATGGAATGATGAATAACTTTTCATAAATAAAATGCTGAATCTGATTTTAATGATTTTAATTTGCTTTAAAACTATACCAAAAAGGGCAAGAAGGCTCTCGCTTCTATGGCTTAACCATAATTTTTAGTGTATAATTTACAGAGCTTAATTCTGTGGAAGGACACAATGCAAGCTAGTTATATGAACTGAGTAATAGTTAACACGTTTTTTTTTCCATTTTAAATTGGCCATGAAAGAGCCTTCTATAAAGCTTGGAACAAAATACAACTAATTTGCTGATTTAACAGGTTTTACAGATTCATAAAACAGTACACCCCAGGACGTACACCAGCCTCGTGCTCTACACTACGTGGGATACCCTGCAGGCCCCAGCAACACTGAGCAGGATAAGCTGTCGGAAGATGGATGGATGGATGGATTGATAAATACTATACACAAATGTCAACAAGCAGCAAGGAGAGGACAACCACTGCAGCATTGATTCATGCAAGAGACTACATCAACCCACCTCCCTTTTATCCTTACTAACTCCCATTTTCACAAAGGTGAAGAAATGACAGATAATCCATAAGAGATCTCAAAATCCCCCAGCTCCTAATATTAGTAAACTAAACTAACTTACCTTATAAACCTTCAAACTCCACTTCTGTTTCTCCCTCTTAGATTTTTAACAATATGCATACAAAACCGAATTGCAGTGCTTTTTATGTTTTACACACACACACACACACACATCCATTTGTTTCATCATTTCGTTATTTTATCACTTCTATCCAAAATTATTTCAAAGTCATACTGAGTGGCAGAAATTTAGTGTTGTAATATTATGAAAGATGACCCACTGAGATGACCATACACCACCAAACAATATAATCTATCCATAGGCATATGCAAAACTATTCTGAACCTTTTTCGATCACAAGGAAACTAATGTTGACCTTCAAGGGGCAATTTAGACCCCCTGATATTGAAAAATGAGTTGACCTTATGTAGTGGAGTTTCTGGTGTCTTTTTAGACAGCACTGGACATGTTTATCCATGTAAGGACATGGTGAAACAGCCAGCAGAGGCAGAGTGAACTGGACATCTGGCAACCCCCTAACCTTATGTAGTGGAGGATCTGATGCCTTTTTAGACAGCACTGGACATGTTTGTCCATGTAAGGACATGGTGAAACAGACAGCAGAGGCAGAGTGAACTGGACATCTGGCAACCCCCTAAGACAAGACAGGATCAAGAACAGCATCATGCAGGACTTACATCACGGAAGTAATCTGCATGAGGACAGTAACCCGTCTCAGTCACAAACAGCAAAGCAACAGTTGCTCTACAAATGTGAGCAATGGAGGTGTATAAATAAGCACCTCACTTGTAATCTACATTGGGTCAATCATAATTTCAGTCAGTTTTATAAAACAGCCCTTTATAATTTAACCTTAACTCATCTATTTTTTACAAGTGGTTGACAGAACAATGGCATGGGGTTTATTTTGGTTGAACTTGTGCTGCCGTAGCAATTGATCACCAACACATACGTCTGTTAATGAAACCCATCTATGCCTGGTTGAACATAAATGGGATCAGCTAGATGAATGGGGTTACTGGGTTTATTCAGGGACAATTACAGTGTGCAGTTCACGGGGAGAAAGTGTCAACACGCAGTGCATTGATGCCTGACATCTATGCCACAGTAGCCCTTCTGTTGGCTTGTCCTAGGTGTGGTGGTCTTCATTCACATCCCACATCGACGAATCCTGGCTGCCCAGCACCCTGTTCGTGGTGCATTCTTCCTCAGGAGGTACTCACTCTGGTACCCTGTGAGCACCTCACAATCCTGACCCAATCACCTGGCCATAATTTTCTGCCCATTTTCAGAGTCACTCAGGTCTTTATTCCCATTTCTTCTGCATTCAGCATTGCAAATATGAGTATTAAATGTTAGATTATTAAAATAATCATACCCCAGACCTTGACCCTTTATTTTGGCTCATCAGTTAATATTTCTGGAAGGTCTTTTCCTCTAGTTCTGTCTGGGTTTTTTTAACCTTTTAAATCATTTTAGATGAGCAAACTTTTAGTCTTGCATTGCATGTAGCCCCATTCTTCCTATATGACACACTCCCATCCCGCAATATGCCACAGTACTTTTTGAAATGATTCCATCGAATAACTTGGTCAGGCATACAAGGTCAAGAGGTCAAGTGATTGTCTGCTACTGATAAAAACCTTTTAGGGCTTTTTGAATAAAAGGTAGATTGCTGACAGTGCATTCAAAGAAGGACAGGACAGTAGCTTTTAAGGAGGTGACACAGTGCTTCGCATATCAGTCATCCACTCATGCAGAAAGGTGGGGCTGGACTGCGAGGTTTTCCAGTGTCAAATGTCAAAGTGCTCAGACTGGGGGGTGGGCGGGGGGGGAGTTCAAGGACCAGACAGGAAAGCATTTACGGCGGGAGGAGGATGGAGACCCAAACAACTACAGCCATCCAAGAGTAAAAACATGAACAATGTTGGCCAGTTGAAAGTCAGTAGCTTGTCATTCCTCATCATCAGCTGATGTAAAATGTTCAAATGCAAAAACATGTCAGATGCCAGTATTAGCAGAGTACCAAGGATCCGCTCAATATGTTTCTGTAATGCTGTATCTCCTTTTTAACCACATATAAATGATTGCTGTCAAGAACCACCTTGAAGAGGGTATACAAAGTACACACAAAGGCACTTAAAGAGAATTATGTCCTCATTTGAGAGCTTATAAGTGCGTAGAGACAAATTTGAAAAGTGTCATAATGGGACACTCCATCACATGGAGCCGCTGTTGTCAGGCCTGTGGACAAGTTTGGTAGACAGCCAAAAGCCAGTCTTACTTGTCCTCGTAGCACAGCTGTCAACGGCTCCAATTGTCACATAAAATATGTGAAGAGAATGAGACACTCCAGCATTGCAATAAAAAAATCATGGCAAAGAGAAGTATTATGGGGGTGGGGGGGGGGG
>JAODUD010000107.1:8341554-8354485 GCA_026784285.1 Stomatorhinus walkeri
AGAAAAAGAAGCAGCGGCAGCAACTGCCGATCACAATGTTTTTTTAGTTGCAAACAATGTTGTAAACAATACAGGGATGGTTTAAAAACGTCCAAATACACGTTAAATAATTAAATTAATATGGCATCCCTACTTCGCGGAAATTCAGTTATCGCGGTCGGCCTTGGAAGCTATCTCCCGCGATAAGTGAGGGATTGCTGTATTTGCTAAGCAGATCGACAGAACAGACATAGTGCAATGCAACCATCCCCAAAAATATAACTGGACCCTGATGGCCTCCCCAATCAAAAAATGTCTGAGGGTGCCACTGCTGCCAGTAATCCAGACGGCTACCTCGTACTTCAAGCTCTTCATGTAATAAAAGCACTCGACCTGTCTTTGGCCAGCATTCTGGTTTGCACTGATGTATTATGGCAAGCTGTAATATCATCATGAAAAGTGAAATACGGGGATACTGTGAATGGTTTACATTGAGGTTCACTGATCCTGCAAGTCCTCTGCTTAGGGACAGTATAAGAACTTCAATCTTATACTCTGTCACCAACTTCAAAAAAACAAACCTAAAATGATAACAGACTGATGATTTCCATCAAAGTGGCTTAACATGAATGGTAGATTTTATAAGCAGCACAAGGCCCAACCATGTATGGGTTAAATTCATATACAACTAGAAATAAAGAGGGTACACACATTGTACCATTACCTTCTTATGGGGCCTTACCTAATAAGAAACTAATACAACTACAAGCATTGTAATGTCTGTCTAATCAATCATTATGTTTCCTTTTCCACTGTTTGTTAGTTTAATGATGTCTCCTGCCTATAACTTTGTGCCATAATGATTTCTGTCAATGATGGAGGGTACATTTACAGCATTTGGCAGACGCCCTTAGCCAGAGTGACTTACATAAATGCTGTAAGGCTCTATGGGTACAGACAACACTGCATTCCAGTAGCCATTGAGATTATTTTTCCTTTTTTGTACTTGACAGAGCTTTGGGGGAACAGGGAGGCATGCAGGAATACAGGATCTCCCAGGGGACCAGTCCCCCGCCCCCAAAGAAATGCACAATCAATTCCTGGGAGTTTTGGTCCATTTTCCAGTGCTGAGAGTGATAAGGCGGTGAAATGGATCCGCACAATAAAAACAGCAGGTGCCCTGTCTGTTCTGCACTATATGCATGTATTGATGTGATGCACCAGTGTGCAGAAGTCACTCAGGAAGAGATCATCGGCTGATTTCATGCCCTTGTCCATGCAGTGTCAAAATGAGGATTCCCTCATGCAGCTTCAGGCCAGGAAAATATTTTTGCATCTTGGTTCAGTCACGCCAGTCCTTAAGGAGGGACATAACTAACACCATCTCAGTCCACAGGGGGTCAGTGTCATTGGTAGAGGACACAGCAGGCATTAAGCTAAAGGAGGTACCTGGTTGCAGTGGGAAGAGTTTTGCATATTTTAACATTGACATACCAGAAGCTGGTTCTGCCTGCTAATGGTATCATCCTTCCATCCAGCGGCCTCTAGTGGTCATTAGTCTATGAAGCCAATATTGGTAAGATTTAGCACACTTTTTATCCAGGATTAAATATAATAGTAAACCTGGTGGGGCAGACAGTTGAACCATGAGACAGGGGTAGGACATACAGATAAGGGTGGAGATATTTCACAAAAGAAAAGACAGACAGGTATCAGCACATAAAAACACACATCAAGAAAACAAAAGGAACAATGGGCTGCATTAGGGTCTAGCTGATCTAGTTGTGTGTTCTGGAAACCAACCTCACCCAGCCTTGTATCTGTAATAAGTAATTTGATTCTTCTTCCCCTGCAAGAGTACCCACGCCCAAACCCCATCACACAAAGCAGCTAGTATGGGCACTGGTGTTTCCTCTGTTATGATTCTGAATTAAATAGAAATTCTGTACTTAATCTGATACATGATAGTTATCATGAAAATGTGTTTTGTACATCTCGTGATGCGCCAGACAAGCACCAATGCTAATATCTGCTAATACTGAAATGAAATGCATCACAATGTATTTTGAACCTGGAAGCATCCTGCTGCTCAGTGTAGCCTTATGCCAGCAGAACTGGGGTTAAACCTGGATTTAAAAATCCAGATTTTTTTTTTAAATATAGAGTGGCCTCTTAAGTTTTCCAGAGCTGTATATAGTTCTGTTCTTCATAGACCTACCTTTGCCAACATGTGTTGCAAAGGGCCTGTTTTTATGTCACTTTTCCCAAAATCAAAAATCTACTTACAAATTTACATATCTGACACAAGGATTGATTAAGTAAAGATCACATTTTTTTCCAAACATCAAATCTTCGTACATACTTCACAGATATAATTTCTACTAGCTCAGTTTTTAGTCAACACCACTAGAGGTTCTGAGTACCAGTACAAAAACATGAAAAAGCAAGAATATAGCCCAAACAGGAAGGGCAGATAGCCAGATACACTACTGAAATATTCTGTGGAAACAAGGGCACTGGCTATTCAGCGTACTACAAATCACAGCCTGTCAGTAACAGAGGAGAGTGTGCCACCAAATCGCCACAGGTTTTCCATCATTTATTTGCCTGGCAGTTTCTTTCAAATTGCAGCTGCTAATTTATACCATCTGGTTCCGGAAAATATAAAGTGTTATGTTATTCATGTGCATTTGGAGGCTATGTATGTAAACTGGGTGTCAATTACAGCAAAGGATAGCTCCATCATGGAGCGAGACTCTTCCTACGCTGTATGGCTGAGAATAATATTAGGTATGACACTGATGAAAATACATAGTCTGTCGTTAGCAGACAGATGGATTTTGAGCAACTTAACATTAAAATTAAGCAATTGAGAAAAACGATATGGACAGGGGGGAGGGGTTGCTGGTATCTCTTCAAAATGCATTGTGTCCTAGATCTATTAGTGATTTATTTGTTTTATATACTCATTTATTTGTCTGCAGGACACCAGCTTTCCTCTGCTACCCTTTTAGGAAAGATAGAGATGAGGCTCTTAAAGTAGTTTCCCTTAACACTAGGGGTCTGAATCGAGTTATCAAATGCCAGAGCATCCTCTCATTCTTAAAAAAATAAGAAAATCACATAGCTTTTCCTAGCTTGCACTTATCTCTCCTGGAACACAGTAAACTGCGCAGAGGCTTGTAAATGTACAAAAATGTTTTGTCACAACTGTAGTTGTGGTTTAAAATTGTAGTGTATCTATACTTATATACAGGTACCTTCCAATTACATTAGAAAATACAGTCAAACCTCAGACTACCAGTAACTTGGTTTGCGAGTGTTTTGCAAGACAAGTAAAATTTTCCGGAACGAATCATGCTCGCAATCCAAGGTTTTACTGTAATCTAAAATATTATAGAGGATGAAATGTCAGACATTATCTCTGGTTAACCTTATGCAGAATATATATTATTGGGCTGTGTTTTCACAACTACTCTGTAGTCTAGTGTCAAATGCCTTTTTACTTTCAGTCCAATTATTGTTAATGGGAGGGAATTATAACTGTAATAGAAATAAAATTACCAGCAAAATTGACATTATCTTTGAAAATTAGCACTCCTATTAGGATAGTACATACAGTAATCCCAAAGGGAGAGACTACATGTTCCCTTCACAACCCCATCAGTTCTTCTCAAGGATAAATTTTTCTTATTATCTCATCTGGACCTGGGACAAATGGTATATAGATTTTGTCTTGGGGGTGTTTAACAATTATCTAGTTAAGTATCCACCTCTCCCTTCCAATGCTGTCATTATTTTTAAGTCAGTATGTTCCCTTTATAGTTTTTGTAACAGTATACCTGACTATGCAGTTTCTTTGGATCTCTGTTAGCTTCTTAAAGATGATACTGATCATTTACATTAAACCTTGACAGTTTAGTTATCTTACATTTTTCTTATAGTGTTTCCATTGTTTGGTCCATTCCATGCATGTATCCATCCAATATTTAATTTTAAAAAGTAACTATTTTGGCATATATTGATGCATTCAGCTCTATGCCAGGCTGTAGAGCTTACATCCCTGTAGAGTTACATGTAGAGTTTACACCCCTGTAGGGTTGCATGTAGAGTTTACATCCCTGTAGAGTTACATGTAGAGTTTACACCCCTGTAGGGTTGCATGTAGAGTTTACATCCCTATAGGGTTACCTGTAGAGTTTACATCCCTGTAGGGTTACATGTAGAGCTTACATCCCTATAGGGTTACCTGTAAATTTTACATCCCTGTAGGGTTACATGTAGAGCTTACATCCCTATAGGGTTACCTGTAGATTTTACATCCCTGTAGAATTACATGTAGAGTTTACTTCCCTCAGCGCTGGCTAGGTTTTTTAGTTTTTTTTTGTCTGTCCTTGTTCTTTGTCTTTTCCTTTTCCTTGACTGTTCTATTTTAAAATGTCTACACATCTTAAGAAAATCAAATCTGTTATAATAGCTATAAGATGAATGAAAGTATCATTATCTATTTTTATTTATGGGCCGTATTCATTTGTGAGCCAGACTGAAAAATGGAGCATTACAAATACTTACAGAAAGCCTTGCCTTCCAAATATATCGTGAACAGCTGAGAGTATTATGCATGACTCCTTATATGAGCACATTAATGCTAAGCCCAACATGGATTTTATTTGGCTGCTCTACTATTGGGTATTTGTAGTTTACCGTCATAACAATGTTATTGTAAAAATAAGGTCCGTGATAACCTGCAAAAACTGAATACCATCTTTTAAGTATGAATAGGATTATTTTTAATAGATGACAAAGGAAATATATTCATTTGAATGGGGATTTAAAGGTGACACTTTAATGTGCTTCCACAAGATTTTTTTTCTTACTTTATTTAAATGTGGCACTTAATCAGCACAAAATTGCCATCCTCCCAACATATCAGATATTTGTGGCAATATACATATATTTCCCATGCACTGGAAAAGGAGAAGATTTTCCCTTTTACTTCGTGTTCAATACTATAATCCTGACTATTTGTACAAAGTCATAAATGGGTAATGATTATCTTGAGGATGACTGGATTAAGGCAAAAGTCTACCAGTAGGGACAAAGTATACAAAAATAAGACTTCATATACACTATATCCTCCTGAGCCCCCACCCATTCATTTATGTCCATTGTAGTGGACATTTTGTTTTTGCGTAAATCTTTTCACTGATGTAAGGAAACATATTTATTCCTGTTGTACACTAAAGAGGACATGCTGTGAAATTAAAAATAAAAATACATTTCAAAAAATATCTTATTTCATTAATTAAAATCACAATTAACCTAAAACTGAAGGACACTTTTTTCCTTGGGTCTCAGGAGGATATTACCAAAAGTATTGGGGCACCTGCCTTTGCACACACATTAACTTCAATGACATTATTCTTAATACATAGGCTTTAATATGGAGTATGGCCCACCCTTTGCAGCTATGACAGCTTCAGGTCTTCCTGGAAGGCTGTCCACAAGGTTTAGGATGTTTTTATGGGGATTGTTGACCATTCTTCCAGGAGAGCATTTGTGAGGTCAGGCACTGATGTTGGATGAGAAGGCCTGGCTCGCAGTCTCTACTCTAATTCATCTCAAAGGTGTTCTATTGGGTTGAGGTCAAGGCTCTGTGACCAGTCAAGTTCCTCTACACCAGACTCCCTCATCCATCTCCTTATGGACCTTGCTTTGTACACTGGTGCTCAGTCATATTACAACAGGAAGGAGCCACCTCCAGCCTGTTCCCACAAAGCTGGGAGCATGGAATTGTCCAAAATGGCTTTGAATGCTGCAGCATTAAGAATTCCTTTCACTGTAACTAAGGGGCCAAGCCCAGTCCATGGAAAACAGCCCCACACTATAATCCCCCCTCTACCAAACTTTACACTTGGCACAATGCAGTCAGGCAAGTACCGTTCTCCTGGCAACTGCTAAACTCAGACTCATCCATTGGATTGCCAGACATAGAAGCATGATTCCTCACTCCAGAGAACACATCTCCATTGCTCTAGAGTCCAGTGGTGGGGTGCTTTACACCACTGCATCTGACGCTGATGCTTTCCATTGCACTTAGTGATGCAAGGCTTAGATGCAGCTAGATGCAGCTGCTTAGCCATGGAAACCCATTCCATGAAGTTCTCTACATGCTGTTCTTGAGCTAATCTTAAGGCCACATGACGTTTGGAGGTCTGTAGCTATTGACTCTGCAGACAGTTGGCGACTTCTGCACACTGTGCATCTCAATATGCATTGTCCCCGCTCTGTGATTTTACATGGCCTCCCACATTGTGGCTGAGTTGCTGTTCTTCCCAGTTGTTTCCACTTTGTTATAATACCACTAACAGTTGACTGTGGAATATTTAGCATTGAGGAAATTTCACAAACTTATTGCACAGGTGGCATCCTATCACGGTACCTCACTTGAATTCACTGAACTTCTGAGAGCGACCCATTCTTTTGCAAGTGTTTGTAGAATCAGTGTTCGTGCCTAGGTGCTTGATTTTATACATCTATGGCTATTTAAGTGTAGCCTGAGGTAATATATTTTGCATTCTTGTTGTTTTTTCCCTCTTTAGTTTAAAATCACTCAGCTTCATTTAAAATTTAGCACATAGATCGTTTGTGTGCACCTGCTGAAGTTTACTCCACTTGTAGCTCTGTATTGTCAGTCAGACGATGATTGTAATGTGATTGAGACTTGTATTGGTGGTTTGACTTGTATTAGAGTCCACAGTATATACGGGGTTTATGAACTGGAGATATGTATCAGTCCAGCATTAAGGTACTGTGGTTTGAGAAGAGATATCATTACCAGTGATTTCCGTTGATCACTTAATCAATAAATATCTAGATAACTGCTCATAGCAATAAAGGTTTTGTGTGAATTTGTATGCATAAAAAGTAAAACTTTAAACAGGAAAAAAGAATATATTAAACGTTTAGATTTATAATAGATTGACAATTCAGAAACGTAGATTGCGCACAAAAATATGCATCTTTGGAAAACTACCATTCATTCGCGACATGATCTCCACTGCTGATTGCAAAATACATGCCTAATGGCAAATATTCATCCATCTTCTGTAACCACTTGTCCTATTCAGCGTCACAGGGAGTGTGGAGCCTATTCTGGAAGCTATAGTTTAGAGTCACCTATTCAATGAACCCAATGTTGAACTGTGGGGGACCATCAGAGTACTTGTAAGAATTCCTCACCAATACTGGGAGGTCATGTGACTCAAAACACAAAGAACTGGAGCCAAGAATCAAACCACAGTGATACCAACTGAGTCAGCACACCACCTCTTCAAAAAACCTTTTAAGTTAATCTATTTTAAAAGGAATTAATAACATATATAACCACTGAAGATGTAATAAAGTACATCAATAGATCATTAGATATTTATGTTGTTATATGCATTTGCATTAAAATAAAATTTTATGACACTCTTTATCTGGATAATCCTCCCATTGAAACTTCAAATCAGAAAAATTGTCAAAGAACTGTCATTAATCATATTACATTTTCAAATATATGATGTAGTTCATTGACAGAATAAAATAAATTTTCATAGAAAAGTAACTGTCTATCCATTCATCCACCTTCCAGACCTTTTATGCCATGTAATGTTATCCATGAGCTAATCACAGAGGAAACAGTAGAGGAACAACTTTAATGGGACATCACTGGTTGATTGGCCTGCTTTCCTTTTTCATATAATTAGACCTTGCCCATTACCAATTACATACACGTTTCAGATTCCAAACACAGGGGACATGATTGTGTCATGAATTGAATCATAAGGGCTGATTAGCATGTGTTTTACATGAAACAGCAATGACACAGAGCATAGAAAGCCCACTTCTTGCTCCAGGAAATAAACAGCAAGCACCTTTTAACAAATATTTTGCCCCAACATCACAGAAGCGTGAGACAATACAAGCTTGCTCAACCGTTATCTGTGAAGCTGCCTCGTATGTGAAACTCACTGTCAAGTGTTTTTTGTTTCTGTAGTGGAGGCCTGCTGAAGCTTGTCTTGTTGTCTTGAGGCTGGGTCTTCTTTTGTTTACTTCATCATTCCTAGTTGTGTGATAAAAAGAATTATCATCACGAGTAGAAAGTACCATAGAGATTTACAGGTTTGCAAAAGGAATCATGCAATCCTGACTAATTACTGACCAAATCGTTTCCCATATCAACGTTTCAAATATGCCTGACATATACACTTTGTCGTATCCTAAAGCTTGAAAGCATTTACTACAATTACTTTGATTTATGTTTGTTGATGTTTATTGTTAAATAAATAATTATACCTCATGTACTAGGCTCCCTCTAGACATTCATTATAGAGGGGAAAAAATTAAAATGACAAATTGGCTTAAAGTACATTGATGATGTTTGAGTATTAATTTTGTTTTGTTGTGGGAAGAACAACAAGCCATATGTTGTAATGTACCCTTGCAAGCATGCCTCTGTCATTTCAAGTACTAATTACTAGTAGTAGTTTGCAAACTTTGTGATAGTCACATGAAATGTTGTAGTAGATGCAAGAGGGTGGAGTGAGCTAATGGTGTCTGAAATTTTAGATGTACAAAGGAAAGAATGCACGGCCAATGTGGAACGGATCAGTGGATGTTAGTGGACGAATGCCTTCAGCTGAGACTTTAGTTTTTCTGCAGTGCTCTACATTAATTAGAAAAGGAGAAAAGAGAGGAAGATAATCAGATAGGAAGAGCATGCAAGAAAGAGCAAAAGAAAACAAAAAACCATACAAAAGACTTAAATTATTCAAATATTCTCAATATTTACTCTTCAAATAGACCTGACTGAGGCAGTAGCTGTCCAGTAATTGTTCACACAGAAACACACTGCAATGCTTCATCATCCACAGGAAACAAGAAGTCATACATCTGATCCCTTGATGAAGAGTGAAACTGCATGAGTGATCTAGGAAGAGCACTAAAAGCAGCACGGGCTGTGGAATGGTGGGTCAAACTTTGGCAAAAAGTGAGAACTTGATATCTGTGAAGCACACAAAGGGGTCAAAAAGACAAGTAACTCATTGGGGGTATCTTTATGTTGTTGATTTGAAACCCACATATAAGTTGCTGCTACTCAGCTTTCAAAATTTGTTGGAACCTTGCAGGGAAACAAACTTTTTAGAGGTTGGTAGCAGGATTGGCACTCCAGCCACCGTAAAACAACTCAGAACTGCTCGATACAAAGAGGCACAGGAAGCCTTTGGGAGCCCCATCCCTGGACGAGTCGAAACCGTCGGAGAGCTAATAGGGTCAGGCCAGTTGGGGGTTGGGGTTGGGGTGGCCGGCAGTAAGGCGTCACCAGCTGCATGTTTCAAAGGCTTCCAGAGCATTTTGGTCAAGCTCTACTGTTCCCCTTCAATGTAAAATATCAAGAAGTCTGTATTTGTTTGTTTGTATTTGGGTTCAGTATATTTTTTGAGGGCCAAAATCCAGACAACTCACCAAAGACAATAATCTCATGATCAAGGGTATGTGATATAAATGCTCAAACCCAGTCCTCAGAAATATCAATGTGAAAACCTTAACTTTCATTAGGGGAAAACAAAACCTGATATACTATCCATATTTCACTAGAGGTAATTGGTGGCTGTAATGTGTTATGCCTTTTGATAAATATTTATAGCCATGTTATAATACTTTGTGAATGCATTATAATGCATTATGAAGGTATGTATCATGCATTATAATAGGAGGCTTCACAGAAAGTTACCACAACTAGATTATTATTTAGTTCAGCAAACGACTTTCATTACACTGTAGCGGGTTGATATCAGAATTGTCAGGGCAGAGGTGCTCTTATTCTGAAGGCTTGCTCTGCTTCCGGTTTTTAGTTCCTTTAGTTACCTTGGCGGCAACCGGATCTGGCACTCTGCTTTTCTTGTGTGTGATTAATAAAAAAGACTTTTACCTTTTCACGGAGATCTGCCTCCCGTCTTTTTCCTCTCGCCACAACACTTTGAATAAGCCAGGCTGGTGTAGACACTGCCATGATCAAACAATATCTTGCTATTCAAAGTTGTTGGCCAACCATTAACTGAGCCTTGATTTATTGCAGTGTCATGATTTATTGAGCCTTTTTTACTGTAATTTTTGTTATATGTGGAGTTCTTTAACACAGAGCTAAGACCCTGCTTTTGTCCTGACATGTATGAGTCTGATATATTTCTTAATATTAATCAGGATTAATATTTGTCTTGTGTTTTGACAGCAGCAAGAATCCAGGGAACCCAGAGGAAACTTGTGCAACAGGGGAAGAACATGTATACTCCACACGAAGAGAGGAGGAGTGGGATTCAAAATGCCCACAGTGGCAATAATGTCAGTCACTGCATCACCATGCTTGGCACATTATTTTGAATGAATGAATGAATGAATGTGTGTGTGTATTTAAGTAAACTGATTAAATTAAATGAGTAAATGGATTACATGGATTGTAAATGGTCTGTACCAATGTGAAGAGTGTGTTTATTTAACACGTTTAATACATGTTAGTTTAGTCGGCAAAATAGTTTGTTGGGTAAAAATGGAACCAGAATTATATATATATAATTTTTTTTCTTCATTTTTACAGTCAGTAACATTTTTACAATCAGCCATTTATTTCTCAGTTTGACATCGTCACGATGCTCAAGATATATCTTTAACACTGAGCAGCATTGTCCTCTACTGGCCAGTACTAGAAACTGCAAAAGAATCATTATCGTTTAAGGCTCAAGGTTTTTTTTCTCCGTTTTTACATGTTTGAGGTATAATGACATTCTCACTGAGAGCAAAGTGTCAAGTAAATGAAAGACAAATATTAATATGATGCAACAATACATATATTGAGAAATACATTTAAAAAGTAGTTCAATTACAATGCTGTTTGGGAAGCAGTATTAAAAAAAAGAACCTCCCAAAACACAAGGCTTTCATGTGCATTCATGTTTCATTGATGTTTCATTATACTACCTGACTCAAGACGTAGTTCTCAGTACACGTATTTCGTCTCATATTGTGTCTTTACTGTATGAAGCTGTTTATTCAATTAACTCGCGGGACAAATAATGCAATGGAGGACAACAGTCATCAAAAGGATAGAATACAAATGAAAAGCACCAGAGACCTTTTCGGGTTTCGGTGCAGTAAATGCTGGAGAGGGGGCCCTTTTAGTTACTCTCTTAGGGACACAATGTTTGCCTCCTTGGATATATATGCAGTGTATTTGTTAAGCTTATTGGTTTTCCTGGGTTAATTACTATAGTGGTACTGAAGAATGTTCATGGTATTGGGCTTATCTATGGTGCTCCAGAAATGGTCCCACAAAAACACAGTATAAATGTAATAATAAACCCAGCGTAGTAATAAACCAAGCTGGGCCAGAAGAGAAGCAAACGCTGGGCTAATTTATTTGCTTATTTAACCTATGAGTAACTCATTTTAATGCATGATCATAATAGAATTTCATCCTAACCTAACTTATTCCTAATATCATGCATAGCGGGTCAGTCATCTCATTTTGTTACTAATGTTTTAACTTATTTTATTTTTACTTTCAATACTATTTATACAGAACTCTTAGAATAGGCAGTAGCTCTCTTTTAATGTATGTCTATAGACTCTATGCTCTAGAGTCTTCTGTGTGTTTTCCCAACCTTTTATGTCTAACACTGGTATTGAGCTGCTTGAGCTGCTGGAAATTAGAATTTCCCCCTGGGATTATTAAAGTTACCTATCTGTATTTGAGTAGAATTCACACACACACACACATATGAGAAATAAAAAATGCAAGATGATACAGATGCAAACACTACAGCTACACATAACAGAGCTTTCCATGTGTTCCCCCGAGTCTCCTCCAAAATCCAGGTCCCTAATTTAAAGCCCTGTCAAGTCAAATAATCCATTTGCTGCTGGCTGGATTTCATTAAATGAAGTGTCGGGAACTTCTGTCCTCCTGGCACTGCAGGCAATCTTGGCTTCCATTAGGGAGTCTGGCGTCATTCCAACTGACTGGGAAACGGGACTTGTAGTCCCTAACTGGAAAGGGAAGGGTGACAGGGTGACAGGGTGATCGCCTGGATTGCGGTGACTACAGGAGGATAACACTGCTTTCAGTGCTGGGTTAGGTCCCGGTTAGGGTCATTCCTAACAGGACCCGTGATCACTTGCTTGTCTGTCAGCGACCGGAGCGGTCTGGTTTTACGCATAAGAAGTCTATTATCAACCACATCCTGGCACTTAGAGTTCTCATGGAGCGCAAGCATGAATATCAGCAGAGGTTCTTTGAGGCCTTTGTCGATTTTCATAAAGTGTTCGACTCAGTTGATCGAGTTGCCCTGTGAGACATCCTGAGACATGGTGGGATCTCTCTGAAGTTGCTGGACGTCATGACTGGCCTATACACTGGTACTGTGAGTGCTGTGTGCAGAGTGGAGGGAGAACCACAGATTCTTCCCAGTTGATTCTGGGGTTCTCCAGGGGTGTGTTCTTGCTTCTGCTCTGTCCAATGCTTGTATGGACTGGATGTTAGGCAGGGTTGTGGGGTCCAACAGCTGTGAAGCATCTGTTGGTGAAGAAAGATTTACTGATCTTGACTTTGCCGACGATGCTGTGATCTTAACGGAGTCAATGGAGACTCTGATTGGGGCTCTTGAGAGACTGAGTGATGAGTCTGAGTGTCTGGGATTGCGGGTGTCCTGGATGAAGACCAAGATCCAGGCATTTAATGACTTCTTAGGCACAGCCATCAGCAGAGTGTCTGTCTGCAGGGAGAATGTTGACCTTGTCAAGAGATTTACCTACCATGGCAGTGACATTCATGTCTCTGGTGACTCTTCCTATGAAGTCAACAGACAGATTGGAAGAGCATGGGGGGGGGGGGGGGCCGTTCGGCGGTAAGGCT
>JAODUD010000107.1:8368370-8382715 GCA_026784285.1 Stomatorhinus walkeri
CCCACCTTCTGGGAAGTGGAGAAAAGTAAGCGATGAAGTCATTGTTCGCTTCACTCATGGTTCTGTCATGTCCAGTGATATGGCAGCACAAGTCTGCACAAAGGCCGTGTGAAATTAGGTGAAACAGGAACGTGCACAATGAGTCGGGGCTAGAGAGGAAGTTCTTGCTTGAGTACCACACTATTCAGCATAATTTGTTTTGTATTAGAATTTTAGCAGAAATTACTAATATGCTATTAAAGAAACAAAGACATGATGACCACTGACTGGTCTGCACATACATTGTGCTTAACATTCTGGGCCCAGATAGTATTTCTTCATCACTGTGCAACTTTTTGTGTTTAACACATAGGAAGAAAAGCACTATCACATATCACAATGGAGTTCATGATTAATGACCTTATTTTGGGGCTTATTTGCAGTGGTTTTGGGTGCTAGGACAAACAGTCCTCTTATAGATCTATCAAGTATGCAGTGCAGCAATTTCATTTGATTGTGCCGCACGTATAAGAAGACTGTATTATACCAGATATCTCTGAGAGTTTGTGTGTTGTGTCGGCCCAAATTTCCAGCAAACACTGCACCTCTGCAGTAGACACAAATGACCGAGAAATGCCGGCATGTCTGTTAAATGGCCGGTTGCATCATTGACGTCATGTGTGCATTCCTTGCTCAGGCACAGTTACTAATCACACTAGATGTATACTGTACCCAAGTCCAACTGATCCGTGCCCCGGCCCACTTCTTCAAGCAAGCCCAGGCACGGTTAAGCAAGTAATCACACAAGTAAATTTTAATTTTAAACGCGCTCGGGCACGGTACGGATCACCTAGTGAGGCTTCACCCAAATACAAGGGTGGGCAGTCTTATCTGCAAAGGATTGATGGCGTGTAGAGATTTTTGGGGTAACCTTTAGGTCAGCTGTTCAAACTCAGGTGTGAGGACTCTCCAGCCAATCAGTCCTCTAATTAGTAATCCAATTAGGGAGCTGCAGCGAAAACCCGCACACACACCGGCCCATTGTGGATACGATTGGCCACCTCTGCCCTAATATTATCAGATACCATGATCTTATACTAGTAAGCAGTTCTGGAAGATGGATGGATATAGTCAGAGAAAATGTGTATTATTATTATTCTGTTTTAATTAATAACTAGAATTTTATAAAAAATGAAAAATATACATGGAAAATGTTCCATAATTATGCTACTAAGTTGATGATCACTGTTACACATTGTGTATTTAGGTGAACTGAACGCACTTTGGTCATACGCACCTTTGGCTTCTTTACAAATTTACTTAAGAATAAATAAATTTTAAAAAGGCTTTATTTAAAAAAATAAAATTTACGTGTTAATATTAAGGAAAGGTTTTTCATTTTGCTTTTTTTGTAGGAGTGGGGGGGGGGGGGGTCTGGCTTCATCTTTCTAAAATTGTATGCTCTCATTTTGGACTCATTTAGTCTCATTCTTCCAGACCAGTTTATTTACAGTTAAGTAGGAAATGGAAGCAGGGGAATATGGGAGCTGAACCTAAGCAAATGCCCTTTTTTATGTACAGAGAGGTACTAATACTTCTTGTTGAATCATTAGAATTCCAGGGGGCCGGTGTTGATGCAGTCCAGATTATGACACCAGACATGATTGCTCATCGCTTTACAGGAGAAGCAATAAGAAAAGTCATTGTAGCCTAGGAAGAGTGACAACATTTAATCTGGGAAAGATTAAAGGCCTTTTTGCTGTGTGTTTGTCTGCATATTCCAATGGATTTCTCTATCCATCCATACATGTGCCTTCTTTGCTAGGCAAATTTTCAACAATCATGAGATGGCAAAAGAAGCTTAGAGCACGATGACCATACTGTTCAATGCAATCATGCATCAAGCTCCTTAGAGGATCTCATTACTGGCCTTTCGTCTGTGATTATGTGTTCACTCATATTCCTGCATGTGTTTAGTGCTCTGCTGTGTTTTGGCAGAGGCTTCTATCCAGACTCCTAATCCTCATATATCTAGGCTATATAATGAAAAGCAGGTGTGGGTCTCATTAGGGTGGGGAATTTACAGTATACAGCAGGTGGAAACTGACATGTGTGCCAGAAGTAGCTACTCCAAAGAAAGATGACCTATGAAGATTCGCCCTGTGGTGGCATAGATGAATTAACCTGTGTGTGTGCTCTACCTGATAAGATGTAGTGACATGTGCAATATAATTATATGCTGGGTTCCTCTGCGGAGTTGTGCCTGGGAACTAAAGGTCAGCTGTTGTCATGCCTCACAAGACGATGGAAGTTAACATTGTCAAAAATGAAAAGCATCTTCTGACACAATGGGAGAACACATTCTCCTGTATGTTGAAATGCTGCTTTGCAAACTACTAACGCTCACTATTGTGCTCATAGGGATGAGGATCTGTAGATAAAGGAGGGGGCAGATACGGCGCAGGGATGTTGCTCAGCCGGTTTTTGATCAGTGTCCCTGTCTGGAAGATCATTGGTTTGATTTCTAAAGCTAATCGTGTCTTTGTCTGGCCTTTAACCTCAGCTGATCTGGAGGGGTTGGATACTGGCTGACCCTGCACTGTGCCCCCAGGCTCATGTGTGTGTGTGTGTGCGTGTGTGTGTGTATCGTGCATCATGCATTGTAATATGGGATATGCAAAAATTGCACCATTTCACCATGGTGACAATTAAGGTGCCCTGTATTCACAATTATACATCACTTCAGATAAAAGGCTCTGCTAAATTAATAAATGAGCATGAATGTTATTGCTTTGGAGGTTGTTTCTTACATGTCCATCTGGAGTAAGGCTTGTTTCTCACCCTTGCAATACGGCTTATGAAGATGGAAAGTATATTTTAATATCTGAAGCAAGACTATCACTGGGGATGGGGTTTAGTTGGCACGTCTGGTATTTAATGTTCATTGCTTGAAATTTTTTAATAGACATAATCCAGCAGTTGCAACTTTTAATGATTATTGTCATTTTTACTTTTTTGTTAGATTAATTATTTGTATAATGCTACTGTTCATTGTTACTAAATGATATTTTTCCTTCTGAGGTGGGTCACATTCTCTTAAAATATTTTTAATGACACCAAAGACAGTTTGCAATTCCAACATAATTGCACAGGGGTCTTAAACAGAGTTGATATCACAATAGAAAATTACATTGTGGTGCAAAATAAGGAATTTTTTGGAAAAATATCATTGATAAATGGTTTCACAGTGTTTGGTCATGTGTCTATTTTTTCTCTTTAAATGAATCGGGGGCAACACTAGCATGCAGAGTATTTCTTTTCCTTTCGCCATTGGACAGACAAAGAATATTTGAAATATGTGTTTTGTTGTATATTTTAAAACGTATAAACGTATGACCATTAGTGCCATACTGCTTGTCCAGCATTCAGCTTCTCCTTGGATATCAGATCTAGCTTAGCTCCACGTAGAGTTCATGCGATTGGATGAGAACTTCCACAAACTCCAAATAAGGGTCTCTGTTTCTGGACAGATTTTCCCAGGGGCAAAAAGGGCATTTCTAAACCTGGAGGGATCTGTATGAGACTGTGTTTATGCCTTGGAATGACCTGAAGCTTTTCTGGTGAAAAACAATGTGCCGTTGTGTGACTGCTCTATTGTCATTTTCAGCTGTATGCCAGGTATTCACAGGGGAAGACACCTGCTGTCTGAGTTAGGTGACTTGACTAGAATGACCAGAATGCTGCCATTATTGTACCCTTAAGGAGGATCCTGTATCTGAGTGTCATCTGTGAAATATGCAGCTGTATAGACGGGTAGGAGAGAACAGAACATAACTGTAAGTTTTCATCAACTAGGACAGCAAGGATCAGGTACTTCTGCTTCGTGCTTTAGTGGCTGGGGGCCACTAGTTCTTGTTTGGTTTCATTTAAGGTTCCTTGGTTTAAGAAAGTTAGAAAAGTCTGACTTAGGATAATTATATCCAGTGAATAAAAGATGTAATTTAATCACAGTAAGCTTAAGAGTTATGCATCCTAGTTGTGACATGTTGTACATTGGCTCTTCTGACTTCTTCATTCAGGAATTTTACCTCAAATATCAGGTATCAGGTGATGTATGACACATGTTCTACAATGATAAGAACAGCAGAAACAGTCATTACATCATTGTGACATCCACCAATGAGGGCATGTATTTATAAATGAAGAGCTATAGCCCTTGTAGCAGATTGACTTCAGGTGTTTGGCATAGTACACAAAAAAGATCTCACTCTCACAGAAGAATAAATCCCCTCCAAAGCTGTGCTTCTAGGTGTGACAGGACACAGGTGTGGGTGTGTGTGGGGGGTGTGTTTGTGAGGATGGCAGAGTTGTGACTCAAGACAGACATGCCTGCACATGCACAGTGTGTCTGAATGGCTGACGGGAGGGTGGCATTCTGTCATTAAACCGTCTCCCGCCTCTAAAAGTACCAGCAATGTTAGACCTGCCCTGAAAAGTCTGGACAGCCCTTTACTCTCTCCAGACAGGGGGCGTTTTTCAGGTTCCCTGTCAATTTTTATGACACAACTTAGGGAGCCAAGCCTTAGATTAATGTTGCATCAGATTGTCCTCCTGCTGCCGGCCATTTAATAAATGCCATTTCTGGACAGGATGGATAGGGAGAATAATGGCCTTCGGTGATCCATTTATTCTAGATTTGCTGCAATAGATCTAGTGCCAGTTCAAATGGTTGGGATTGAAGGTAAAGATTTCTCCATCCTTAGGCCATATTTATTTTACCCTTGCAATAATGAATAAGATCATTGTTTCTCAATCTGTCGTAGTTTGAAGTCTCTTATCACTGGGTGAACCAGGCGTTCCCTTTCGTATCCAGTTTTATTGCACGCCATGGTGACGGAGCCTTGGAGCCTGAGCGACGTGATCAGCAGACTGGGCTCCTCGGCCACAGGAGTGGCAGGAAACCAGGGTCTGAAGTCCATCTCCGGTTCGGGGCCTCAGCCCATTCAGCGGAAGCGACCCCCTGGCAGAGATAAGGAAGACCTTGAGAAGCACGGCGACTGGGAAGCAGGGGGATGGGAAAACAAACAAGCCCCCCCCCCACCCAAGATCGCAGATTTTGGTGCCATATGACAAGTGGGATGGTCCCGCTGGCAGACGGTCATGTGCACTTATACACGTCTTAGACCAAAAGCTGAAAACAGCCTTGTTATTTGTCTTGGTTGATATCTTGCGTGGTTTAATTGTATTATAACTTACTTGAAGTGATACAATAAACTACATTTATGAGAAGTTAACCCTGCCCCACATTCTCAGCATTCCTTTAAACCTGATGTAAGAAGCGTGGCAGACGGATATGATGTAACTGAATGCTGGCCACATATGGCAATGGTCTGAAACTTCTAGAACTGCAGGGCTGATAGGATCGGCCGGCACAAGCTTTCCCCCCCCAACTCTTTGGTAGGCTGCTTTGGTGCAGCATGCAGAGGGTGTGTCTGCGTTGAAGTGGTGAATGTGAGGTTGCTTTCGATCGCTTTGCTGCAAAACCACACCCTGCCCCCAGGTGTAAAATATTCCTGAAGCCGGAGACGGAGCAGGTTGGACGGAGAAGCCGTTCACCTGAGCAGACTGAGCAGCATTTTTTCTTCTTCAAGGCTATAGCAGGTGGCCTCAAGTAGATTTAAAACTTATTTGTTCTGTAACAGCTTTGTCTCATAGATACAGAAGTGACAACAGCATCCTCCTGAAAATAACGTGATTTTGTAAGAATTCTCACTGCAAAGGACATGAGGTTTTAATTATGTCAATAAACAACTGCCACTCCCTTCAAACCATTGTATAAAGCTATGATATTGAGTCAGTTTTTGATTCTAGTTGTCTTTTTTATCCCTGGCATTGGTAGAAATGAAATATATAGAAATAAATACAAAAGAGAGATGGAAAGATATATAAGTCTTCAAAATAAAATTTGCAACGCTAATGGGGTGCAGGGAAGGGTTAGGCAGGGAAAGGAATGCACGATTTAGAGGTCTTGCTCATTTGACCATTGTTCACAATCTCAGATGCCTTAGTAGAAAGAAGATTAAAATCAGGGGGCCTCATCTGGTCTATTTTGGGGGGGAAGGAGTGCTGTTTTTGGAAATCCATTCAAGCTGTCACACCTGCGATATGCCGAAGATGGCCATCAGCAATAAACAGAGAATGGCTGATCCTTCCATTTAACCTCACAGCATATTATTATGTACTTTCCCTAAATGGAATGTGGTTATTGAATATGTGGTTAAAACAATACTTTCAGTCATTTTTGTGTGGCTTGGTGTATTAAATTGCTGTCTGCCTTATTTGAATGCCGTGTGATTTCAGGGAGTGGTGGTATGATTCCCAAATCTGAAACTGAACACAGATAAGAAGCTGGAAATGAGCTCAAACAGAAATGAATGTACCTAATATAAAACTATAAGGTAATTGAAGGGTAACTTGGGAAAATCTCACAGTAATGGGTAATTCTCATTACTAAAGCCCTGAAAGGACAGACCTCTTTGTTCCTTGCAGGGATAAATGAGGCAGGGACAAATGGAAAGCTTTCAGTGTTTCTGTAACGCTAACAGATTTTATGCTGAGTGCAGAGTATTTTTAATATGTTGAATCAATTAATTATTTAACAGTTCTGTGGATGGATTGGTCATGAGATTGGATTCAGTAGCATGTATGGAAAACCAAGAGAGTGAAATGGCTCTGCAGGTTCAAAGTCATTTTATTTACAGATATACATGGGATTTATCTGCATTTGCAGTATACGCAGAATTGGATTGTTCAGATCCAGAAAGTACAAATCGTAAGCAAGATTTTTTTTGTCAACCAAACAGTTGAGTATAGAGTCATAATCACAGAGTACTCAAATGGTTGGTTGAAACAAATCTTGGTCTGGATTCCTAATTTCCAGATTTGAAATTTCCACGTTTATATGAATGCTACATTTGGCAGTTTGTCATTTGTGTTCAGTTTTATTTGTGAAGTATATTTGGTTTCTTTATGGGACTGCAGTTATTAGTGTTCAGGAAACTCTGTACTCATTAAAAGTTATTGCATGATGTTAATTATTTGCCATTTCTCTAAAACTGGACTATAGTAGTCCATATAACCTTATACAGTATTACTACGATACCCATGACACAATTCATAGTGCACACAATGCTCCAGGGAGAGGTTTGTATGCAAGTCCTTTACTGAATAGACACTGTGATTCTAAGTGTACTGGTCGCTAAACTCCCTGGGTTGACAACGATCATAATTCCTCTTGGTAAATGGGGCCAAACATGGTCTACATTCCTGGATTGTTTCCTCAATCTTCTCAAACTCATGAGAATTGCTTCTGTTTTGTTTTTCTTACTGAAAAGTAGGCTCACAGCATCAGAGGAGAGAAGGTAGAACTTTGAGTTCATTCATGAACCTCAGGGCCTGGAGCCAGTCCAGCTTTAATAATGCTCTGCCAGATTCAAGCTGGAAAAGAGTATGTTTAGCACTGAGGGCTTTAACCTGTGAGTAAAAGGTTACAAGGTCAAATCCCACGGTGATCATCACAGCTAAACCCTTAAGCCAAGCTGTAGCAGCAGCAGACTTGTCAGAGGCTTGGATCCCAGCCCTGTCCCTGGTGGCCATTGCAGGAATTAAGGTTAACGAATACTGTAACTAAAGCAATAAGTAACTTAAGCATTTCATTTATCAAAATTAAAGCAAAACTAAAAGCATGGGCACAAAAACTGAACTGTTATAAAACAAAAACTACAGTTTTGCTAACAGGAAAATTTTTTTTTAATGATGGATGTTTTGTTATTAATTATGAATTCTGGGATTCTGTAGCGCCACAAAAAAAGCTGCCACATTGTTTACAACCAGTGCTATAGGTTTCTATTAAAAATCTTTGCTTATATTATTCTCCCATTTGGGTATCAACAATAATGCATGAGTTAATGTAATCAAAGACACAGTAACACACCATGACTTAACATTAACCTTGACAGCCATAGTTAAAACTATAGCTACGGCGTTTTCGGATCAATTCAGTCACTTAGAAATAAAAAAGGGGGAATGCCCTGGGTCAACAGTTTATTGTATCAGTTATGTCAAGTGGGACGTGTGAAGTGCCGGCCTTTATATGGTTCTGCAAGACCCATGACCCAGACTTTAAAATGCCAGCCACAGCTAGAGTTACAGTCTGCTCCTTGAACAGATGGAACCTGCTACAATGTGACTGAGAGAAGCATTAGAAACATACTTTTTATGGTTGTGCTCTAGGACTTAAAATGCTTACTAAAGCTTTCTGTTATAAATAATGACATTTTGTGCTGCTTTTATTTGAGGGATTCTTCCTTTTTAAAAACTAAAATTAAAAGTAAATTATGAAGCTCAGCAAAAATGCAAATTAAAATGGCTGCAACTCATAAAACTAAAATGAAATGAAGAGGAAACAAAACTAAAAAATAATATCAAAATATTAATTTAAAAAACGAATTTTAAAAAATGGAACAAAAAATATCTCGGTTTGAATTTGTTTTCCTAAAAGGTCTAAAGTTGCAGAACCCTGTGCTTAGCTACGCATTACCATTTTATCGTTTCACTTTGCACATAAATTATGCAAGCCTCACTGAGCTTCAATTAAGTTAAAACACATTCTGTCATAGTCTAAGGAATCTGGCTGTGAAAGCATGCCGATTGTCTGCCAGCTCTGGGTTCATGGGAACTACAGTAAAACTTCACTCTCATAATGATGACCTGCTTGCTAGTGATTTAAAGGACTACACTTGCGTAATTCAGGAAGATTAGAGTTGATCTTGTGTTTCTGCTAAGGAAGGCCATGTTTTTCTTTAGCGTATCGCTCCATATAATGGGGATGGTGTGGTGGCTCAGTGGTTAGCACTTCTGGCTCACACATCTGGAGACTAGGGGTTGAGTCTCTGCCTTGTGTGTATGTTCTCTCCTTGTATCCCCTTCCTTGCACCTGTTGTATGTCCCTGCATGGAAAATACACAGATGTTCCATGTAAAGGATATATAGGTGCCACCAAAGCGTTTCATAGGGGGGATTTTTTCCTGCCATGATCAGACGTTCCCTCAGCCATACTGGGGACATCTTGGCCCTTCTGCAATGCTGGCAGCAGTTCACCTGTTGCTGTGTGTGCTCTGCCCAGCCTGAAAGGGAAATAACAGCAGAAACTGCACAGAACGCTGTTTCTTTCTCTTTCATTTTCTCTTACAGGACATGGGTCTCTCTGACTGTGAGAATGAGACAAATAGTTTCCCGTAAGTCCAGAAGGCTTGAATTGCATAATTTACCAGTACCAGAACATGGAAAACCACTGTGGTCATAGTTTTGGTTTGAATTAACACTGCAAATAGTTCATACATTGAGACTCTATAGTATTATAGAAAGAATATTTGTAGATAATCACTCAGAATTTAATAAGTATGCATATTCAATATGGATACTGCTTATTCTGTCACTGGGATGTCCTCTCTTAGTTGAATGAACAATGTGTAACTATGCAGTTGCATAAGAAATGATTGTAAATTAACAGGATCCAGACTCCAGCCGCCCTGCATTGGACCAGCAGCTACTGAAACCTGATAGATGGATAAATGGTAAATGAAGGATAACAGTGGTGCATTTCTAGTTCTCTAAGGGGCAGAGCTTTGAAGGATATTTCGTGAAGAATTAGTGCTAGCTGGTTGCAGTCACCCTCAGAGGGGCGTATAGTCCGTGTGCGGCCGCAAGTCCACGCTTCTGCTAATTACCTTCCCTGTAACCTTTGTGTTTACACAAAAATTAATCTCGTCTCTGCTTCACGGAAGAGGCTGCCATTGAAATTCAAGTCCAAACTGGATTCATATGCAATGAATTGGAGGCCTGCCTGTGTATCGGTGACAAGATGTCTCTGACAGTTAATACTGTAGACTGTAGCATGCGTGCCATTTGAGATGGGCAGGTGTGTCAAGATTTTTTTGGAACTTCAGCAGCAGACTTCTGATAATATAATAAAAACTTTTTAATAACCATGGAACTGGTGTTATAACCCCTCCATTTGTGTCCAGCTACAAATGGGTGACAGCAGGTATTAATTACACTTTTGTTTTGAATGAGAGCCAAAGGCAAAGTTGAAATGCACACTTTGTTTGTCTCCCACCCCAAATGCACATGCTAGACTAGACCATCTGCTTAGGCACTTGGCTTGATTGTATTTCTTACGGCCCTCAGCTTGATGTGGGACATTGAGATGCAGGGAGCGTGCCCCGTGGTGAGGGTGGGGGGACTAGGAGGTGTACAGTGGGCTTTTACACCTATTTTGGCTAATTAAGCTCATTCTCTTCCAAGCTCACGCCCCCTGTTTGGGGGTGGGGCAAAGCCCCTGTTGTTATCCATTATATCAGGGTGCTTTGCCAGCTGGGGCACCACGGCTGTCCTGCGTAAGCTTTCAGAAATGAGGTCTATCCTTTTGCTGCAGTCCTGATCTGGCCTGGATAATCTCTCTTGATTTAGGGCTGGGAATCAGCCATGACCTCACGGTTCGATCTGATTTCGATTCACAAGTGCCCAGTGCAATTCAGCTTCAATTCCATTCAATTTTGATTCGATTTAATTTAGCTAAAATCTCTTTTTAGAACAATTCTTTGAGACACAAATAACCATGTAGATTAACTTCAAACATTAATGAAGGTTAATGCTAAAAAAATAATTTGTTCACCAACAAGCAAAATAGTACACTTGAGTCATCGCATAATGTCAATATTTAAAACAATGAACCAGAAAGTGTGGTTGTTAGGTAAAACTCAGCAAAAATATTTTCAAATTAATTTGGAAAAGGCATAAATTAACAAGATCTGTTTTGGGACTTTGTGACTTGACATTGAATCATCAAATTATCATAATATCCATATGTTTTTCCATCCTTACTCCAGTTACCAGTCTCAGGGCAGCAGGCTGCTGGTTACTGTATCCCCAACTCCTCACTTTCTGGCTCTGTTCTGCCCCAAGTAGATGTACCTATTTCTTAATTTTTTGTCCCCAGAAACTCAGTCATTTTCCATAGAGCAATAATAGTTAGCTAATACATTTTTAAAACTGTCTTACAACTGCTATATTTCTTCAACCGTCTGGCTGTTTTCAATTACACGCATGTAACTGCACCCATTTCAGTATCTGATTTTTTTGCATGCAGGTGCAGCCTCTTTGCCTCATAATGTCCAGATCGCAATATTCAGTGCATGAACGACTAGGGCAGATACAGGATATGAACTGCAAAAATAAATAGCCAAGAAAAATCAAAATTTCATTTTTGAAGAAACTTTGCAAGTACATTTATGTAAAGCTGTATCTCCACCCAGCACATAGCATACAGTACCATGGTTTACAGTGCAATGTTTGTACTTATCATTCTGAAATCAGTAACTTCTGCTTTAGCTTTTCCAAAATAATACACCACTCTCTGTACTTTCTGTACCTAATCTGACTTATAACTCCCATTTAACTCTTACGCTGTTACATGCTGTTTCAAGGGGCTTTTCCAAAACTGTCCTTTAATAACAATTTCATACACATCGGTGTGGTTCTCATGTCTCTCACTGCCGGTCATGACTTGGTGACACATCATTTCAGGGCCTGGTTGCAAACTCGGTCCTCGTCCTCCTTAAAAAATTGGAGAGGAATATCCCCATGACATCTCCAGCTGTTTCACTGCAAGAATTCCCATCCACAGCTTGATAATTTTTACCCGATTGTTGAACAAGCTTTTCAGATTTTATGTGGCTAAAGATTTTGCCACTAAATGAAGCTATACTCTTTTTGCATTGCAGTGATACCTATTACTATTATATACGTGAGTGCTGCCAACATTGTTGTGTCAGTGGTGAATGTAAGCGAGCTGAATGCATCACATTTTTCCGTTGGTTATGCGAGTTGCTTTTGACGAGTACATCTGTGTAGTGAATCAGATAGGAATGTAAGTCACATCATTGTCACCGCTTTGTAGATCTGTTTCCTGACCTCTGACCTGGACCCCCCTCCCCCCTCTTGTCCTGCAGGCCCAGCAGCGGGACGCCTTCGTGCAGGAGCGCTATGGGAGGTACCGTCTGAGTGACCCCTTCCTGGCCTTGCAGCGTGACACTGAGGCAGTCCGGGGATTGGTTTCCGGGGCCGGCGCTGCAGCAAGCTCCGCCGCCTTCCAGCCCAGCCCCATGGCCGTGCTCCAGCTAGTCGTGGCGCACTCCAAGAGGATGCAGCAGAAATCCATGGCCCAGTTGGTTGCAGCTGAGAAGCGGCACAGGAAGGTAGATCCACAAAGCCCACACGTTCTCAGTCCATCTGGGGCTTGTACTGCTCAACAGTATCAGGAGCTTTTCTTCACGGAACATAGAACATAAACTTAGAACCTTATGTTTACAAGCCCAATTTGTTAACCGCTAAAGGAAAGGTTTGAAACTGAACTGAATTCATTGTTAAAAACAGTGCTGACTGGAGTACTGCCTCTGCTAAAGTATACATTAATCACTGTCTTTGCATTATATATTATTCATTATAATAATTCTTTGCTTGTGTATATTTCTCTTCTCCGTTTCTCATTTATAAATAAAGAAAGCAATTAGCCTGTGCTGATAATAGTCTCTGGGACATATCTGTGTCTCTAATCAAACCAGCTGTTGCTTAATGACAATAATAACAGGAGTGAGCCCAATTATGATTCTTTCAAAGCCTCCTGTTCCCACTCTACACCATCTAGCTTATATGAACAGGGCTGTGCATCTGCCAAAACAGTTGTCCCCTCTCCCCCCAGCACCTCCCCACCTCTCCTCCAGCTGGCAATTGTTCTGAGGCTTGGCCTCACATAATGGGCCTGCATCAGCAGGGGAGGGATAAGAGCGAATTTGGGTCGGGGGTTGCAAGAGTGTGCTCTCTCTCATTGTCAGGACTGATCCATCATCTGCTATTGAAATCTGATCACTAATAAAATGAATTTGTTTAGGAGCTAAATGGTGCTTTAGCAATGAATCGGGGCCCTTTTGAGACAGACATAAATCAAGGGTAGGATTGCAGCCTGCCTGCTCTCTAATGCATTTTAAAGATGCGAGGACGTGGCGATGGCTGTGGCCTGAACGATTGCGTATGCTGTGTGGCTACACTGAAACGAGCCTGTTATCACCTGGCTTAATGCATCAGTGCGGGGCATGGGCCGGTGCTGCCCCCTTTTGTCCACGCCAGGTCATTGCTGACCTCGAGGAAGAAAAGCAGCGTCACGCACAGGATACGGCACAGGGGGATGACGTCACTTACATGCTGGAGAAGGAGCGGGAGCGGCTGCTGCAGGAAGTAAGCCTGCTTGGGTTTTACCCAGCTGAAGTTCTCATGCAAAGTGCTTTCGCTGTTTTCTTTCTGTATTTCATGGGGTTTCTGAGCACCTCTACTCTTCCTCACTGTAGGCTTTTTGGACTTCTTCTGTATAGTCACGTGACCAGGGCAGCTACTTGGCATATAGAATGCATTCATGGGGATCAGACTCATTGTATTTGACAACAGAACTAATTCATTAATTAAAATCAAATGAGTTTTACACCACAAAATATATAAAAAAGAAAAACAAAAATATATGATTCTTTAATTGAATTTCTAGCAAAAGCACCTTTGGCATCAATTACAACTTTAAGACTTTTAGGTACATCTGCTATTATTATTATTATTATTATTATTATTATTATTATTATTATTATTCGATTTTTTGCATACTTTTTCCCATTCTTTCTGACAGATTTTTTCAGGATTTGGAGATGGCTTGTGCACAGCAGTTCGATTGGGATCAGGATTTTGACTGGGCCACTTGAGGTCACTGAAAGTGTAGCTGTGGCTGTTTAAGATGAAATTTTGTCCCAATTTGCCATCTTTAGCAAACAGAAACAGGTTTTACTTTATTTTGTACCTGTAATTTGCCAATTCTTCCTTCAGTCTTCACATGCTTTCCAGTCCCAACTGATGAAAAGCAGCCACATAGCATTATCCTGCCACCAGCACACTTCACTGTGGGCATGGTGTTACCTGGGTGATGTGCTGCGTTGGGTCTGTGCCAAACATAACATGGTGCACATTCTACCCCACTGCATGGCTGATGCGCATTCTACCCCACTGCATGGCGGATGCACATTCTACCCCACTGCATGGCTGACATGCATTCTACCTCACTGCATGGCTGACACACATTCTACCCCACTGCATGGCTGATGCACATTCTACCCCACTGCATGGCTGACATGAATTCTACCTCACTGCATGGCTGATGCACATTCTACCCCACTGCATGGCTGATGCACATTCTACCCCACTGCATGGCT
>JAODUD010000107.1:8393237-8405291 GCA_026784285.1 Stomatorhinus walkeri
CTCATGTTTGTAAGTTTGTATTGTATTGTGTCAGTTGTTTCCCTTGTCTTGCACAGTTAAAAGAGCGGATCAGGATATATTTCACTGCTTGTTGTACCTGTATAACTTGCACGTGACAAATAAAGAATCTTGAATCTTGAATATACTTTATTCAGTTCAGTAGAATGTAGCTTAAAAGTCATGCATTAGCTTACCAATAAAAGCTCTAATTAAAATGCAGCCTTAAAACACAAGTAGTTCATTCAGCAGCTATCATGGAAACTACATGACATTTTCCCGTTGATTCAGAATTATTGGGACGTTTTCAGGCAGTCTACACTTGGAAATTTTAATAACACTTTTCTGAATTTGCATCTACACTGTTATAAGGTATCAAAAATTAATGCATTCACTGTATAACTAGGATTTTTTTTATTGTGAGCAACAAAGACTGTGCTGTATAGTCCTGCATTAGCTGTTAAATATGCAGCTTCCTATGCTTACAGCTTCCTATGCTATATATTTCATATATATCCATACATACATTTTCCATCTACCCGTCTAGTACAAGTTCACATGTTGGGAGAAGCACACAGTACAGAGTCACCGTGGATGGGTTACCAGTCTCTTACTGGGCACGCACAGTCCTAGTCACAAGGGGCAGTTTGCAAGGTATGAAGCAAGATGTCAGAGTTCCCAGAGGAAACTCAGGCCACGCGGGGAAACATGAAATCTCCCCACAGAACAGAGGCCCTTGCTCTACTAGTTGGCCTAGATGCATTTCATGTAACAGTCTATAGTAACAATAAATATTGCTTAACTGCACACAACTCATGAAACAGAATTATAAAGATAAAAATTAAAAAACAATCCTGATTCTGAAACACAAAATGTGAGGAAAGTGCTTTATTTCAACTTAAGCCCTTCTTTAGAAGACATTTTATTTTACAGTGGAATCCAACATCTTAGTACTTCTCGGTGAATTGCAACAAAGTTACTAAAATTTAATAATAGATAATTCACATTGTGTCATTGCTATGAACATCCCACCAAAAGTAATTAAAAGTAGTTTGGCTTAGTGTATTTTATGATCATATTTCCACCCCAATAGTGACAGTGAAATATGTCCTTTGGCAGAACCACAGGAGAAGAGTGTTATACAGCACAGCTCCTCTCACCCCATTAACACTGCGCTGCTTTGGCTGCATGACCCTTATGGAGAGCCACTGGGGGTGCAAATCAGCACTGTGCATTAGCATTCCCCTCCACACATATACCCCACCCAAGAAAGGTCCTCAGATGACCTGGCAGGTAGAACTGGATGGCATCGCGAGCCTAGGTAACGCAAGGATGAAGAGGGCTATAGACAGACAAAGCATTCATCCCGGTTTGGTGTGGGATCATCTGCAGGGTGGGTGGGGATCAGGACTATTTGACAGCATGGAGTGGAGCCACCCGGAGATGGGGGGATCGTTTGTTTTTCCTGCCGCCGCTGTGTACCAATTCAGGATGGAAACGTCATCTGTCACTCAGACCTCGCCTGGTGGACGGGGAGGGATTTGTGACAGGTTTGGACAGGGCAGTCGCTTTATGAGCTGAGAGCTGGAGCACTTGCATATGGTGTGCACTGTGGCCCGTGAAGACGATGTGGGGGCTGCAGAAGACCTGAAAAATGGAACATTCCAACGCAAGAGCGATGAGTCAATCTCCCACTGCACCAGGAACGACCTTGCCCCTACCAGTGTGCGGTCTTGGGCTTATTCCAGAGTTTCCTCGTTGCACCGGAATGTACTCTATGATTTAATCTCATACATTTTCATTTTCTTACTGAAGAATTTAGAGATCAAGTTGAGTAGAGGTTTAGCACAGAGTTCTTTCCAATACTGAGTCGATTTTGTCTCATTTATTTGTACTGTACTGGTGGTCTCTTTAATGTGTTAACAGTTAATGAATTTTTATTCAAATTCGCTTACCATGATTCTGTGTGATAAATATGTGATATGATTTATTTTTTGTGAATCACAGGCTCCGATTTAGCTGATTAGACAGCAATGAAGGGAGTTAAATGCACACAGCTGCAGTCACGGTATTAATTGACGTAATAGTGTACATAATGGCCCAAGGAATAAAGTAATGATTGGACCCTGGGAATGCTTTGATCTTATCAAAATGACAGAAGGACATTCTAATAGGTCCATTAGGCCGGGAATGCAATCAGTTCACTTGTAAATGGGCTCTTTTAAGTCAATGGTTGGGAAGAAAAAATATATATAAGTTGGTTTGCTTTTACTGAACCCATGAGAGTGACAGGATTTTCCTGGTCACTATCCCTTCTTGGTGCTTGTTTCAGTTTGTGGTACTTTGTACATCCCTTTGCTCAGGTACACACCTGTTTCATAACAACAATCAAATCTGGAGTAATTAGGGATGCAGTTAACAAGCATGGCCACATATAAAACAGGTTTACTTTCCTGAGATTTTCAGTTCTAAGCTTGTTATCATTCATAAAAGCCATTAATATAAGTTTTGCCTCATGGTTCCCTTTTATATAGGATGCAGTTTCAAACATACAGGGGACACAGATATTAGCTGGTCTGGCATGTTCTTTGGACTTATGGAATTTGGAGTGGTGAACATTCTAACCAAACGGTATAAATCAATTGAATGGAGTATTAAAACATCTAGAATAAACAGAAGCTCAAAATGTCGCAGAGATAAAAAATTAAGACATGCAGGCTTAAACATACTGGCATGGTATTCTTTTTCAATATTCTGCTGATGATACTGACTCAACAAAAACAATAGAACCAGTGTCCTGGACAGAGTGATAAAGGATTTGGATTGTTAAAGGAGAGATATTCCATCACAGGATGTTTGCAGCAATGTGTCTCTAACACATATTAATAGTTTGGTGTATACATAGGCGTAAAATAAATCATGTACGTCTATTTCAATGTTGTTGAAGGTCATTAGATGAAATTTGTTTATAAGACAGTGATGAGTGGGGTATTAACTGCTGCACACTGGCTGCTCTCGCTTCTAATTTGTTTGTGCTGATTGCATGTGCAACCATTTAAGTATTTAAGGTCATTTAAGATGTAGTATTTTTAAAAGTATTTTATTGGGATCCTTTGTGATGCCTGCAGTGTGTTTTTCTCTATTTTCTAGGACTTCTGGTTGAACAGTGGGTAACGACTTCAGATAAAAAGCTTCAGAAGTTACAACCTGGACAGAAATCCTAAGGAAAATGGAGGAACGTGAATTCTGAAAAAGTTAAAAACCATATGCTTGAAGCCTTTAGCTGATTCCATTGCTAACTATGAAAGTGTCAGTTTAGTGTTTTTCTGTAAAACCCCAGAAATGACAAAAACACATATTATTTGAAGAATTGCACAAGTAACAGAGCCTCTCAATGACGGTGTTCTGGCTTTGTGGCTAGCGTTCAGATCATGCCCATGTCAATGTCTCCTTGATGTTGTAAGCCTTGTAAGTTATAATAAAAGCCCTTACACCCACAACAGTGAATTAGCCCAAAAAGTCTCATCCAATGAAAAGAGAACACAAGTGTCTTGTCAGCAACATATTGCAAAACCTGTGAAATATCACAAGCATCATGCAAAGGAACACTAGCGTGAGTCAATCCAGACAAATTTATCTGCATTATAATGCAGCAATGACATTTATGTACCTATTGGGACTTCATTTAACAGCACATCAGAGATTTTTTTATTTTTATTTTTTGGAGATAGTTATATGTGGCGTGTAGGAGAAAATGCTCACTCCCTATTTTTCATAACTTGTTTCGACTCTCAGTCCTCTTTCCCAGCAGCCTCTTGGAGGTAAATCATCGATCAGGCGGCCTGATGTCAGTTTTATATGATTACCAGCTGTTGCAGGTCATTTAAGTCCAGCCCGTTTGGCCACCCAACAGAAAGACTGCACCAGCCCTCGCATGTCCCTCTCTTCTTATCAGACACTTTGGGCAGAGTGGACCACAGGTTACAGACCTGGCCTTAATCTGAATTAATGTTCTCGCTCTATATATCTCTATATATGGATAAAATGCCCAACCCATCTGAACCAGCAACTCCCAACGTCCCAGCTAATGTGTCCCACTGCATAAACTGTTTTGCTTAGATGTCACAGCTGCATCACAGAGGTCATTAATCTCCCTCTTAAGAGGAAGCATTTCTTTCCCTAGTGAGCCACTCCCATCACAGTTTCTGGACACATGCCTGCATGTGGGGTAAATTTCTCTGTGAAATCCCATTTACCGGTAAATCAGTTGTGTACATTTGATTGGTATCAGGCCTGGTAATGCTGTGACACGTGAGTGTTCATATCTGGTACATTTCCCAGGCTATTTCATCAAATTGAATATCTTTGAATGTGATGTAAATGCCTTTGCAATTATCAACCTTCACAGAGCCATGGTAAATTCTGGACCTTAGTTTGCATTAACTTTTAACAGCGTAGTGTTTTTTTTAAATCAAAGCAGGTGATTTTCAGTAGAAGGATGGTCTCTGAAATCTGCTGCTGTGGGTATGTAATATTCAACTTGGTAGAGCAGAACCCGGTGCTTAGGTTTTACAAGTGTCCAGTACAAACAAGGACTGGCCCAGTTATGCTTTCATTCTCAGTTGAGGTAAGTTTTATCTCTGGGGTAATTTGAATGAAGGGTAGGACATTCTAGTGTGTGTGTGCATGTGTACGTGTTTAACTATCTTTATGAATGCTTGTGTGTGTGTGTGTGTATTGGTGTATGGATATGTATCGCTCTCTACAGTTGTTTAGATGTGTTTGTGTGCATGTGAAAGCTTGTGCCTGTGGCCATGTGCGTGTGAGCGAGCTTCTCTGTGTGCATGCACGTGCGTGCAAGCAATTTCTCTGTTTGTGTGCACGCATGTGCGTGTGTGAGAGCACTGGGCCCAGCTCTGATGCAACTACAGAGATCATAAGTCTAAGAGGAAAATTCGACCTTCTGTGCATAGCTAAGCTAACTAGCAACATTCTCCGAGGCTCATTGCAGAGGCTTTGCTTGCGCGGCCACAGAGCAGCCCCAGGCAGAGATGGCTATCTGGAGTGGCACATCAAGCAGGCCGGTAGATGAAAGTGGACGCTTTTAATGGCGCTAACTGAATAAGTAAGACTTTCTAGGTAGACCAGGCCTGGGGTGCTTCATAAATGAACCACATGTACTGTGATTAAACCAAAGCAAGCAGTGCACCAACGATAGAGCTGCTGGGAACAAAAGCTGCCACATGCCAGCCTGCATCTGTTTGCTTTTTTGTAGAAACTAAGTTGTGCAGCTTAGCGAGTAACGTCTTTTTGATCTACATTAGACCGTAAGAGTGGTGAAAGTTGAGAAGCAGGTGCTGAGTATTTAAAGAATTAAAATTGTTGGATTTTTAACTGGAACACAAGGCTGGAATTTGAGCTGGTTATGATTCCATACTAGTAGTATGGGCTTTTCAATAGGACTCAAGGCGTTTTGCTGAAACAAATATGGATGCCTTCCAAAACTTACTCATTCTATTTAAGTCTTTTGATGCACGTTTTTTTTTGCTGAAATGTGTCACAGTATTGATAAGCCTTGTAGTTAGTACATGTGCATAGAAGACTTAAAATGGTCAGTTCAAGTCACTTACTCTTATAGACTCAATACAATGTTAATTTCTTTTTTTTTTGCAGATAATCATTATATATGGCATATTATTCTGAAACCTTCCAACCACGTGAAATATGGGGGTTGGGGTTGAATCATTCACAGGAAGCAAGGCTGGGGTATACCATTGAAAGAATGAATGTCCACATACAAGCAGACACCAGTTACACATATAAGCACCACCATTTACGCATATAAGCACACACCAGTTACACATGTAAGCACACACCAGTTAGTGTAATTATATGTCTGGACCACATGAACAAACTGGAGAACCCAGGGGAAATTCATGTAACATGGGAAGAACATGTAAACTCCATGGAGCAGGGGGGGCTCATCACCCCCCCCCCCCCCTTCCCCGAAACATGAGGTAACAGTAAAACCCGATGAGCCAACAAATTTTATGATTGCAAATGACAAATTAAAACAAAATTAACAAGGTACAGTAATTTTGAGGCACCGTTGTTATTGCCTCATAAATATCACAACTAGAATTCATATCCTGCATTTTATCTTTGTTTTTATTTTGAAACTGCTTAATAAGAGAATATGGATGGCGATAAACAGATTATTAAAAATTTTATTTACAAAATGTTAACTTATTTTGCTGATGTTTAACATTATTTTAATACTTCAATATCTCAATATCTGCCAAATATAAGATTCCCAGACAGGTAATTGTAGGATTTCCACAACTTCAGACAGGAAGCTGTGTGCATGTTTATTAATATTCATCACCTTAGTGTGGTGTAATAATGTGATGTTTTATTGTGGTGTATGATGAAAGAATATCCCAATCATAGTTGCACAGCATTTTCTCGTTTCCCTGAATTGTGTAAAATGGCCAAAGCACTAGACCTGCCCTCCAAATTGTGTCCTTGCCAAGACCCTAAAACCTACCATGAAATGCACATTGTTTTCATTAAAGTGTTTGGTTTTTTGTAATTTTGCTGTGTTTACCAATAACATCCAGTTTCCAAGCTTGGTCATGGTATATATTTATAAGACAGTCTCTATAATTCTTGACGTTCAAGAAAAGAAATTTATGGGTTGAAGGTAAGTCCAAGCCAGGCTAATATATATTAGTGCTAACTCTTTTGAGCCCAGATCGTGTATGTCATATATGGGTTCTGTAAAAATTATCGTGTGGGCAGAATTCCCTGTTCCTGGTATTAAAATGACCACAGACTATCAGTGGAACCTTATGATCGAATATGGTTGATGCATTAACAAAAAGCTTATGCTATAGCATAATGAGTGCTTCGTCTTATGGGCCTGTGTGTCTATCTGTACTGATCCACCTCTGACAAGCATATCGACCACTCCCTCTCCAACACCTCCACTACCCACAGCCAGCATGAAGCCCAAAGCCCCGTGATGTTGAGCTGGCGACTGAAAAGAAACAAATGTCAAAATCCTGAAGCGATTCCACCTGGTCAGACTTGATTTATTTAGGTGTAATATTTTGTGCAGATAATACATAACAGTTCCCATTAGTGGCAGAAATCAAATACCTTAGTTCCTTGTATTTTTGTATTGTTTTTACTTTATCTTATTATATTGGTATTACACTTTAATCTTGATATTACTGGAGACAGAAATTCTGTGGCTGCAATTTTGTGCTCCTCACATCAAAGAGAAGGCCATTGGTCATATCATGACTGCTTTATATTTTTGCCTATCCCTGTTCAATCTTTTTTTTATTTAGGGCTTTTCAAAGAAGAATTAATTGCCTAAAACAATTTTCTCCAGTTGTATAGTTTTATACTCAGATATCTTCCTTCTGCAAAAGATTTCATTTGATTTGTTAGAAGTATTTCACCTCATTCATCTCCCTGCAGTAAATGCACAGAGGACCAAATGGCAAACTATTCACCAAGTGTGCTAGAATTCTGCCAATAAAACATCTAAAAGCTTGCGCAATTTTATCACCTCATCATACCTCTAGACTGTTTGAACCACTTGATGTTTCAAAAACTTCCTTATATCTTCTTGACAAGCACTATTCGCTTTTGTCTCAGAATGAGCTCCGAAACACAGGGTTCTTCTGTCAGAGCACCAGCTGACAGAGTGGTTAAGTAACTGCATTGCAAAACTGTTATATCCCAGAGATTGATAGTTAACCCAAAATGCTTGGTAATTGTACCACTAAGTAATGCAAAATAAAACCTGTAATGCCTGAAATTCATGATATAATGCTGCATTATTCATTCTGTTATTTCCTCAGTTTACATTAAAAGTTGTGTTGGCACCCATTAATGAAAACATTGGCTTGGCATTTTGCCTAGTCACACAGACCACTAATAATATTGTCTACTATTACAATTAATCAATTTAACAATTATCTACTACTTTCGCTGTGCTTTCTAGGGAAGATTACTGATAATACCTTACTGGTCTTTGGAACCATGGTATAGGAATTGGCATGTTTGGAACAATGGGAAAGCAAGAAAGATAGACCAGACAAGTTAAAAGAGGCCAACAGCATAGGACCCCACATCCAGGCGGTGTGTCAAGCTGCAAACCAATGGAGAGGTGAGGAGGCCCACAAGGGTCACATACTGTGACCGCTCAGCTTGTATGAAAAGCCCCTGGACGAGGGCTGAGCTGCTATGTGCCAGTGCTCCACATCAGGCATACAGATGTGCAAAGAGAAGCAGGCCCCTCTCTTTCTTAGAGGTCGCTAAACAGGACAAAAGGTTAGCCCATATAAGGAGAGCTCCTATCTGTAGAACACAGCAGGTTATTTGAAAGAGGGAGTTTTTACATGCCAACAATAGTCACCTAATTTATATATGGAGCGTAGATATCTGTAGAATACTAAATTCATAAATTTTGTGTTCACATTACTTGTACAACTTTAGCACATTCAAGGGTATTTTTTTGCTGCTGTGTTTTACTAAGACTGTCACCAAAATATTTCTAAACAGCTTTAGGGAAACTATGTTGGGAAGTACAGGCACTCCCTAGGTTACAATGGGGTTGCGTTCCGATAAATCCATCGTTGAGGATTAAGTGAAAATATTGGCGAAAATGCATTTCAATACCGTTCACCTAACCTAACAAACATCATAGCCTAGCCTAGCCTACCTTAAACATGCTTAGAACACTGACATTGACCTACAGTTGGACAAAATCATTAATACAAAGCTTATTTCATAATAAAGTGTTGAATTTCTCATGTAATGTATTGAATAATCATATTCATTGTAAAGTCAAAATATTGTAACATGAACCATTGTAACCCAGGGAGCATTTGTACACTAAGCAAAAACAATTATACTGAATTGGACTTTAAAAAGCTGGCATATCAGTTTAGCTGAAAAAACTTAGTTTGCAAAAAGTATAAACCAATATCTTAGCTTAACTTAGATATGAGATTTCTTTCAAATCTGTAGAGCTTCCTTCTATTCCATATAATCAGAGTTAGTTTGTTCTTTTTCCACTTCTTTATGTTTTTATCGCTTGAAGTGCATAGTAAATTACAACCACATCCAGATCTGAAAGGTTGTGCAGGAAGAGAAATCCTGTCCAAGATATATCAGCTTTTGTTAGAAAGGTCTGCTGCTGATAAAGTATAGCTATCAAACTTTATTGAAAAGTTTGATAACAACTTCAGAACTGAAGAAGTAGCTTTGGAAGAAATCAGATATAGTATTTAGCTCACCTGTTAAATATAAAAATGGAAAATTACTTGCAAGGGAGATAATCCCTGATAGAATGACTCAGTGGACGCCATCGCCCCTTTTAAGGCTGCAGAGAGGACAGAGGACAGAGTAATTTTCCTAGCATTCTGAGATGATATAGGGCAAAGAGATAGTTTTCCTTGTATCCAATTCAAAGTATAAATCATTGACCCTTTTCATGTAGGGCAAAAGAAGGATATCTTTTTGAAATATTACATTTTTGGGATACAAATTTGTATGTATTGGTTTGAAGACAAACTGTAAAGTTCTAAACAGCTGGAATTTTACTTCCTACATTTATAATGTGCATATTACTTAAGAGTGCTTTCCTGTTATCTGATGTTTTTGTTTCTTATTGGTGTTTTAAATATAAATTGTAATTTTATTATTCTTGTGTATATATGGGTACACTGTTTATTATGTAGGGCGTTGCACTGATAGATTTTTTTTTCTATGAGTATCAAATCCCTACTCCCCTGTTGCACCAACACTATTGTACTTAACACACAGAGCCAAGGGGCCCCGTCTTTGGTCCCATAATTGTAATTGTTGGGTCTTCTTAGCCATTTGGGAAATCTGCTTTAAAATGGAGGGACCACTGGGATTGTTAGTGAGCAGTGATAAATTCAGGTGATACGCAAGCACATAATTTCAAGCAAGAGAACACTTTTAATAGAGTGATGATAGAAGAAGGAGAAGCAGAGAAGTCATAACCTAACAGCTCTCTTAAAATTACTTATAATAGCTAACCAAGAATCAGTGTGAAGTTTGATGCAAGCTTTGGGTTAGAACCTGTGCCTGAAATAGGATCCAAAAATGATGCAAACGTCCTTCTCACATCATCTGTTTCAGGCATGAATATGATAATAACCAAAGCACAACTTTCCTAAGTTTCAAAGATGGTCATCAGAAGATTTCTTTAGGAAATCCTACTTAATAACAGGGAAAATAACACTGCTGAGAAATGTTCTTATCTTACTAATACACCGCTACTCTGAGTCTTGTAAGCAGGCCAGGAAAGTTTAGTCCATCATCTATAGTGTAACATAGTTTTTTCATACGTTCCATGATGACCTATCCATTTCAAATCTTCTTTTGTTTTGTCTTTTGATAAGGTTTAAGAGAAATGTTCCTTCTGATCCCCTTTTAAATATTTATAGTTGCATATTTTTGCAATAGGGCAATTGATTCCTGTACCCAAACCTTTCAAAGTTAAGCCTTAAAACTGTTCTGTGACTCAGAAATGCAGAATATCAAGTACAGATGCTCAGCTTACGACGAAGTTGCGTTCCAATGAACTTATCGTAAGATGAAAATATTGTCAAATAAGTCAAATATTAAATGCATATGAAATTTCACACAGAAAAAAACACTATACAATGCTTTGTGGAACACTTTATAATACTACCAGGTGTTCTAACATGTCATCCTACCTATTGAATAACGTTACATCTTTTGTGAGTCTCCCATATTTGTTTAACATAAAGATCACAGTTCCTGTTCTGAGGTGTGAAAGTTGCCTGAAGCTAAAAAAAAGTCCAGGCAGCCTATCAACTCAAAACCAGGAAATAGGTTCCTGAGCTTTGGTTTGGAATCATGTAGATATCGTCCGTAATAGGGGTGAAGCCAAATACAGTATATGCCAAAGCCCAAACAGTGGGTTTTTATAAATATTTATTTATTACAAATATTTTTAAATTGTTTTACAAAAAAAATGTCAAATGGCTGGTGTTCCTTATAACTCTGAGCGTGGTGGGTGTTTGAGCTCCACCTGCTCCTGCTGCCATGACACGAGGTCCCATAAGGTTAAAACCTAGATTCTGTTTGCAGCGGGACACAGCACATGTAAGCAGCCATAGTGCCCCATGTGTATCTGGTGTATAATCGTGTAGTGCATAGTTGGGTAATTCAGGTCCAGAGAGTAAAAAGTCCAGACCAGGATTTTGTTTCAACTAACCACTTGAATACCCTGTGACTCTTTATGGTCAACTGATTGGTTGAAACAAAATCTTGGTCTGGACTTTTACTCTCTGGACCTGAATTACCCAACTCTGATAACTTATAATACTGGCAAAACTTAATAGCAGAGAATCTTGGTTTTTTAAAGAAGTACAGGTGCATTGTAGATGCAGTATACCATATAGGTATATATATAATATAGTGTATATTATGTTCGCATAGTGTCCAAGTCATCCAATGGCCTGAACATAACCCGGAAGTGTATAAAATATAACTAGTATTGCACCAGATCTCTCAGTCAGGGGCTAATTAATGTTTATTTCTTGCCATGCAATACTTGAGAGAGAACAGTTTTCATTTGTAATGATTTTTTGTTGTTCTATATTCTGTCTGTTCAGCGTCCTGCTGGTGGCGGAGTTCACAATGTTCACATAGGAATTTATTAGCAGAGGTGGAAAGTTCAGGTCCAGAAGGTCAAAATCTAGACCAATATTTGGTTCAATGATCCAGCTGAGTATGTAGAGTCACATTTACAGAGAAGTACTTTGTGAACCTGAAATTAACACCTCTGTTTCTTAGTTTAGAGTTTAATTTATTGTTGTGTGTATATTACAAATGTTGTGTTTAAAATGATTTTGTTTTGAATGATTATAATAATTGATATTTCTTTATGGTTGTAATAAACCCAGCAATAGTTTGTTGAAAAACACTTATATTAACACTTTACTATCCTAAAATCAGAAGTGTGATAAAAACTGGATTGTT
>JAODUD010000107.1:8405391-8418711 GCA_026784285.1 Stomatorhinus walkeri
CATTCATTTGAATACAAATACAAATAAGAGAGAGAGGTTAATGGAGTGTCATTTTGTATATGAACACAGCACTTCTACAGACCGCCTTGGTGACATGCCTGTGATTAAAAAGAAAAAACGAAAAGCTTCCAGTTAATTTTTGAATTTTACTATTACTCTGTTCGCTTGGTCGAATAATTACATGATGCGCTAAGACCACAGGTCCCAAAAATGAAGGAGAGTGTTTTCAACTGTTCACCTGGAATCACTTATTTCCATAAACAAGGGCCTTTCTGACAGCATGGGTCAGGAGACCGCATCTGTCTCTTGGTTCCACATCATCTATAACGATTTCGTGACTTTTTAAAGCAGCTTTTAGGATTTACCATGTCCTGTTTCAGCTTTATGCCACGTTGTGTGTTCCGTGTTTCTTCAGATGCTGGGATGAGGTCTGTTTCTTTGTTATGATTCTTTGTTACTTTCCATGGCAACTTAGAACTGATTTCCAAGACTGTAATCAACACAAGGTCAGATGCTTCCTTTGTGTGAAGCATGGCCGCTGCTTTTTTTCAAAGGTGTTAACAGAAACAGTCAAAACCTTAGACATCAGCATTTGTCTTTTTCCCCACATGGCCAGAAGAGTACAGGCATGTTGAGGAATTTGTTTTATGAATGTTGCAACACCCATGTATGTCACAGCCAATTAATAAAGGTCATAATCTTGTTTCTGACAGATGTTCACAACCCACAATGATGTCCAGCAATATTTTAAGTAATGTAAGGGTGGCCAGTATTATCCAGAAAGGGCTGTTGTATATGCAGTTTTTTGATGCAACTACCTAATTAGACTTCTAATTTCAGGACTGATTGGCTAAGGAGTCTTCACACCTCAGTTTGAACAGCTGACCTAAAGATTATCCGAAATACCTACATGCATGAATGTTACTCTCCAACATATAGAGATATAATGGCGCAGTGCACAGCCTGATAACTTACAGAACTGGATAATTCCGGTCCAGAGAGTAAAAGTCCAGACCAGGATAGGACTGAAACATTTGAGGTTTTAGAACCACTTAACGGGAGTTATCACAACACGATTAAATTTTAGGTAAATTTTGGTGCCCGAAGAGCAAAGTCCAAAACCGAAATATACAATGTGAGGAAGACTAACATTAATGGAATGAGACTGAAACTAGAAACTGTAAACTGGATGGAGCTGAACAGCAAAACTGTCAAAGAAACAAGGGAATTGTTCAAGATGACTTCATACCTGTTTCCAGCAAAACTAAATTTAGGAAACTACAGCCAATGTGGTTTACTGTCATGCCCCGCATGTCCGCTCCTTCCGTGTGCCACGCCCCCTCATTTACCCCGTGTGGATTCCCCGTGTTTACCAGCTGTTTCTTGTTATTGTCATTAGTCCAATGTATTTAAGTCTGCGTTAGGTATGTTTTCCCCAGTCCTGTCATTAACATTGCTGTGTTTTGGAGTGTTACACCGCAATAAATCCAGTTTATTCGTATCCACAGCTTCCTTCACCTGTTTCCCTGTTCCCGACGTGACAACTTCAGAAATTAAGAATAAAATCAGGACAAAAAGGGTTCTCTTCCACAAATGGAAATGAACTAATAATTTCAAAATAAAGCAGGAGTATCTAAGTCCACAGGTTGAGTTCAAAAATAATATTAGACTCGCTAAGAGGAATATAGAAAGGAAGATTGCATTGGAGGGTAAGGATGACGTTAAAAATTTCTTCCAATATTTTAACTCCAAAAGAGCTCTAAAAGCTGAAATCACTAATTTGCAGGGTAGTAAGGATCTTATAATTGAAAATGAAATTGATATAGTAAATGAGTTTAATGATTATTTTACAAGGATGTTCACAGCAGAGAACATGAGTCCACCACTTACCACCATTTAGTACGAATATATGATTCTAGCAGCTCTCGATGCTGTTCAGCCAAATGGCTGCTTTAATATTAGTTTAATTACTAGAACTTGTGGCCATAGGTGGAAATTAGCAGGAGAACATTTTAAACTGAATTTGAGAAAACACCTCTTTACACAGCATGTAGTTAGAGTATGGAGTTTTCCTGCTAGTGTAGTGCAAGCTAAAATCCTGGGTTCCGTTAAATCAGAGCTAGGTAAAATTTTAATAACTCTGAGATATTAGTTAGGTTCTCCCCAAATGAACTTGATGGACCGAATGGCCTCCTCTCATTTGTAAATTTCTTATGTTCTTATATACTCACATTGGGCATCAGCTATCAGTTGATTTTTTCAGAAATATCTCTGTCCTTTCCTTGGAGCAGGGATGAGCAATCTTATCCACAAAGGGCCGGTGTGTATGCAGGTTTTCACGCTAATTAAAGGACTGATTGGCTGAAGAGTCGTCACACCTGGGTTTGAAGAGCTGACCTAAAGGTTATCCCAAAAATCTGCGTACACACCAGCCCTTTGCGGATAAGATTGGCCACCCCTGCCTTGGAGAGACGTCAACTGTTTATCTTGAATATTCTGTTTTTTCCTATTGAAATCTTCCTCTGTGTCTTGGATCATTGATTTTTACTACTACATTAATTTAGCGTAGACTTTTGTCCAAAGCAACATACAAGTGGGGCTTAAGGAGCAAGATCAGACAGTTGCCCCTCAAGAAATTGAGGATAAGGGGACCGTAGAAGAAACAAACTTCATCAGCCATGGAATTTAACCTGGTAACCTTCCAGTCACAACCAAAAAGCTACAGAGCCACACACAGTACATATTATCATAATATTGAATATTTGCTTGCATTTATGTAAAAAAAGACACACATACAGTATATATTATTTTCCCACAGTCCTGAATTCGTTATTAAGCATTACTAGGTACCTTCCACTGTTTTCACTTATCTTTAATTTCAAAATTTTAATTTAAAAATGTATTTTGTACTGCATGCATCTGTTTTTAATTATACGTCAGCCGCTAACACAGCCTCATTTATTTCATGTGGATTTATGTATAGAAATACTTTTAAATTATTTTTATTTTGTTTTTGACCTATTATGCTTACAATGTATGGCAGACACTTACATTTTATGATCCATTTATGCTGTCGCAAGATTTTACATGCTTGAGTGCAGTAGGTAGCTGTTACTTCTCAAGTTTGTAGTAGCATTAGGAGTCAGAGAGAACGTTCTAAGAGGAATGAGGAGGTCTATGGGGGTGTATGTAGGCAGACCACCTAGGAACAGCCACAGACCATATGCGTGGATTAGAAACACATGGTAGATAGAGTTTGGCAATGCCCTGATGGCTGCAGGCCAGTAGTAGGGGCCCATTGTTAGCCACATGCTAATTACCTTTATCGCTTGGGGGCCATCAACTTTGCACAGGATTTTTAAGCATTCACATGTTTCTTGCCGTGCCATTCCTTAGACCCTGGCTCACCTGTACTGGATTCTATGCATAACAGTTCTAGAGGCAACCAGCTGACATGCAGTTGCCAAGATTTTACGGCTTCATTCCTGCAGATGCTCTTTTATCCAGGAGTGAACGATCTAAAGGTGGTATTTACATTTTGCCCTTCAAGACCTGAGGATCATCTTAAACCATGAATACTGCAAAATCTTCCCTGTTTTCTGAAATGTCCAGTTCATTGCACTTTTGCATGCATTTTGTTTTGAGGGTTTGAAGAGTATGTTACGGCAGTCACATAATTGTGGGCTTTGCTACGTATGTTATCTATTACTTCGGCTTAACAGATTGACTTATTTTCAATGTTGCTGTCTGTTTCATAAGCTGAAAGACAAATTGTTATTCTGTCTACTGGACACCTCTAATTATATGTGGCCAGTTGCTAAGTAGTGAACTGAGTCCTGATAAATGACCCTGAGATGATTATTCTCATTGCAATTGATATATCTACATAATGAGTTCAGCACACACTCTAAGGCATTATATGACCCAAAATGTAGAGTGCAGAAATTAACTTTAAATGGCCACATCCAAACTGTCTTGGGGCTCTTAAGGTAAACACGTGATACTCCAGGCCGCTTAATGGGAAGTAATGGATAGCTAAGAGGTGTGACTCTTACCATGCAACATGGCCTTCTGTAAGTACTTATGTCAAAGCTCAATCATAAACACATGGTGGACAGCCTGATAAGGTGAAACAGCCCCCTCGCTGGGGGAAAGGTCAAGCCTGCTGCGCTGTACAACTTAGATATGATTGTAAAATATGATTTTATTCGTGCAGAAGATTGTGTCCAAAGTGGCTTAGATATCTTACTGTTTTACCCTTTTCTCTGGGTATTTTTCTGAAGCACTGAAGGTTACCATGCCAAAGCTTATATCAGCAGGGCCCACCCTGGGTCTAACAGCAGAAACATTTCTCAGATGTCCAGGTCTTTGTTCCTTAAGCTACTTACTCTATATTAGGCTATACCCACTATAATAGAACATAGTTTAATTCTGATATATGGGGTCAAAGGAAAACACTTCCTACCGTGTAATCCAAAGTTATTCTTATTTTTGAGAATTTATTGCTCTACTATTTATAGACCAGACACGGGTCACTCATCACAGTTTTGTAATGCGAGCTACGCAGATCATTGTAGGTACTGCTGTAATTTGTGGATGTAAAAATAAAATCAAAGCGTTGCATCCATTATTGGCATAACATTCACCTGTTCTTATCTGCCTTGACTTACCCACTCTGCTCTTGCACATGTTGAGTAATCCAGTTTAACCTCTGTGAAAGCCTTTACTTGACCACTTTTGCCCCCCCTGCTTCACTTTGACTTACCCAAACTTAAAATACATTTTGACTGACCCATTTGGCCTCTCTTGTTCACTGCGACTGGCTTCTTTTCTGCCAGCCCATGACCCCCCATGCTACATGTGCTCTGCTTTCATTTACACCCTGTGTTCTTGCTCCTCTGCTTGCCGCCCCACCCCCACTCAAATGCATTGACTTACCTGCTCAACCAATGTCGTTAAAGGCTTTTCTATCATAGGTGCTAGGGTCAGTGCTGCTACCGTCTGTGCTGATTCAGGTTTTTGTCTTGCAGTTCTCCTTCCCTCCATATTCCCTGCATATGATGATTGGTGTCCTGAAATTGTCCCTATGTGTGTATGCTTGCTTTTCTTAGGGCCTCTTGTCCAGGGTGTAGCCTTGTGTTCTGTGAGGCCTGTGTAGTTTGGATAATGGATGGATACTCTGTTCCATGCACCTCACCATCCAGGAACATACCAATCTTGGACAGAGAATTCTTCTAGGAACGTCAAAGAATGCTTTGTTTTTTTTTCTCCTGATTCTTTGTCTGTAAACGGTATTTTAAGAATCTCCTTACAGGTGAATGCATTCACTAGTCCTCACCCATTACTCCCTTCGACATCGATGTCTGACTTAATATTTTTCATAATGCAGTCATAGACAGTTAATAAAAATAACTCTTTGTCTTTCATATACTGAGTGAACTTATGTTCAAAAGGAATTCAGGTTTGTATTTTTTGCCATTTTTATAATATATTGATTGAAATAAGCATTCTTTTTAAGAATGCCCATCTGATACATAAATTGCTTTAGGATAAGAAATTTTACAGCTTATGTTACTTACTCATGATATTTTCTTTTGGCAAAATGTTATTTTTAAGAGACGTTTGAAAACGCAGACCGCACAACAGGACACTGTTCTTCACTGGCCACTCTTGGTTTCCGCATATTCATATTCACTCTACAGTGAAAAAGTCGGGCTTACTCTAAACAACGGCAGCAAGGTGAAAGTGAGACTGACTATCTGTCAGATCGGCTTTGGCTCAGCTTAACTGCACCAACGTGAAGAACCGTTTCTCTGAAGCTCTGAGTTTACCTTTCTTTATCGCCTTTGCTGTCTCCCCATTTTCAGCTGTTCTTTCCTGATTCTATGGAGAACATGTTTTCGTGGAATAGCAGGGCTTCTATATTCACTTAGCTTAATCTGGGATGCTTGAGTGGTGAGCCAGTGGACCCTACTGCAGCCATGGTGGGTATTCTCCCAAATCATACCCAAAACAGGCTGGAGCTAATGCTTTTTAAAACAAGTTTAACACTAAGGAGTTGAGTGAGTGGAAGGAAGAATATCCTCATAGGTCAATATGTACTTGTAATGGTACATGATTGACATGACAATTCACACAGTGATTTAAAATGTAAATTTACATTTCTTGAATGATGTTGAAACCATGCATCTTGGTGACAAAGCTTTGCAGACCTTTTAAACATGAAGACCTACATGATCTCATTTAAACAATGAATCACAAAAGCTATCTATCCCTGTTTTGTCAAATATATATATATTGCATTCCAGTCCCGTTATGCTTGACAAGGTCAATCATTCAAGAAACCCATGGCAATCAGATGTGGGAAAGTAACTGGTTTCATAGCAACCATGAGAACAGGAATCTGAGGAAACATGTAAAACAGGGATTATTGCATTAAAAACTGTCAAATGGGAAAACTCCATAATACTGTCAGTATTTTCCTTATATGGAATAAAATAGAAATTTGATGTGAATGTTGTTACTAACTGTTAATCTGATAACAGGTTAAAGTAAAAAGCTCAAAATAAAGCTGGATTCACTAGAGCTAGTCGAAACATCCTGAACTTAAACTTAAAGGCACCATCATCTTAGGTAGGATTCCTCAATAGATCAGACCTGCTGTGATATGTATTTTGCTTTCTTTCAAAGTTTTATCTATGATGATTTCCCCTTGTTTTTCATTTTGCTTTTATAGCATTTTTTGACCAAATTGTATATGCATTTGTTGATGCTAATTGCATAACTGCAGAAGGACAGGCCCAAATCAGTCCCAGGTTCTGGCCAAAACCACGTTTACATGAAGAATTTACTCAGGGAAGTGTTAGGCAACAGATGCCAGATTGCACAAGAATCCACATAAACGTTTATAAAGATGCAGCATTCACATCTCGTTGTGTCCCTTTATTTGACATTTGGCAATGGATTCTGTTATTATATTAGTACGCAGGTTGACAAAAGAAAATATATTAAGAAACGTGCTGAAGATTAGCTGAAATACCAGGCTTCGTAACTTATGAAACACCGTGTTAATCATACCATTAGTGAGCATATGATCTTTCACCCAGCCACGAAAGCTTCACCATTTAACACAGTATAATTACAACACTTCCTATTTATTGTCTTATGGATGATTCTACACATTAACCTCAACTTAGGGAAATAAACAGAGGGAACTGCTAGAGAAATGTCCGAAGTCAGCACTGTGTAGGCAATATGTGTGATGGTGACAGACCATTACTCGGCACCTCCCACTGCCTGCCATTCCTGCTCCGAGTGTGCTACGGCGCCTCCCAGTGTACCCAGTGTTTGCCTTGTTTGTTTATCAGACCAGGCCCTTTTGCTCTGGAATATTCTTTTCATTTCAAGGGACAGGAAGCTGATGTAACAATGGATGCCAGCAACCCTAAGACTCGCTTGGCTCTGATTTTATTATAAGCTCCTGAACTAATATGAGACTGATGTAACTGATGGCAACGTGCCACCAACATAAGCGCTTCCTCTATCTTAAAATGCATTTACTTTACTGTATGTTTGAAAACACGAGTTTGTATCTAAACCAGTGTATGTGGAGGTGGGTCATCCATGTAGCCGAGATTGTTATTTTACATATATGCAGGAGTGTTTGTGGCGAGGGTGTGAATGTGTGTATTTAGGACTTGCGTGTATCTGAATGTGTCAATGTGCGAATAATAATTCATTGATATTTATAACCAATGCCAATGAGGACTATGAGTAGAATGCCGTATGGTGCTGATTTGGGTATGGACCGGACGTGGACTTGTCCCTACCGATATTGTGGGGGTAGCTGTATTTGACGGGGGCGAGAAGATTGGGGCTGATTTGACCCCTCCTAGCATTGAAAGCAAACCTATTCCCTTGTCTGAGCGAGTCTTTCTTAATAAAAATTTGATCTAAAAATTTTATTAACATTTTTAAAGTAGATTGAAAATGTATCTGAATCAGAGTAGGATGCCTGCTTGCATTATATTGGAAGTGAGCTAATGCGGCATATTGTTTTTACAGTCAAATCAAAGCGTTATTCCATAAATGTTGCTTTGTCGACAAACAGGAGTATATACAAAACTGCTGCACAGTTCAGCGTCTTAGTGAAACTCACTGCGCCTTGTGTGAAACCCTCCTGCTGCTTGCAGTGCAGTGTGATGAAAACCTCAAAAATCACCCCCCCCCCCCTTTCTGAATGGGCACTTGGCAAATAGTATTTAAAACATTATTTCTTTGGAAGCAAATCCTGAAGGAATCAAATGCATATGCATATATGACAGGATAATAGAGTCCAGGGTTCTGTTCTACAGTGATGCATACAGCCTCCTTATTAAATAATACAACTGAAATACTCCGTGGTCAATGTGTCTTTGGTTTACAGGACAGTTGTAATAATGTAATCTCAGTGGCAGAGGTGGATCTTTCTTGTCAAGGAAGTAAAAATCCATGCCAAGATTTTGCTATAACCAAACAGTTGAGTATAAAGAATCACAGTCACAGAGTACTGAACTGGTGGGTTGAAATAACGTCGTGGTCTGGACTTTTACTTTTTGGACCTGAATTATCTACCTCTGCTTAATGGACAAAGTGAAAAAACAAACATTTTCAAACAAGTTAAAAAGTTACAGTCAATTACATCTGTAGGAGTGTGCCAATGTCCCAGCAATGATGATATGCATGTGGAGGAACACAGCAGGCATGGCTGCAGAAACCCTACACTATCCACATTCAAGCACTACAAATGTTTTTAAATAGCCATTAGATGGCAGTAAAATACCTTTGCAGTATATAATTACCTCTAAGAGACCCATAGACTTAATCAATAGACAGTGTGAGTGGGAAAGAGGTGGATGTTTTTCATAAGCTGTACGTCTTTATTTGTACCATTTAAATATAAATTCAATAAAGAAAATCATGAGTTTTTGTTTTGCTGTTGACATTTTCTGTAGCATTATTTGTCACTTTTACTGAGGCAAGAGTGAAATATCAGAGTGATTTAAAAAAATGAACATGTTAATAGACAATCAGGAATACATTCATATCAATTTCAGAAAAATATTGCTGACTGCACATATTATATTCTCCAATATAAACTAAAACAGAAACATGATCTGACAACATTGTAAGGCAGGTTTAATATAGGCCATCTTTTATTGAATAATCAGGGGTGTTGGAACGGCATGGGTACCGTGGCAGATTCAGGGGGTCCAGCACCTGACAGGGGCCCTTGAGTATGTAAAAGTATACATAAAATCGGGTGGGGGCCACTGAGACATTTTGTTAGAACAGAATTTCTAGGTATGCTTCTGTATACATTGTATGCAAAAATTGTTGAATCATTTGTTCATGTCAATAAATAAAAATTTTGATATATTTCCCTTTAAAATTGCTTTAAAACTTTGGAATTTGAACACCTTGAAAATGATAATTGTTTTGAGGTCAATGTCGTTTTTGTAAAATACATTCAAGTCTTCTCCATCATCCTTAGGAATTTACTTTAGTGATATTTCTTTTAATACCTGAAAAGGGGTAGATCCAAACTTAAATAAACCTTCCTTTCTTTCGGAAGAGGCCTTCAGGTATTTCAGCGCAGTCCCACATAATTAAATGAATACATAATCATAAAATATATTTGCAGAAATTAAATGCAAGTTCATGCATCATCCATACATCAAAATCGTGCATACATCATTAAATCATAAATGACAATTTGATTGCATTTATCAGCACATTTCATTAAGTTGTTGTGGTACATAAATAAGAAAACTCCCATGTCTTAATATACCTTAAAAAAAAATTACATATTCTCTGAAATTGACAAATGCATCAAATCCTGCATAACATCATTTTCTTTATTTGTTTTAATGGATGTTCAGCTAAACATCTAAAAACTATAGTCAAAATATATACCCTTGAAAAAGTGCATGGAGATAAAAAACAGAATAAGAGAAAGAAAACTGTTAATTGAAACAGAATGCAGAGATGGGGCTTGCCAGTGTGGGCAGGGTCCCCATTTGGCTCAGAGTTCAAAGCCCCCTGCTGGCCTGGCTGTTCATTGCACACCTGCAGGCAGTTAAGGCCGCAGTGTCATCAGTCAGGGTGCAAGCCCGGCCTTGCTCCTCCAGTACGGAGAGAGAGCCCTCAAGAGAGGCTCCCTTCTCCGCACATTCATCCAACATTCAGGTTAACTACACCCTTTGGAATGAGGCCATATTGGAAATGAGATCAAAAACTGAACAGCACTTGTCTGAGATCCCCGATCATTACTTATCTGTTAAGAGGACATCAAAAACATGTATGTATTAATATGTTGTACAGAATATTACACACCTTAATATTTTTACGTGAATTATATTAGCCTAATATTAATCAGCTTAATCACACTTTCATCTGCATTTGGAGTTTGAACGGTGGCTGTTTCCTGACCCAATGTCCAGCATGACAAAGCAAAATCCACATTTTTTCTCCCTGCTCCTAAACACCCAGGAGACAGATTTACACCAGTAACAGACAAACAGTTATACCACTTGGCATTAATTCAGGGACGCAACCATAACAACGTCAAGGCTGCAGGTTCAAGGCTGCTAATCCTCTTTCTTCCCCTCAACTTCACTTGGGCCACAACCCGTAAGTCTGCAACTGGCTTCCTTTACCCGCCGCTCGTAGTCAAATCAAAACACAATGTTACCCATGTGTTATGACAGTGATGCTGTCTCCAGAGCAGCATCCCCATCAGCCAATGGGGTATCAAGAGCCAACAACACCTGCAATCGCAATTGGCCTTTAACTTTAATAACGGGCTTACTCCTCTGTAACTGATGCTAACAATGCATAGTAATAATAAAATATTTTTCTTTCAATGAATAATTATTAGTGTTCCAGGTAAACTACCTGTTCTGTCTGAGAACACCTTGCAGATCACACATGTGTGTGGGTGGGAGATCCCTTTTGTGAAAACAGCTGAAAGTGCCACACTTTTGAGGTATTGAGTGCCTGTTTGCGATCACACCGACAATCGTGCAAAATTTTGCCCCCCCCCCCCCACCTCCATTTTACCAATCACTGATGATTGTAGCCCCCCATAAGTTGAGCACCTGCCCTTTGAAAAGTCTTTGCACGGCACTGTTGCTCAGTGCTACAGATTGTTGGTAGTTTCTGTGTTGTTACTATGACGAAAACAAATAAGGAAATAGCTTCACTTTAGAATAACAAGGAGCAGGCAGTAAATATCCTCTGGGTGTATGCAGCAATGGTGGGTGCAAAGGATGTGCTTATTGATCCAGATGGATGTTTGTCTGATGTGTGACACACAACACAATGAGCTGATTTCAGTTAAACTCAATGCGGATATAAAGTGAGATTATAATACATGTATAACCAATCAGATGTACAACCTATACATTACCAGTGGCTTAGAATATACAGATTTGCTCTTCATTGTGGGTGTAGGCTGGGATTATCATTTGTTTTCTGGGCCGAGCATTTTGATCATGTCTGACATCACGTGAGCCCCTTTCTGGTGCCAGTGGGTGATGACGCGTATCCTTCGGAGCAGTGCAGTGGATGTGCCACTGTTGACCTTTCTGCTCAGATTGTCACAGGACATGCAAACTAACCCATTCCTATGTAAATAGTTTCTAAAGTCATTCCTGGGAACTGAATGAGGGGATTTGTCACGTTGAAGTGAATGAGTGCTGCACGATAACACCGTACCAATGGGCTAACAGGCATGGCGTGACTCTAATTTGTTGCTACTCTGTGCACATCCTGGCAAGAACTGGTGGGAAATTCAGCACAGTAATTCCAGATCTCTGGGACATGACTGTGTCCCGTGGAAGCATCAAACCATACTTTGGCCTTCCAAATGTTGTAGGTCCTTTCAAGACATTTCAACCTACTTTATGAAAACTTTGTTCAACTGCTCTATCCTAAAACCCAAATTAGTGCTATTTTTGAAGGTCCTTTAAACTGTCCTGAGGTTGAAGTCAGGATGACTCCAATACAGAACATTGAAACATGCCTGCAGGTTCTGCCTACAAGCTGCTGCCAGTGCTTCATACTGTATCATACTTCATACTCTTTTCAATACTGTAGTACAATCCTGTATCAGTCATGGGAGATGCTGTATGCAGATTAAAAGCAACTCCACTTTTCTTTGCGTGCAGTCTGACACAGGTGCACGGGGCGACAACAGGATAAAAAACACTATCATACCTAACCAACAGCATTGAGACAGTGCAGAGATGAGAGATGTAAGAAAAGATGTAACAAACAGACAAATGAATGAAAGAACAAACAAACAAACAAAAATAAATAATGATGCAATAAATATAACAAATAGGGGGTGCATCGGGGAAGGATGTACCACCAAAGCGTGCTAATGCACATTACTATCATAATATTACACATTTTTTGCAGCATTATTATTGTTACTTACACATCTTATTTAAACTGCTAATTCTTGCAGACAAAAACATCAGCTAATTGACTAAGAAGCGTATTGCTGTTAGATACTATTAACTGCTTTTGAATATCTTATAAATCGGCTTTTAAATTGTAAAACCAACAGACCCCAGGATCCATCTAAATCTAAATCAGAGTCTAAATCTCCTCACCAAATATATAGTTAAAAGGTATGCATTTGGGATATTCCAGTTCTACGCTATTGTCATTGCAGCATTATCAACTTTTAATATCATTTGCCAGATATTTCTTGTAACATACAGTTAGTAAAGTAAGAAAATGACATTTAACAGATGCTGAAAACTATCCCCTCAAGTACCAATAAAGTTGATATAAACCATTCTGAAATATCCACACTGTTTTGACACTAATTACTGCAGTTTCAAACTTGTTACTGTCAAACTGTAATACGGCTTCTGATTCCTTCTTGAAATACAAGAATTAGCTATTTGTGACATTTAGCGCAGGTTTTACTGAGGTGTCTTGAGTCAAACATTATAACTCTAAATACCTTTCATTTCATTGTAACTCTAGATAAATGTGTGTTAATTTATAAATATACTGAAACCTAAAAATAAAATAAAAAGTGAATCAAATATTACAGTTATGATCACATTTGATCACATTTAATTCATATTCCAGTAACATAGACTGGTTTCAAACACAGTGTGGCATTCATGAATCAGAGGGCTGTAAAAGCTCGCAAGCTTTTACCCTGGCTCATAGGATTAACCCTCCCTTTGATCACAAAGATAATCATCCGGTTTGGCGCGGAGCGGCGGGGGGGGGGGGGGGGGGGTGGTTTGGGGAAGC
>JAODUD010000107.1:8432167-8447839 GCA_026784285.1 Stomatorhinus walkeri
TACAATAAATTTAAATAACAAAAGAATATATTTTTGGCCAAGAAAATTCCTTTGCAGGAACAAAGTCATTCATTGTGAAACGTCATATTTTTCAGGAATGCATACTCAAATGGTCATACACCATTTCTTAAATGTCACTGTCCACCTCTGCTTCTTGCAGGTACATCGGGGCACTAGGCGCACGTGTCATCTGCGACAATATCCCAGGTCTGGTCAACAAGCAACGGCAACTGTGTCAGCGGCATCCTGACATCATGCAGTCCATCGGCGAGGGTGCGAAGGAGTGGATCCGTGAGTGTCAACATCAATTTCGCTACCACCGCTGGAACTGCAGCACCCTGGACCGAGACCACACCGTCTTTGGACGTGTTATGCTGCGCAGTAAGTCTGTAATTTTACTATAAAAAAAGATATGTCTCGAAGGAAGTGTGCTGTGCATGCCTGTAAGCTAAAGTAAAGAAAGGTCAATATATTGTGCCCTAAACACTCACAGATGATCTCCCTCACTATGTAAATCAGACTTCGTACATAACAGGAGTGAACAGAAATAAATCCTGACCCATGAAAAATGATGTGGAGTTTCACATCTGTGCTTTTACTGTAGCCATACACACCCTTATACTCACACATATCCATGAACATTAATGCAAATGTTGACATATGGACACGTGCGTGCACAAATTAACATTTACACATGTGTTTATATATTTACCCTCTCTAATGGATGTCCACATTACTCCGGTCATGGTCAATAAACACGGGAAGCAGTAAAAGTATGGCCGCTGTCATCTTCAGAGTTCATCAGTGCCAGAAACCAGAGTCAGAGTAGGCCAGTGAGTGGTTTGCATTTCTCCAGACATGCTGTCATATTTTGGGGAAAGGCCATTCATCTTTCCCAGTCATAAAAGTTTCCCTTCTGGGGGGTTATTGTGAGTTTGAGTCTGTTCCCTTATAGCCCTGTTTGCTGAATGAACTTTGGGAGCCACAGACTTGGAATTTAGAACGATGTACTGAACGTAGAATTCTACTAGCCGTTTAATGGTGTTAGGATAGCATTGTTATCAAGCAGAGAATTGGCCATGGTTGTTGGTTTAATGCATTGCCTTTTGAAAGCTGTACTTAATCACATTTAGGCATCCAGTATAATAAATTAATCATGATAATGCAAAGCCTTAAAATTATGGGACAAACCAAGACCTTGACCTGTTTTGTTAAAATCTGGCAAAAATATACAGACGCATATATAGAAATATACATAATAATAATAATAATATACAGGTCCATGTTATGATATCTCAACTTTACAATGGGTAAATGTTTTTCACTTTCAGTACAATATTCAATAAATTACACGAGATATTCATATAATCCTTTTATAATAAAATAGGCTTTTGTGCTAATGATTATGCCCAACTGTACGCTAATGTAAGTGTTCTAAACTCGTGTTTATGGTAGGCTAGGCCAGGCTATGAAGTTTGTTAGGTTAGGTGTACTGTATTAAAATGCATTTTCACGCTTACGATACTTTTGCCTTACAATACGTGTATCGGAGACGCTGTATTTACACATGTTCTATTGTTTGTTTATTTGTTTCAAAAATGGGACTGTACAGTTAGGTGACTTTGTTATCTCCTATGGTCTATTACCTTTCCCTAATGGTAAGACTGGATGAGAGTGGGTGTTCTCAGAAAACAAGTAGCAGACACGTCCACACGGGTGATGTATAAACAGTAATAGGAGATATAAATATTTGGAAAGACATTTCTGGCAGACCCTGTCTGACTTATCACTGGCTCTCTAATTCACTATATGAAATGGAAAATAGCAGAAAGAGCTAAATAGACAGGGTCACCCACAGACTCTGTCTCCCTTAATGAAAACACACCTCAGTGCTTGGAAGTCAGTCATCTGTATGGCACATGCCCCCAAGCAGTGGTAGCTTATCGTCACGATGCGGCTGCATAGCTATAGACAGAATCCCAACCAGATGCTGCTCATGTGGATGATAATGCAGAATCAATGCTAAAGAAAGCCTCATATTTCACTCACTCAGCGGCCCTTAGTCTAATGAGTCAAAGGAACTGACAATCATCTGTTTTTCGAAGCGCCTTAAATATTTGTGACAAAAGTGTTTAAACCCATATAGTCACGGTAGATTTCATGCTAATTATTACAGAAACTTTGTCCACATATTGAACTGGGCTCAGCCACAGTCTTAAAACTGGATGAGAGTTTCTGGGAAAATGGATAGAGAGTCAGACAGAAGATGGAACATATATGTTCAGTACAATGCAGCCTGTTGGATTAGTATATATTTGCACAGCTGTTTTCATGCCTATCTTTCCTGAAATAAAATGCAACATATTCCGGAAATTGAGTCAGACATTCTCAAGCAGAGATGCGCTATGTAGTGATCCATCTCCTGTGATGTTTCCTATTCAGGCAGCCGAGAAGCTGCATTCGTTTATGCCATATCCTCAGCGGGTGTGGTCTACGCTATCACAAGGGCCTGCAGCCAGGGGGAGCTCAAGACCTGCAACTGTGACCCCCACAAGAGGGGTCGGGCCAGCGACAGCAGGGGTGACTTTGACTGGGGAGGCTGTAGTGACAACATCAATTACGGCATTAAATTCGCCAAGGTTTTTGTGGATGCTAAAGAGAAGACGGTGAGGGATGCACGAGCGCTGATGAACCTGCACAACAACCGCTGTGGGAGGATGGTGAGAGCGCCTCCTGAAGTCTGTGAAAACTTCTAAATTATTGCTGCTGCTTCTAAGCAGAAGCTTATCTGTTTTATCGTGGAGGACGATTGTATGACAAATGGAGTGAGATCATTTCATTCTCCTTAACAAGAACCTATACATTTTTCCCTGGCCCTTCGAGCCCAGGTTAAGCTCTATCAAAGCTAACATAATAATGTGCACAATGAATCAGTGCATGGCTTCATCAATTTCTATTAGTCTGTGGTTTTAATTTAATTATATGTGCTTCTTATACGTAAATAAGTCTGGTTGCTTTGTCTTATTCACTGTAGCATGTTCTATTTGGCAGGCTGTGAAGCGCTTTATGAATCTGGAGTGCAAATGTCACGGTGTCAGTGGTTCGTGCACTCTAAGAACGTGTTGGCTGGCTATGTCCGACTTCCGTAAGACTGGAGATTATCTTCGCAAGAAGTATAATGGTGCCATTGAGGTCACCATGAACCAGGATGGTACAGGATTCACAGTGGCCAACAAGGACTTCAGGAAGGCCACCAAGAATGACCTGGTCTACTTTGAGAATTCGCCTGACTACTGCCTCATGGACAAAGCAGCAGGTGGGGTAACATAAACATGGGAAAATTCCAAATATTGGGAAACTTGGGAATCTGGAATATTGACATAGCTTGAATCCTTCCTGAGCAATGCATCCTATATAATTGTTCATTTGCCTTTATCATGAAATCAAAAATACATAGTGTTCAAAGTCAATTTTAAGCTGTTTCAGCGTTCTCGTTTAAGTGGATGCAATGGAATTGGCTACATGTCCAGGATCTAGGCATTAATTTCTACACAATCTGGCAAATTAGTATACATTTTCAAGATGTTTGTTATTTTTATTTATTCACTAATTAATTTGTTTCAGCTAAAATGTTTTGAATGAAGATGTTTTAGTAGTTAATGGATTTTGAGTTATTTCTTCTCTATCCTTAACATCCTGTTCGATCCCCTTAGCCTGCTGTAATGTCTCTTTAAACGATAAAATCCGGTCTATTTATGACATTATCCACCAGGAAGTAACATCATTTAAGGTGCAGAAATAGCAGTGGAAAGATCAATAAGCATTAAAAATGAGTTTCATAATTTTGTCATGTTTATTCTGGTCAAAAGTCTATGGGTCTTCTGTATGACGCATACAGTCATACGTTGTGATGAAATTATGATGTTGCTGGTCATAGTGGAAGAAAGCAGTCATAAATATGAATATAAAGACATTTTAAACACTGACAATTGAAATGATTTTTGATGAAATTCATGAATTATGTATATAGTTTTAATTTATCTCTGCTACAATGCACCATGGGGCAAAATTATAGAAACCAATAATAAAATAACAAAAATTAAAAAAAGAAATCAACAATTCATCTATATGTTAGCACACTCTTGATCTATCATTGACCAATGGCTAATTTCCACCCACTTCATGCCAAACAAGGTGGAATCTACCTCCAACCAAAATGGTGAAACAACTTCAAGTTAACCTCGAGGTCCATTTATTAGTGATTTTGTGATATAAGAAAACTAATACGATTACACGTTTTTACACATTTGTTAACTACAGTGATAGAGTGACAAGTGGTTAGCATTCAATTAGAAAATTCCTTGCCAAAACTTTGCTGAAATATCTTTTATGCTATTAACCCCCAAAGTTCTTAAGATGACACATATAATTTCCCCCATTAACACTGTATTATATCTTACTTAACATTAATATTAAAGTTACGTATAGCAGCCAGCCGAAAGACGTCGAAGGATTTTCTGTTTCCATACCATGACTTCACCAAAAACTCTGAACTACTGAAGACAGTCCAAAATATGTAGAGCGTTAGGTCCATGGCTGCACCATGGTATTTATTTGTGGTGATTTTATTTGCTGCTCATTTTTCTTTTTTGTAGCACTTTGAGATTGTTTTTCAATGGAAAGTGCATTAGAAATAAAATATATTATTATTATTACCATGCTGCCTTTCACACAAAACATGGAAATCCCAGTTGCCAGTGTTGGACGCGCGTCCATGGCTTTGCTCACTGAATCATTATGGCGACCTCGACTCCTCAGGCCTCTCCAGTGAGTTTGGCTGAGGGCGGGCAGGGTCCCAGTGCTCTGTTAATTACCGGTCATGCAGCACTACTTCATCTGTTAAGCCTTTGTGGTAAAGGTAGGCTCAAGACATTGGAGAGGTATGAAACTCTGGAAGCTGTTAGATCTCTTAGTCAGTGCGTGGTGCACGCATTACTTTATTTAAGGCAGAATTAAATTACTGGTAACTGAGCCCATAAATGTTATAGTCTTCTTTTCCTGAGGCTTCTAACTGGAACTTCTCACTGATGGGGTGTGGTGAGGGAGGACTTGTAACGCTGACACCGTTGAGCGGTCAATAATTCCTTCATTAGTTCTCAGTTTTCTCAGAATTCACACCCTAAGGCCACAACAAGCTCAATTTTCTAATCTTCCACTTCATTGTTAGCACAATTCTCACAAATGACCTACGGGGATTTTAAGTTTACTTTTTATATATTTTCCCCATTTACCCTCAAATCTGCAAAAGTTAAATAATTCTATCACAGGTCTCCCAGCTAAAGAGCAAATCCCATAACAAGAGGGTTGGAGATGTCTGTACTTTCAACCATTCCTTTCACTCTGTGGTCCACTGGTTTCATCAAGCGATATGACACGCTTGAAGCAGAGTCCTATTCTCTTGATTCTACCCTAAGCCCAGGTAGGCGCCCAGCCGACAGTAAACGTTCTTCTACAGCAATAACGATAAATGGAATTTAGCCATCTAAAACAGCAAACATAACTCAAACCAATTTTCTAGGCTTCCTCACCACAGACAGCTAAAAAAAGGACAGACCGGTGTAGTCATTCCCAGTACTCTAAGGCCCAGAGTATGGTTCAGTATTGCTAATAAAGTGGCTGGTGAGCAAAGGATTTACATAAATTAAACCTTCCTAATCAGAGACCAAAATTCATCTAGATGATTGTATCACCTATGAATCATCTTTGTCATTGCTGTAATGTTGTGTTTATGGTTTATATATACAGGCTAGTGGCGTCTTTCTATCCCTGTATATTACATGTAGGTTTCATGTTGATATTTATTATTGAACTGTTGCTTCAGTCCTGACATGCGTATAATTTAACAAACCTTTGGCACAGTCCTTCAAATCTATGCCTTTGCAAAACATATTTGCCGCTGTTGAGTCTAGATGAAATGTACCAATATATTTCTCTATGTATTACATATGTAAAATTTATTTTGAGAAATAGCTACTGTATGTGCCTTACCCATTCTGTGTAAATGTTAATAAACATACATAATGCACTGCTGTAAACAAGTTGTGAATCATCCATTCTGTTCCCTCTAGGCTCCCTTGGCACAGCAGGGCGTGTCTGCAACAAGTCATCTCGAGGTACAGATGGCTGTGAGGTCATGTGCTGTGGGCGGGGCTATGACACCACCCGCATCAAGCGCATCACCAAATGCGAGTGCAAGTTCAAGTGGTGCTGTGCTGTAGAATGCAGGGACTGCGAAGAGGCAGTGGACGTCCACACGTGCAAAGCACCCAAGCGCGCTGAATGGGCAGACCAAACCTGAGGACCTACAAATTTCTTGTGGGCCGTGGAATTCTGGGATATAGAGTCCACCCTCATGATCCCTGATCCAACCACTCGCCACACTTCCTGTTGCATGGTTTCCATTTAATTACAGTATCCCTGCAAAAGCACTAAACTACATTTTCTATGAGGTCCTTGCACAACACACTCATTAATTGTCCCAATTTTTTAGCATTTTGAATGGGACTGTTCAAATGAGGGCTGCGATTTCCTTAAAACTGTGAATATTTTTTTTTATCCGTTGATGGTAATAAGTGGCGGTTGGAGTATTTCATTCATTTGACTGTTGTTGGGCAAAAACAACGCGCTGCTTTCAGGATGTTTTTAAGGATAATTTTCCCAAAGAAACTCATTTTGAGCTTTTGCAGTAATAGTATGGCAATTCTGTGTAATTACAGTATTTACAAATGTTTTTAACCTACTGGTTTGTGTATCATAGAGTAAAAATGTGCCAGCCTTGCTCAGTATCTTCTTATGACAATCGAATGTCACTTTTTCAGTTGTCTGTGGCAACAGCACTCTGTGCATAAGATTGTAGAGGCAGGAATCGGCACTATTATTGAACGATGGACATGAAGACGCACCTCGGAGCTAAATGGATTCAACATTGGACATTGCTCTGTTTACAATGACTGCTTTTTCCCCAAGTCTGAATACGGACAAGAAAGTACATTATTTAAAACAGAGAAATCTATGTTTTATCCCTTGTCTGAAAATGAACATGCACTAAGGACATTAGCTAATAAAGAGAGCAAAATTGTCACATTTAGACATATTTGTTGACTGTTTCCAAGAAAAACCTCTGAGATGGACTGATATCAGGATAGACGGCGCAGATCCAACTAAACAGCAATCTTCCCTTTTTTTGAGGAATGTCCTTAACTGTGACTCTGAAACTCGAAAGTACAGCGATGTATTTTTCTTCCCTCTCCTCCAGCTTGCTTGTGTATCCTGTGTATACTGTCTCAATATTTCTAAACAGAAGTTCATATAAATATATTGCATCGGTAAATATGGAGGCCGTGCTTTTCATTTACTCATTACTTAGCTTCTTCTGCCGGTTCAGGGAAACAAACCGAACACAGCATTGCAATCTAGAACCGCTCTCCCTATCCCATAACCGCCGCATTCACTACGGAGCGGGTCTTTCAATTTACTACCGCTACTTTTTGAGCAAGATTAACAGTGTGGAGAACAAAAGGTGCCCAAAGATTTTTATACGAGACTTAAAGGAAAGAGGTGGCAACAGTGACAGTTTCGGGCACAAAGCAGCTCTCTGTACCACTGACAAAGGATGCTTTCACATCTCATTGACTGTCTCATTGAGCGAAGGAAGATCCCAGGCGTTTTAAGTCTTATTGAAAATGCTGTTTTTTCCCCAGACACAACAAAGACAATCATTCTATGAGTATTATTACAAGGTGCAGGCTGATGGAAATGTTCAGAAGAAATGTATACAAAGGCAGGGGAATTTGGAATTGGCAAAACGTACATTAGACAATAGGGTACAATAGAGTTATTTACAAGTGCATGTAGATTTTAATATGTAAATGCTGAAAAATAAATGAACATTATTTAAATCAGCCTAAGCCTTCTTCTTCTACTTTCATCATACTATAAACATATTAGCGAACCAAGGGCCCATCAAAGGGTTAGGGTTTATTATACTTAAATTTTAACAGTACATGTCTGTATTTTGTAGGCATTTGGCCAGAAAGTATCAATAATGTAAATGACTAGTTCTTTGAAAAATAAGCTAAAGAAAAAAAAAATATATTTTTCCTTTGTTGAAAAAAGTGCACAGACTTTATATTTTGCAAGCCAGGACATTTTTTGCATGGTTTAGTATTTTGACATTTTCAGGAATGGGTTGAGTCATGTATGAGATAACCTGGACTGGAGAGGGAGGTACTGTATAGATTTTAAGATTTGAAGGAAGCAGACTTGGTCATATTAATAAGATGGAAGCAACTGAATCTGATGTTTGTGATGCTCACGGTGTTACATTTATAAAATTAATTTGGGTATATGAAGATGTTAAATATTAGATGACATTAGACACATCTAATTTTCCTTACAAATTAAGCCACAATATTCTGATAGACCTACTACAAGTCAGATGTGCAATAGCTGGAATCAGCTGAGAAATACGTTGGGGAGTTCAGCCACTACGCATGGACTCGTTACAGATCGCATCTGTCAGATCATCAGAGGTAAAGCTGAGCATGCGGTCTGGCAGCCACAAGGCATTTTTCAGGCAGAACATCACTGTAAAACAATTACAAAGCGTTAATAGCCTGTTTAAATGCTTTTCACTGCTTCCAAAGGCAATGCGCATGACAGAGGAGCCTATAACGGGACCTGTGACACAGAAACTGCTAGCAAGGGTAGTCTGTGGCAGTCTCAACACCCCCTGATAAATTGACCGTACTGGCAGAAAGAGTAAAGAGCTGGTGAGAAGAGGATCCTCCAATAAAAGTCGTTATAGCCCTTATATACAATGCCTGGTCAAAGAAAGTTAAATCAGCAAGTACTTGAGAGCCAGTGATTGGATCATTAATACAGTTCAGTAACATTATGTAATGAAGTCAGCTAAGTATCTGAATCTACTGTATGGCCGAGAGACCCCATCACTTATTCACTATGGGCAGTTCAAAGATGCCAGTTATCTAATTAATTTCATATCTGTGACGTATAAGAGGAGACACACCTAACCCAAGGATACCTGCATGACAACAAACTCCTCAAACGCAGAGCAATGGGGATGTCTGAGCCCCCAGGTCCAGAGGCGTGAGGCAGAAGTGTTACCCAATGGGCCAATATATTGAAAATAACATTAACAATTTGAAAAGTGCTTTATGAGAATGTTGTTATGCTAACTCTGTTTTTAGCTTAATCATCATACATCATAACTAAGCTCCATGATTTGTATGTCCTGGCATCATTTGTTGGAAAAGGCCCACTGTGTTGCATTATGTACCTTGGATAATGACTATAAGGCTTAATAGATATTTGCAAAAAGTTTCAAATGGGCTTTTGGGGGACAAAAAATGAAACAGACCGTGTTTTCCTACCATGTGAATATGGGATCTGGAACCATGAACTTCTGTATGAGAACTTCTTTACTCAAACATTATTTAGCTTTTTTGTTGAACGCGTACCAGTTGTACCTCACCAAGTTCTGAGTCAGTTTAAAAGAAAAAATGCAACATTTCTTTTTAAAGGTGGAATTGCAAACATCAAACTAAAAACCTTCTGGTTTTTCCATCTCTCCTTAAAAACAATCATTATTTTGCTATGACTGAAATTAAATAAACCAGTGAGATGTAATGAAGTTAATTATCACTGCAAGGACTACTTTAAAACCCACATAGAGACGATGGTGTGGCACTCAAATACTGTCTCCAGTGAGGAGCACCACTGCGCTAAGGAGAACTTCGAGCCCCCGAGGTTGAACTTCATCCAGCACCCAGAGAGGGGGATAGGGTTACTGAGTGGCCTCGCGGGCACGTTTATCAGCAACCCAGATCTTAATCAGAGCAGGAAAGAGCAGCATTCCCCCAATTCATCTTCATTACCGCCCCAGCTGCCAGCACATTTCTCCAGATCAGGGAAGCTTGAACGGGGCCCAGACAAGCTAAGCCAGGGAGGGTCAGAGGGGGAAGGGTGCAAAGGCCACCCCAGTATTGCCTGCAGCTATGCCCTGACGGGCTGTGTTTCGGTGGGCGGTCTTGGGGCAGGGGATTGCAGGCTTCAGAAGGTGGGTCGGCACACATGCCCCCTGGTGGGGGAAGAGGCCCATCTGACACATATCAACAACAAACTACACCTGCACAGGATCCCCCTCCATATCAGCTGCACCCATCTAGTTCGTCTCTGTTAATGCCAGCGTGTCAGGGAATATTTCCCCCATGTCCTTCATACCTGCTGCCTCGCTCTCGTTCTCTCAGTCCTCTCATCTGCTGGCTTTTCAGGGCCTGTGTGGTCGCCGTTCTGAAGCATCGCCTCAGCCAGGCTCTTCCCAAGCCTTTCAATCATCTCCCTGTTTATGTTTTGTATTAACTGTCTCTCACATGTCACTGTTAGTACTTATCCTCCGTTCTGAAAGGCTTGGCTTGTCTGGGCCCCATTTCTTTTGGTTTACAAAACAGTTAGGAGGTTATCTGGGTGACACAAAACCGCTGGATCAAAACAGGTGAACATGGTCATGCGAGGTCAAGAAACAATTTTGTTTTTTTTTCCCCACATTCTGGGAGTTTGCAGCACCACTTTGGCAGCAGACTGTTAAGTGCTACAAATAATTTAACTTTGAAACATGGCAATATGATTATATGTGTAATGCCACTACTAAATTCAAACTACTACATACCAAACATCGTGTTAGTATTAATAGTGTTTACACAAGCCTGCTGTTATGACCCCGAATACAGTCTTGAGTGCATTATTTATGTTAGCAACAGTGGTTCGTTCAGAACTTCATTACAACTGATAACTTTCTTAACAAGGATATGAACTTTGCAACATGCATTCCTGCATGAAAAACTGTGTGTACATCTCCCTAAGAAATACCATGTCTATGTATGAATGAACGCTATACAAATGAACACTGAATAATTAAACGTGTTCTTGACATGCTTCAACAGAAATAACACTACAATTTGTAATGTGAAGTCCTAAAGACCAATTAGCTAAATCACAAAATAGCAATAATAACAATTTGTAATGCTCAGAAGTGACTGCAGTGGCATGAAGACCAAGAGTGGAAGGGAAACAGGGATTGTATCTGATTGTATCCTAATCCAAACTCAGTGGCTACTAACAAGTCACAATTTGCCCCACATTTCATTCTCCTTGTTGTCCTGGCTACTGTTTCCATTTCATGTTCCATGTTTCTAATACCCAAGTTACAGATTTTTACAATAATCACATGTATGAAGTGTACAGCTAGCTCAATTTAAGCCCATCCCTGATAAAATGTATCCTTGTGTGTTCTTTTTTGAAAGGGTTATCCTCTCTTACTTATTACCCATAATCCTATCTCTGAAGGCAGCATACATCCTATGGCCAGCAGGTCACAGGTTTGGGTTTTGGGGGTCAAATTTATCAGAGTATTAAGACTAATGTTTATGTGACCGATGGGAACCCAGAGGAAATGGAACAGTGTCCATCAGCAGAAGGCCGGTGCTGTGAGGGTAAGTCATGTGAGTCCCTCTGTCTCTCCCAGGTGCTCTCTGAAAAAGGAAGGAGCTGTCATAAAGAAGGACTGGCGTTTTATTGATAGCTGAAGCCACAATAGAAAACAGAAAGGCCACAATAGACCCCACCTCACGCCACATCATTCGCCCAGGGGCATGGGCTTGCTGAGAAGACGGTGTCAGAGCTCTTTTCATTTTTCAGAAAAATTACACAAGATTGTCTCTAAGTTTTCCCTCCTTTATTTATTTTATTATTGTTTTTTTTTTTTTTTACTAAGAACATGGCATTGGCTTGGCTGGCTGACTCGGGACAAATGTACAAAATTCCTCGTTTTACAAGGTGCAAGGACGCAGTTTGGGACGCATCGCAGAGAAAGTTCTGTCAGGTCATTTTCAAGATGTTTATTCCTCCTTTAGGAGGAAATTTACCACAAGCCAAGGGAACACAAACAACAGTGACCTGGACAGATAGCTGGCATTCCACCAGGAATTACCACAGCATGACTCAGGCTTAGAGCTGCGGGCATAACTAGCCATGGAGCAAGGCAGGGTCATGGTCAAGCAGATCAAAAGTTGAATAAGAATTCTCATATTACATGATTTACCTGAAGATTTACCACACTAACGCCCTTACGTGGTTTTACCTATGTGTCTCATAGCTTTCCTTAATTCTCACCATATCATCTTTCAAAGTCATTTTGAAGTCAAATGATCACCTTTCAAAGTCATTTACACGCAGGCTGAATGTTAAGCTGTTAATTGCTAGGGGGTAAGTGCAAGCAGAAGTGGAGACTGGAGAAATTTCTCCACATCGGTGCATTTGCTCATTTCAAAATTATTTACTTATCTTCCTTTTGGGTTCCAGTGTTGATGTTGTTCATCCTCGCGTTCAATGAACACTTACTGGAGCCAGTGGGTCTACTTCAAACTCTAAATATCAAGGAGCGGTTTTACCCCTCACAAACAAACAACATAACTACCCACATAAATATAAACATTGCCCAAATGGAATGTGTGAGGACACGGGGTTTTGGTCATCTACCAAAATTACATTTCAGTTACCATCACTATGCTTCAATTTCACCTAGACACTCGACAAGATCTGCTGCTGTCGATTTTATGTTAATTTGTTCACGGTAAGGGCCAGTGTACTTGGATAATCCATTAAAAATGCATCCTTTCATTTTTCTGGACCCATTTGTCTTATGCGGGTTTTCTGTAACCTATTCCAAAAGCAAGGCAGAGAATAAGGCAGGACAGGGAGCCAAACTATGACAGGACAAAGGCACCATACGAACAACTTGGCAACCTCAATTTACCGTAGCATGTTTTTAGAGTGTGGAGGGAAACCAGAGCACCTGATGGAAATCCCACCATGAGAAGTGGAGAACATTCAAACTCCAAACACATGGAGCTATGGTGGAGATTCAAACACGATGAGATGTGGAGAACATTCAAACTCCAAACACATGGAGCTATGGTGGAGACTCAAACACGATGAGATGTGGAGAACATTCAAACTCCAAACACATGGAGCAATGGTGGAGAATCAAACACCATGAGATGTGGAGAACATTCAAACTCCAAACACATGGAGCTATGGTGGAGACTCAAACTCCAGTCCTACAGGTGTGAGACAACAGAGTGAACCACTGCACCACCATACCATCACAGCAGGCATCAAATCATTCATTTTGTAACTGATGAAATTTCATATGACACCAAAACAAGCCAGGAAACACTACTGATAATACTGCAGTGCACTGTAATATAACAAAAACAGAAATCTTCCAAAGGTGTTGAAAAACGATACAAATTTAAACCCAGTACAGAAGAGTATCTCAGAAACTGCAGACAGAAGACCAATGAACTTTAAAATGAAGTGATATCAAGCCAAAAAGATTAAATGTACTTCCCAACCAAGACCGGCTGTTCTCATATGCCCCCTCTTAACATGCTGTGTGTCCATCCCATTTCCAAAGACAGAGGAAGCATCTGTCAGAGAGAAGGAATGTGCAAAGGGTCTGCCTCTGTATTTTGGGTTTGTCCAGTCATGTTCTGCATTTGTCATGATAAATACTGGGAGTCAGAATAAATGCTGCAACAGCGAACCTGCTTTTCAACGTGGGAAACGTCAAAGGTGCGTAAACTGATCAGCGGCAAAGTGAGTGATTTCCCTGCTGATGTGGAGGAAGCTAATGACTGGACACCATCACTGCAATGGGTACACATGCTTCCTGCCCATTCACAAACCTCGCGCATGCAGCAAACCACAGATCCACAGGGAAGTGGGGTTATACTTCCCCGCCCCACCCCCACACCCCATCCTACTGCGTTTGGTTTCTTACATTTGCTGTTGAGGATATAATCACAGGGTTCATTATGCCCCCATTTCCTTTAAACCCCTGATCCTCCCACCCCCCGGCACAGAAGAGAGGCCCGCTTGCTGGGGAGAAAGGATGAGCCCGTGGGTCCCCATGCGATGCTGTCACGAGCTCCAGTGTTGAGCAAATCCAGCACCCGCTCCGTGATGCTTGCGCAGATCCCCTCATTAATAACCACTGTGCAGTCTCTGGAAGCCATTCAACTCTAAAAGGCCTAATGATCGCCCCCCACCACCTACCCCACCGCCCCCCCCTTACTGTTAGGCCCCAGCTGGACATGGAAGTGTAAATACAGCACCCTCTCGCCCATCCGGCACACACGCAGGAGCCCTCCCCAGCACTAAGCTACTCCACTGGGCCAGCACTGCACTGGTCTGGACCTGCCACAGGAGATTCCAGCCGTGCTACAAGCTGGAGAGTGGACCCACCTCTGAAGCCAGATTCATCACTGGCCAGGGGCCTGCTTATGCTTGGGACCCATGTGAGACAGCGGGAAACATGTGGCTTTTCAGAGCAGCAGAATCTGAATATACATCTCCGCTATGCATGAGGAACACATTGAAAATGTCCTGTCCTACAAATCTAACAGTGATCCACTGGACTCACGTGTTTCTGAAACAGGTTCCATTCCCAGCAGCAGGAACCCTTCCTCGGGAAACCATGAGTACATTCTGCCGCTGGATGTCGAGACAGCTTACGTGAAGAGGCCGACTGGATTCGATGGAGCGTAATAAAAAACAACATGATTTCACAACTCATTTTTCTTATCAGCCATCAGACAATGAATGCAGCACAGTGGCTTCGACTCAGTAAACAGCCCGGCCATTATAAACACAGAAAGAGGACACGCAAATTGGAAGAATGCTGTTTAAAAACATTTACTTTTAGCTGCCAAGCAGACAGTGTCTTTTCAGTTTCTCCTCATCAGAATGACAAAAACATGCACGTTAACAGAAACGCTGTGATTACAAGGAAAGGGTGTCCCTGCAAGATGTCAGAAGGAATCCATCAATATCTTTAGAAATGCACGTATTATTCCCGGAGAGGATGTTTCCGTGTCCATTGTTTTATTTTGCCTGAGCCTTCCAACAGAGCAGCTAGTATCTTTTGTTGAGTCTTTATAAGACACATTAGCAAGCCCCCCCCTTTTAACTTCAGCCCTTAATTGCTGTATTGAAATTACAGTTCGTGACTGGAAAGTCACCAGACCTTGTTGTGCGTGTAAATGACGTGATGTATTATTATGAAATCTGAAAATATCGATGAGTTGAAGAATTTCAGTATTCCAATCCAAAATCAAGACATGGTTTGATGAGATAGCCATTATTTTTTTGGTAAATGGTAAACACTGTAACTGGGACACTGATGGGGGCCGGTGGCTGGCCTGACAAAGGGATACTGGGTATCAATTAGAAGGTTTACACAGAAGATCTACCAGTGGAAGTGACTTGCAGATCTGTGCTGCACACAGCTGGCAAACAGACCATGTCATGGACTCTGTGTGATTTTGCATCAGGGAAAAAACCATAAACTTATGATGCATGTTCTAAGCTTAGGATAATTCCATCATTACTGCTTCTTACACGGTTAAGCACAGAGAACAATGTGTTCTTCAGTGATCTAAGACCGCAAAAAAAGAGCACTATAGAAAATTTCATTAAGAAAAGGTCAGGCTGTCAGTCCGGGGCTGGATACTCATTGCGGCTGGATTCTCA
>JAODUD010000107.1:8460591-8474241 GCA_026784285.1 Stomatorhinus walkeri
GGGGGATGGGTGTCTGAGTGGCACGTACCGGCAAAGGGGTGCAATGCTGGCGATGACAGAAAGTCACACCTCATTTCTTGCCCTTCTGTGCTGGACCTTTGATGGCCGGATCACATTTCAGCCACGTTCCTCATTTTATCCCAGACACACTAGTGAGCGTAAAGAGAGGCCATGAGGCGCGGTCTGGTTTTAATCTCCAGTGTGCAGCACGATGGAAGGCATGAGCCGGCAGAGAGGGCCTGGAGCGGCCGCTAGCGAGCTCACGCAGGTGTCCGGGCGGCCTCACCGAGCAGCCAGGCATCATCGCAGAGCCGGTTATCGGCCTACATAAAGTCGTGGGAAGATGAGCCTGCCAGTCCCAGTGTGCAAAGCTTGGACTGGAAAACGAACCATTCCAAATTAAGCACAGCCTTTTGTAAGGGGAAGATCGCGCCTTTACCGTCCATTAGAGCTTGCGATATACACACATATATACACCTGAAATCAACTAAGGAGGCGACAAAAATTTCACATCCAAGTCCTCAGAGAAAGCCATGACAGAGAAGAAAATATATACTAAGATATATTTGAATAAGCGCTGACTAACAGGCCTCAATAAGTCTCATTGGTGGTCTGGAAGTAAACACAGCAATTAGAGCACATTGGCATATGATGCTCCTTGCTGTGTTAGTCAGCGTCGGCCTTCAGACGAGTCCGTGTAGATTAGCAGAAGCTAACCGCAAAGCTTACACTCATACATTCCAATTCAAACGCACAACGAGATACGTTTCACTTAAGCATTTCAAGTTGGCGAGCGAGATTATGGACACAGAAGACTTTACCATGTGAAGTCAGATCCAGGCCACCAGCCCCCCCACAGCCACCCAGCCAGAAAAGTCAAGCATGTCAATCCATCTGAGATACCATGAGAGGCCAAGGAACCCAAGGGGAGGCATATCTGTCTCTAAACACAAGTTCGCCTGGGCCAGAGTGAAACAGGGCCGTCACAGGGGCCCGCTGGCACCAGATCAGTCAAGCAGACAGGCCCGGCTTCTTCCAGCAATTACTCCGCCCCTGCCAGAGGTTTATCTGGCAGGACGGGAAGAAGTGAGTGGGGGGCTTTGGAGGGCGCGGCAGAGCCTGGACTGGTTCCCACAGAGCAGCTGGATCCCTGCGTGTGGAAGGTCCTGACTGGTGTAGAGAATCCTGTGGGACCCGGGTATGATGTTAGCCCAGGGGGAATATCTGGCTGCCGTAAATCTGTCTCCTGCTCACAATCCGTCTTGGATGTGGTGTGATGTGGGGGGGGCTATCTTCTGACAACCTCAACAGCTGCTCCATGCCCAAGAACACCTTCAGCTTCCACATCATTCCTAAAGCACCCGTCAGGACACGGATACTCGTCAGAGAAGAACATTCCATCCGGCTTTGTGTGAAAGGGATGTGTGCCTGACATTTCTGGTCTAATGGATCTACTGATCCACACCCCCACTTTTTACATTTCCTCAAACAGAAATGGTCATAGTCGCTGAAGTCCTAGAAGCTGTTTGATGCGCATGGTGTAAACTTTAGCTATTTGGCTTCAACTGAAAGCTAAAATGTTTGTGTAAATGTATAGGCAAAAAAGACGATCAACGAGAAACCTTACTATCCTTGGCCAGTTGTTGCTATTGAAATGGTCCGGGTGACTCTAACGGATCAGATGTGTCACTGTGGATTTGGCCAATAGCCCTCAGACCAAACAAAGGCGGCACCTTGTCTCTCGTCTGAGTCAGGGAAACTACGTAAAACTACCATGACTTATCTGTCCTAGCAGCAGATAAAGCAGTTTCCCTGGGGCTCAGGGTTGGGTTTCATTAGTGTCAACCAGTGGGATGGACATCTAGGAATTATAGTCCTCCAAGTCAGAGACCTCATCCTGTTTGCATGGTTGATATTTCCCCTTTTTGAACTTGCCAGTGAGCAATAGAAATTACAGGGGATTTCACCACAATTTAAAAAAAGTACCTTTAAAGTTCTGATTGCCCCTGTTTCTGGCAAATCAATGTCAAACCAATTAATAAAATAATTTGACACAAATAATCTTTAGCAGTGTGAAACAGCTTCTGAACCTATAGCCTTGTTTTCAAAGAAATAGAACCTTTCTGGTGATAAAACACTGTTTTAATAGTTAAATAAGATGAAAGCAACATAGTATTTCAAACAAGTGGAAAAATATAGATGTGGCAAATGGGTTAGAGGTCAGCATTGTTGTCATTGTCATTATTTTTGGTTGTAGCATAGTTTCAGACACCGTCCTTCACCCATGATGGTGGTAAGTTGCTTGCAGTTGAAGGGGTTTGTGATGGAGGATTGCCAGCTCTCCAAACCACAAGAAAGTTAACGTAAGTGGACATCCAGCATGCTGTCAGGTTACAGTCTGTTCTTCAACCTCTGGAGACTACATCCCAGACTTCCAAGACTAATCTCTGTGAGAAGTACTTTCTGGGCCCACTTTAAGCCCAGGCAGAACCAGGAGAACATGTTCAACAGGCCTCTGACCCCACCAATATACTGGCAAGACCAAGAGGATCTGGAAAGGCCAAACATCTCAAGCACCATCAGATCTGGGAACAGCACAGGCTGCGATGAACCTGGCCTGGGTCAGGCTCAAGCTACTCCAGAATGCACCATGAAACAGATGTTATACAGTGAGGTCGAAAGCACCTCTGCCGGATTCAAGCTGAGAACCGCCTCTGTTCCCCACCAGTTTCGCCAAATAGACGTCATCCCCACCACCCATGACCCCATCCCCTCTCCCAGACTCCCCAAATGACGTCCACGCAGCTCACACGGGGCTTCCTGATGCTGGATGGCCTCTCCAGCGGAATCAGGCCCGGGCGGTGAGGCTCACCATCCTGCTCGACCTTACGGTTGGACACCGCCGGCACACTTATGGTAACGAGACTGCGCCAAGGTATGGATTCTGTGGATGCGCAGCCCCAGCCGGCTGGGAACTTACACAGAAACGTTACACAAGCAGAGGCCGTGAGTTCGGCCGCTGGCAGAGGCGACCCCCGGAAAAACATGATACGGCTGCATTTGCCAGTTTAACAATTTCCTATGGGCCGGCTACATCTCCAGATAAATTAGTTCCAGGATGTTAGAGAGAAGGTGGAAGCGCTAGCTGCCTCATCACCTCTGCTTCACTCTGAAGCTGTATCTCCTGCTTCACAGGATGCAGGTCATTCATCACTAAGAGAACTGGCACTCTGTTTACCAAATGATTTTCAGCCCATAGCTAACAGGTTGACCACACAGACACGAAGCATGGCATCTGTGATCTGGGAGGCTTGGTGATCATTTTCTAATGGCTATTTTGATCAAAAAACACACACTTCAATTAATAAATCTGAATAATTAAATTAATTTATATACTAGGTATTTGACACTTCATTGGTGATGCTATTGTGCAAAGAAACTGAAAGGGGTGAATATAAAAACAGAAATGCATAATAACGTATGAAATGTGATCCACTGTCAGTGGCACGCACGCAGTTACAATTCAGTAGAGAAATGCTAGATAACTATAACTGGGATCACTCAGTCACTTCTAGCACATCATAATGACCTTTGTTCATATGCCGAACCAAGGGTGACATCTGCTGGTCACCTGAAGTGAAACATGCTAATAGGGTTATTCACACACAGCCCACTCTCTATCAGATACGTTCATCCTCTAGAAGTGTTCTGCATGTTCCGTCCTCTCTTATGTACCCAAATTATAAGGTTCTAATACAAGTTCCCTGATGAGTGTGTAGCATACATTATATCACTTCAGTGTTTTTAGAAGAAGGAAATGGTATCAATGTCATGTATAATAGGCAAAAAAAAATCAAGATAGGTCGCGGTCTCCTCTCTGTGGTTTGTTTTGGAGACAGTGTTACAGTCTTGATGTGTATAGGTCCTGACCTTTGGCACGTGCGGGTTGAATTCCACGGCCCTGTGGATAGCCTCCACTGCATTCATCTCTGCTGTACTGAGACCTCTCCGTGACGCTGCCTCTGGGGAAAATCTATGGGGAGGGTCGCCGGTCACAGGTGAGGTATACCTCCTCGAGTTTAGATCCACGCTTTGGATCTGGTGAACAAACCTGCAAATGCTTTCATGTTGTGAGCTATATAGCATTAACTCAGATTTGAACAGTAATACCTTACAAAAAACAGCATGGAATTGCTCTGGTTACCATCTACGGGGCTTCTGAAATGACTCTTTTACCAGGTTATTCGGTACATACTTGTCTGAGACGGCTCGCGCTTTCAGCAGTGCTGATGTGTAGCATATAGTTGCTGACTTTGGCAAGCTGATGTCTGGAATCCGCAACAGAGAGGAAACATAATCAGTGTATTCTGTGAAGAATAATTCAGATAAACTTAAGGGATTTCAGGTCACAGGGATGTCCTGGGCAGCCTTGACTAGTGACACCATTATGAATATAACACAAAAACACTCTGCAATATCACTCTTAAATAAAAATGAAAGTGAGCTCAGAATCATCTGAATCTTAACGAAGTTATAATATTCACTGTGTAACGATATTAAGTGACGCGTAAATCCTATTTCTGTTTAATTAAATTATAGTTCAAATGGAAACAGATCAAATTCTGCCCATCCCTCTCTTGACCCGAGAAGCTGTATAAGGCCCATCTTACCATCATATTTTGCAAGGACAGCTTGCACATCTGCATAGGCTTGCATCTCCAGGAGTGCTTCTAGTAAATTTTCATGGATATTTAACATTCCCAGGAGAGGAAACTCTTTCATTAACTGTCAGAAAGGGGACAATACAGTATGAAGCAAGAGCTATATTTAAATGCTTTGTTGAGTCCCTAAAATTCAACATTTGTTTACAGATCGACTCTGGGTACTACATTAAAGGAAGGCACCTCATGTGAACTGCAAGCCACTGCAGTAATTCTAGCAAATACTCCCATTTCTCGCATCTCGCACACATGTTAGCTATCAGATTAGCAGCCACCCTGGTTTCAGCTGACGTTCGGTCGGCCTTTAAGAGCGGCGCGCCGCTGACTCACTTCTCGTATCATCTTCACGGCCTCTTTGACTCTGCCCAGTTTGCGTGCGCACATTGCCAGCCTGCGCTTGATGTAGGCCAGCACATTGGTGTCTTTTCCAGCTGCGGGAAAAGGCCCATTAAAAATAAACCTGCTCCTAATCTTGGGATAAAAGGCCATCCTTCAGGGTTTTGCAGTGCGCATCTGCAAGGTGCATTAACACAATGAATGTGCTCGCTTTGACAAACATACATTGACCTGGCCGCACTGTAAGCGAAATACAGTGCATTTGTAATAAATAATTACTTAAATAAGCTATGTATACAAAGTAAATACGAAGTATGAATCATATGACATGAAGTCCCAAACTGAACCAAAAGCTACTGCTGATAATCACATAATAAGAGTCCAGATGCAGAAAAGAATGATCCAGCAAGATCTTCAGTTGAAATCCCAACAAAATCATCAGTCAGAGGTTTTATTTTTAGCCAGCCAAAGGCCCCACCCGCCCCTCCTCACCGCTCCTGAGGGCCTGCTTGAGGAGTCGCTCGGCCTCCGTAATCGTGGTGGCCTCCTCCTCTGCCAGCAGCACGTATGCCGAGGCGCACCTGGAGAACAGACCACGCAGGACCCAGCAGCGGAACCTGTATTATATCTGTTATGAAATCTGATGATACCGCTCTATCCTAGCAATGACGTACTGGGATAACAGAAAGAACCAATTGCTAAATATTAACTTATTTTTTGATTAATATATCAAACAACATTCTAAATTTTAATTAAAATAAATAACAATCATGCATAAAAAATTTTAAAAACCTAAATGCATGATGCAATGATTACAAAAAGTGTGCTGACCTTCTCCCAATGTAAGTGAAGTTAGATGGTAGTTAGTAATTGAAGGTAGTTAAGTGGTAATAACAGATACACGGATACTGAATTTCCTGCTATCTTGAGGTAATTTGTCACACGAGTTGTAAAAAACTGATATCATATGACTGAACGCGACACAACGCTGACATAATAGCAATGAGGGGGGATGGACGACTCACTCGTTATTCAGCTCAATGGCCTGGTATGCAGCCTTGATCCGGGCCTGGGGGTTTCGTTCTCTCCAAGCTTTCTGCATCACTGGAGGACAGGAGGAATGAGAAGTCTTTTGTGTTCTGTGATGTAACTGGAGTTGATATTTGGACATGCATGTCATCTCACCTGGCGTTTCAACTACAGAAGAGTCACTAAGTGAACAGTAAAAAGTGAACAGCTGTTGGCCCTCATAGACTGGACTGGAGCATAACTGGTCAAACAGAAGGGGGAATATTGACCAATTGCCAGAAGTAAGAAGTTGCTCTTCTTGTTCACTTGCCACACTACCACTACACTACTACACTGCTATGTGTAGCTTACGCCGCATGCTGTATCTCCTCCCCGAGACCGTGAGGCTCAGCTTCCCTCACTTGTGCATCTTCAATGTGTTGGTGTCTACATCAAAAGATCAAAGGTGGGGGGCCTGTCAGATTCATTGGCAACAGAGATGAACTGCAGAGTTGGGGGGAGTGGGCAAGTTTACAAGAAGAGAGCTGGAGGCCGGGGGGGGGGGCTTGAATAGCAGTCAAGCTGATATCACACCCCACCCTGACAAGTTAAGGCCTTGGACGGCAGCCTGGTCATTACAGTTCAGGCTGCTTCCCTTTTTATTAGTTTGTGCAGTCCTAGTTTATGAGCTCTTGCCACTGGTTTGGATGCCAACCGAGAACTTTACCAATGGATTACCTAACACTTGCCTTTAGTGATAATGACTACTTTCAGATAATATGGTAACGAGAAGAATTTCATGGATTTCATCCCCACAGCTTAGTTCACTTTGGAAATCATACAGACTTTTCAACATCCAGTTAGAAAATGTTCATTAGTGAAGCCTGGTTGTGTGACACCCTCAAAGGTATAGCAGGTATAGCATATAATTTTACAGGTGTACACCGTGCCTGAGCCGATATCAGCGATGCAATAAAATTATGAACAGTCCATTAGTCCAGAGACCAATAAGCACAGACTGCCAGTCTTTGGTAGCCAAGTCCATCTTTTAAGAGAATGGAATTCCACGTTAACATGACGTAGAAACCGCCCTGTAGTTTGTCGTGTTGGGAAATAAGGAACAGAAGAAATTGCAGAGATGAAGGGAAAGATGTGGCACAAACCAATTTCATGGGCACAAATTTGCCAGGAGTGTAGTTACTCTTACAGATCAAGAATAAAAAGAAGAATGAGTATGGCCTCATGGTCTCCTTGAAGTCAGATCAGGTCCCATAATTTGCCACACCCTACAGCTGACAATCATAGTATAAGAAGACAGATTCAGAAAAGAAAGATCTGGTGATTACTTCAGTGGAAAGCCCTCCTCCTCTGCCAGAAGCACTTATACTGAGGCACACCAGAAGTGCAAACCAAGCTAAATTGAACAGCACTTTTTCCTTTATTATATGTGTTAAAAAAACCCAGTGATACGATTCTATCCTGACAATGTCAGATTACAGTAACAGGAAAAATAAAATGTAAAATGTTATGGTTTTGTGATGATTTCAAAAGGAAAACGCTTCAGTGCACAGCAAAGCTGCGGACCTAGCAGAATCACTGGCACAGGAATTAACAGCAGGGAAGGTTTTCAGTAAAAACTGGGGGCTGTAAGTGTTTGGGGGGGACTTGGCTCAAGTTGCTCAAGATCAGGTCAAAGGCTTTTGTTTTTAAGGGAATCCAGGTTGAAGCATTGAAGATGAGAATGTAATCACTACTACTGGCTTATCTGACAACCAAAACAGTCAAAGTTTAAAAGAGAAACAGATGCATATGGAGCATGTATAAATACACAGATCGAGGTAACAACTGACCATCAAGAGAAACAAGACAGGTGGGATGGAGTGCTCCCCAAGAAGAAGGGAAGCAGAAAAAGCTGGGAGGAACTGAAACATATGAGGACCATTTAGTTTTCATGCATTTTAGAGTTCATGTATTCCCAGTGGTAATTCCAAAGAGAGATGGTCATCACCTGAAGGCAGAAAGAGAATCTACTGTGGGCCCAGATGGACAGAACATAGCAGGTGCCCAGCAGGCTGTCTGGCGGCCCCTGAAAACGTACTCCAGGGCAAAGTCTGACTGTGGAAAGGTGGTGACATATCAACAGAAAGGGAGTGGAACAACTGTATAATAAAGAGCATTTCAGATCTGAGGGGATGGAGCATTTTGGGCATCTCTCCAGAAAGCACACAGAATGTGACACCCAGGGCCTACTCAGGTCTGCCTTGTTGACTGGTGACTGAAGCCTCAGCAGCACAAGAGGCTGAAGATCATGAATCCTGAGTGGGAACGAAGGCATGTGACCTCTGTGTAACATGCTGCAAAGAAAACGGGCCAAAAGTCATCAACACATCTGGGACACAATTTCATCAATGGAGATACTTCTCCCAGAAGTAAACAGGGGAACATATGATTGGACAAATGATTATAGAAAAATACACTTGCAGTGGTTCCTCTAACTGTGGAAAGCAGACCTTAAAGAACAAATGAAAAAAAATATATATAATATGCAGAAAAAAATGAAGAATATTCAATAAGAATGCACAGAAAAGCATACAAAGATATACAAACCTACATCCTCAGGTTTAAGCTGCTGAGTGTCACAGGTGAAGAACGTTTGATGGTCTTGTGCAGACAGGTTCATGTCATAGTATGTCAGGGGTTCCTTCCCAGTGACCCAGGTATACCTTCAAAAAACACAAAAGCAAGACACTGCCTCAACAGATGGACATGCATTTGCCACCTCACCTGCATGTCTGCCTTGAGGGACAGTACACAGTATCCAGCTGAAACACCACTGGGTGACAGTGTGGACGGACCACAATAACAGTAGATGATGCTTTTATTAATACCATTCCTAAGGATTGCTGCCGCAAACATTTCCTGTTGACGTTTGCAACCCTGGCTTAAGTTGTACCCATTTATGGGTCATCAGCAAAACGACTTTCTGTCAATGGTACCTGAGTGAACCCACAGTAGATATGATGAAGACTATAACCGTGAATAATGTGGTGATCTGCCTGATTTCCATACATTCACTTTCCATACCCAATAAATCAACCGAGGGTCACAGTGGATCTGAATACTGCATCTCTGTGGGTAGTAATAACAGGTTCTAAGTGGCTTTATTTTATTTTTGGGTGATTATTTTATTTATTTATTTTATAGATATATATAGTATTTTTCACAAAACTGTAAAATATTGTGATGTGAATTTCTTTCAATATCATACAGCCCTAACTGATATACATTTTGTTTAAAAAGATCTACACATCCACCTAAACTGGATAACTATTTAAGTATACCAAATTACCCAATGTAACTGAGCTAATAAATTTCTAATAAAATTTTTATTATATAAAATAAAATATAAATGGAGTGCCTATTAATTAATGTATTTAGCCATTTCCTTCAAGCACAGGAGTGGAGGCTCTGAGGCTAGAGATCTGTGCAGCAAGATGAAGGTTGCTGGTTTGAATCCCGTGAATGCCAGGAGCAATCCTACTCTGTTGGGCCCACGAGCAAGGCACTTAACCTGCAACTGCTTTGTCCTGAGTGTCATGTTAACTTACACCCAGCCCAGCAAGCAGGTCCCCCAATTTACAGGGAAAATGTGGGGGTTGGTGGCAGGATTGACTCCCCAGCCACTAGAAAAACCTCACACTGTCCCATTCGGACTAGTGTGGTACTGAGGTATCACCCACTACATGGCTTTACTCAGGTTCTCATCCCTGAGGTGGTTTGTCGTGAGGTGGGTGCAGCAACACGTTGTAATCAGCAGACGCTCCTTAATTCTCTTCGACCACACGTAAATATTACACTTACAGATTATACTGTTCTCAAATACTGCATAACCCCTTAATTAGACCATTTACATTTTTCTTCATACCTGCTGTACTCTGATCCTCTGAATAAGTTTAACGGGTTCCTCCAGACTTTGCATTCTGAAAAAGATCACCAAAACATTTTTTACTAAGTGCAATGTTAGAATTCCAAATCAAAACATACCGTTCCGACTGGAATATTAATCGAAAATCAAAAATTTACTTATGGAATTCTGGTTTCTGTATAAACCACAATTTATTACTAGAGGAACTGAATGTAAAAAAAAATTAATCTATACTGCATATAATAACTACTTTACAAAAATAGTACCTGAAACACTCTGTCTAGATTCCGCATCTCCATTCGCGGAGAACAAGCCTGCCGAGCTGCTATTTTCCATTCCACCCAGCAGAGGGCGCAAGTGGCTGACAGAGACCTGCTCAATAAATGAGGTTCCATACTTTTGGAAGTACCACCATTCAAATATCTGACAAAAGGGAAGAACGCAAAGAGTTGCGGTGATCAAAACTTTTGTTCAGATAACAAATGAACGAAAAACTAAAAAGTATAATTCCAAGCATCTTAAAATAATCAACCAACCAAACAAAATTGGATTAAGTAAACATACAGATTTTGAACACACACACACTTTCCAAAAGACATCAAAATACAAAATATCTCACCAAAATGAGGCCAGAAATTAGCGATGAGGTCCCAGTGAGTGCCACATAAAATTTAGGCGTCAGTGTGTTCAAGAAGACAGAAGCTATAAAAAAGGAAATAATTTCCCACATAATTACAATTTACAGTCAGCTTTTCAACATCTACAAAACTCATTATCCTTCGGTGTTAAGCATTTTTCACAGACTGTGAAAAAAAATACATTTTTAGCACGCTAGTTAAACGAGGTATTTTGAGGATTGGTGAAAAAAGGGTTTACTTTAAGGTAAGGTAAGTTTAAGAGCCTCAGAGGTTGTACCAGCATGCAAAATTTCACAAAATATGAATCATCTATGTCAGATGGCATGGTCATCTTTAACTGTTTAACCTACAAATAACTCAATGTGCAAGGTTGTTTAAAACCATGACTAATGGTCTGAAGATTAAAAAAATGTTATAAAAAAGAGAAAAGAAACCTTCACCTTACATATAAGGCCTGATCACCCCACATTTAGCACCAAACATGCTGTTATTAAACATCTTTCATAAGGCCAGTAAACATACTCCTACATGCATCATTAAAGTTATCTTCGCAAGCATTTTCCTCTTCGCAACTTGTATTAATTCCTTAATTATTCCCGAGATATACAAGTAACCCAGGCTAGGAATAGATGTCTGAAAAAAGGTGAATGCTGTTTCAGTATATTCATTTGAATATCCTAGACGATTTAGCCGTTTAATCGTGGCATGAATTTCGCAATTCTAAGACTGCCAATTATGGAAATATTTATTACGATCCCTTATTTGCGTATTTTACTTAATTTGTACGTCGAGGTGTTTTTTTATGTGGTGAGGGTGTAAATACTAATGTCTTTATTCTCTGTCCAACTCACATTGCATGAGAGGTGGCGTTCTGACGAGTTGAGTTACTTTGTCGAGTTAGGCTACCGTAGCGCCAATCGATAGCCGTAGCCCTAAAACCTAACCCTAATTCCAAAACCGTGGAACTGCACATGCGCAGAAAGACTCGATAGCACATCTCGATAGGTAGCATTGGTCGATAGAACAGTGGCAGTTCCAGACCACACTGGCGGGAGGAATCCTGCTGAGTATTTAATTATTTAGCCTGGCTGGATTCATTTGTACGAAGTCAAGATGCGCGTGTGCACAGCATGAAAAGAAACATTCCGTGTGTATATTAACTTGCATTACGTATATGTCAACCATAAACAAACAAATAAAGTTAATACAATCCCGATTTATTTTTCTGTCCCGTAGTCAGAATTGATCCAACTGCTAAAATCATACACTGGATAGAAATTATAGTAAAATTTAGCCCTGCACAGCAGCGGACTTATTTCTCATCGTCACGTGACTGACATCGCCACGCTATTTGCGTAGCACGGGCCGCCTGCGCACGGGCACAGCTACACAGCGGCTGCACGCGCCGAACAATCCCACAGTGTTACACTCCGGATGTCAGAATCCGCTCCCAGGCTAAACTGTACAAATACGACCCATTAACCGAAAATAATCGAAAAGCTAAGTATGCTTATGCGGGGAAAACCTATTATTGATATTTTAAAGTACAACACCTCTAAATATAATGAAAAATAACTACTAACTGACAATAATTATCTTAACGTATATTGCCAGCTACATATTGGTAGCTGACTATTAAAAACAATCTTAGTCAGTAGCCATTTAATATTTATTTGGGAATGTGGTATTTCTTTTCAAAATACTGCAGTGCCAAGGGCATTAGGTGTACCAGCTAGAATGGCAGTGTCAGTGATAGCTAACTAGCTAGCCAGATCGTATTAACTTCCTAGCGCCCCGTCGCCTATGCCTGTCGGCTCAGTAGTTCCCCCGACACGGTTACCTGTTGACAGCGTTTCCTGGAGCTTCAGTGGACTCCGCAGCACGTAGAGGAGAACTAAAACCATCGCGAACCAAAGAGCCCAGATGTAGGTCCATGACCAGGAAAGCCACGTTTTTAATTTCTCTGTGAATCCAAGATTCTGGCCATTGGGGTTACTGGTGTCCGCCATTTTTGACTCGGTAACAATATAAACAGAAGAATGACGGGAATGAGGCGGAATGCCTTTGCTTGGTCGGGCCGGGCTGCAGACGTTTGCGGGGGTGTGCGCGAGTGACAAAGAAGGTGCCATTCATGAAATACTCACGTACGGGATCAAACTGGAACTTGTGCTCAGGCTAGATCTCACTATATACATGCAAATATATTTATTATGTATAAATTTCCATGCGATGCACAACCTTTAGTAATATGCATGTGCTTATTTTTTATTATTTCACAACCCGCCAATGTTTTCTGTAAACTCTTTTAAGGTCACCGTTAATATGGAATCTCACCCCCCACACAGTCTTTTAGTCATTTTCTGTATGTTTTCCTACTTTCGGTACTCACCTCATTTTGTAAGGCCGTGTGTGCATATTCTTCTATTGGAGTGGAACTCCGCCGAGTTCGTTGATGAGAAGAATCGTTGGAGGCGTTGCAAGTCACCAAAAGTTATTTAACAAACTGATTATAATCAGGGAGCGACTATCAGACATACATTCAGCATGTGCATCAAGAAGCTCGAAAGTACCTGTGTGCTCTGCTCTCTTATAGCCCATTTGGGCTTCTCCCCAATCTCTTGGCATTGTTCCCAACTACGTGACAGCAACATATTTTGACTTTGCTCTAGTTTAGCTGTTAGTAAGTGTTCTTTCCCCCTCTCTCAGTCTTTTTCAATTGTATGACATCAACATTTTGAAATTTGCTCAAGTTACTGCATGTTCCCTGCCCGCACTTCTCCTTATCTCATGGGCTTCCCTCATATGGCTGGGTCAAGTCTCCCTGTCCTGTCAGGGTACGAGTAACGTCTTGTTTTTATTAATTTCAGTTCCCGGGAGCTGTCCTCCCGACATGCGAGTTTCTGGTGGCCTAGTAGGCCTTGCTCATGTTCTTAGAATTAATGGTGGGTTAGAACATAAGAACATAAGAACTATACAAACGAGAGGAGGCCATTCGGCCCATCAAGCTCGCTTGGGAAGAACT
>JAODUD010000107.1:8500131-8515594 GCA_026784285.1 Stomatorhinus walkeri
AAAGGGGAGGCATCTGCTACACCCTCTGTTGAGGCACTTAACATCTACTCAGATTTCAGCCACTCTTAGTAAAGAAACAAACGTAATCCACTATTTTTTTATCTTGGGGGTCGTGTGGCTCAGCAGATTAGGGCGCTGTGGTCAGCAGTTCAAATCCGGTCATTGGTAAAATGATGTCACCGTTAGGCCCTTGAACAAAAACCTTAACATCAGCTGTTCCAGAGACGGGCTTACTTTGCATTCTCAATTGTATGTCGCTAACTTACATAACAGAAGGAAACAAACATTTTGAATTATGTCTTTTTGTGTGGAGCTCAAATTGACCCCAGTAGCTGTAAACTTTCTCATAAAGACTTCAATAAATATTTAGCATGTGGAGACCTATTGGGAATTGCCTGCCCAATTTGTCCAGCTAACACTTGTTCCCCACAGATTTGTGACCGGAGGGTTTCCCATGAGCCACTTCACCTACATTTTTGTGGATGAGGCTGGTCAGGCCACTGAGCCAGAGACCATCATTAGCATAGCAGGTAAGGACTGCTACAGTGGCTCACTTAAGCAGTTTACTACAGAAGGATGCCTATTCAAGGATTACCACTTACTGCTTGGAAATTCAGTCCAATATTGCATCTATTTCACAGAACACAGTACACCAATTTATGTTTTAAGTGAACCATTTTCTCACAACCCTGACGAGGATAAATGGCTAGAAGATGTATGGTGGCAAACCATTTCTTTTAATGATTCCTCAAAAAGATGCGGTGCATGTGAACTGATACCTCCTCCTTGCCCTGAATGTGTTTGAGTGAATTTGTGTTTCATGAGTCCTACAATTCATTAGTGGCATGTTTAGAATGCACCCAACCACATCTGTCTCTCTGCATAGGATGCATATTATCGTAACCATAACTTAAGCAGGTGCAGGAAATGGACTGATTCATGATTTGGTGTAAAACCCATACTTGGATTTTTAAAAGCAGTAAACTTTCAGCTTAATTTCAGTTCCATAGGAGGTCACTGTTGAGTTACGGATCATTGTTGAGCGTTCTCTAGTAGGAAAATTTAATACTAATATTCATTGATGTTGTAGTGTTTTTGTCAGATGTAGCCTAAGTGCAAGACTTTTTCAGTTTGCTAGTAAAGTGCCAGAGAATGGAAGAAATAAATTGAAATACAGCAAGTGTACAATTAAGGCCTCAGAAAAGAAGAGAAAGACAGACCTTCACAAGATGTTGAGAGCAGTTTTAAGACCACCCATATTGAGAAATGGAGCTAAATAAACTGAGGATCTAGCTGGTGTGGAAGATTCATGATGCCAAACAAACAATCCTAACTATCACTTGTTATTTTATTAGCAGCAGCTTGATAGATATGTACTGTACCTTTTCTTATCGGAGCTTAGACATTACATAACATCAGCATACATGCAGTAAGCTGTGGAGACGTTGCCGGAGCCAGTTTCTTTTCTGAAGTGCTCTGTGGGAAGGCACCATTTTTATTATTTAACAACAACAAGTGAACATAAGGTATTTTGAAAAAAAACAATCCATACACCACAATAAACAGTCAGCATTAGGGTCCGCATTTAATGCTGAGAGCACCAACCAATGCATGGACTCCATACAGCAGTGTAAAGCTGACAACTGCTATTTCAATACCTTTACATGATCTGAATCTTTGTTAAATATTTAATTTGAAGCATTTGAAAGAGAAGCTGTTCCAGTATATCTGGGGAAAATAAGAAGGGTTGAGTGGTAAAAAAATGATTTTATTTAGTTTTTTGATTTCTGATTTTGATTTGAATTATTTGTGAGAGCACGATGTCAACACAATGATGAGTTAATATGGAGTTACAAGTGACAGAAGTGTCTTTTGAGATGGTCTGTTACATTCATTCCCTATGCAGTGCTGGTCTGCTCATTTGGTGACATTGGCTGCAAAATACCACCCTACCATCGCCCCCTCCCAGATTTTGACTGATATAAGTAAAGCTTCATTTCTGTAACATAAAGATATACACAAGTACTCTGCTTTCTTTGATTAAGTTCATTAATTACATTTACATTACATTATTCAGATGAGTTCTTTCAATAAGTCAGGTTTACTGTCCTTGTCTAAAAGATATTTGGTGACATATATTACCTTTATTGTCTAGACCCCGAATATAAGACGACACCACATTTTCAGAAGCATTTTGAGAAAAATAATCTCTTAACCAGTCTTATTCAGCTTGCAGTAGCATTACTTGTGAAAACGTTGTTACTTGAACATGATGAACTGGAGAACTGCTGTCCCCTAACTTCAATGATACGAGTATGATTCCTTTACCATCTGTGTGTGTGTCCTGCCAGTTTTGACACGTGTTTTTTTTTTTGTCTTTGCACATTTCCTAAAATGCACAATGCCTTATGTCTTGCTCCCATCAATAAATAAATTTACCAGTGTGATATATAACTCATTACTTTATCTTCATCCTGGGACTTTAACTAGTGGTCTTTAGAAACTGCATTAGATTAAATGATGCTGTTACACTAAACAAGTTAAACGTAAATTACCTTGGTTTGGAGAGTTTTCACTTTGAAGACTGATGTTGCAACATTTTCATATGATTGTTGACTGTAGTGTTTGACTTAAATGCTACGATTGTAGTTTCTGCTGTCATGTGATGAAAGACGCATTGTTGGTGGTAGTCTGGTTTGATGACCTTTCACATTTTTCCCAGGACTCCTTCAGGCAAAGACTGGACAGGTGGTCCTAGCAGGAGACCCCAAGCAGCTGGGTCCCATTATAAGGTCCACACTGGCCGAAACGTATGGATTAGGTGAGAACAACGATGTGATGAACACTCTCCCCCTTCAAGTATTAATGGCATGACTACAGTGTACTTGAACAGAAACAAATCTGTGAGTTGTTCCCTGAGGCTGAAAACTGGGTTTCCAGTCTTGTTAGCAATGTACAGAGTGGGTGATTCCCAATGCTGTTTGTTAGAAGCTAAGATAAGTGGCTGTGCAAGTTTCAGTGAGAAAACAGACCCTAGTGGAACAGTGAGCTGTGTCAGTAAATTTGCTTATGGACCAACGCTGGCAGCCCAGCTTTCAGTGTATTGTTGATCACTTCATTCACATCATATTCAAGAGCAGTCATTCAAGTCAGTAATGACAAGACTTAGTGATAAAGTGATTTCAATCAATAACAGTGTTCCATTTATGTCTGCGCATTCCCCTTTGTTTTACTTAAGTGCAAATACTGTTTTGGCTTACAAATTTGTCATAGGCCTGTCTCTACTGGAGAGACTGATGTCAAGGAATCAACTATACATGAAGAATTCTGAAAGGCAGTTTGATGAACGCTATGTCACTAAGTTGGTGAAGAACTACAGGTACTTTGAAAGTTCTTCTCTGTTCCCAGAGGTGGAAAGGTCCAGAAAGTGAAAATCAGTTGAATACTATGTGACTATGACTCCTTATATTCAGCTGGTTGGTTGAAACAAAATTTTGACCTTCCAGACTTGATTTTCCCATGACTGTATTAGGCTCTTGGTAGTGTCTCTGTGGATAATCTCCATTGATATCTGCCGCTGAAGGATTCCCCGGTGTCTGCACTTGTTCTCAGTGACAACTCTGTTCTCCAGGTCCCATCCAGCCATACTCAAGATCCCAAATGAGCTCTTTTATGATGGCGAGCTGCAGGTGCATGCTGACCAGATTATACGCAATTCCTATTGCAACTGGGAGCACCTTCTCAGAAAGGTAAGTGGTGTAATACATGACTGAGACAAAGTGAGCTTGTGATGAAGAAAAAAAAATCATATATGGCCCTGGTTATTAACCAACCAACCCATCCATTCATCCATCCATCTTCTAACCTCTTTTCCAGTACAGGGTTTCAGAGGGGGCGTAGAATCCTGAATTTATTTTACTGTACTCTGGTATATGTTGGATAGTACCAAGATATTTACTCTGACTTTTAAATTTTAAAATCATAGAATCTTTCAAACACTGAGATAGCAAATCATCCAGCCAAAGCAATTTTGTGTCATATATTAATATATGCATTTCAACTAACAGCACTTGTCTGGTAATATTTGAGCTGCACATTTTCAATGAGCAGGGCATTTTCAGTGCACCAGTTTCTGCATCTTCCTTTTAAACTACATATTTTCTCCCTGTCTGTTATAGAGGTCCAGTAATACATCACAATTTGTTATATAGTTATATATTTATATTTTTAAGTAGGTTGTTGTGTCCTATTTTGGCTGCTTGGGGTCATACTGAAATAAAATGGATGTTATTATGTGGGGGGAAAAAAGCAAGTTTGTCCCCTATGTTGCCCCCCCCCCCACCCCCGCGGTGACTTTAGTCAAAGCCAAACCTGTCTCACCAAGGTCTAAAAATACAGGGATAAATTGGAGATATTTGGATTCTCTAAAAGTATAATCTGCTATATTTCTAGACAGAATCTGTCATGTTGCCTAGAACCGTGCAAAAGTCTCAGGCAATCCAAAAATATGCTTAAATCTCTATCTGGGTAATAAATAGATTTTTCTTCTAAGCAAATATTTAACATAAAACATATGCAAATTAAGAGTAACAGTAAAAATTAAAAAGGAATTTCTTGTTGTCAAAAGAATTTCCCAGTATCTTGTTGGATTGCCAGATGAACACCACTTCACTTCCCAAACAATGCTCAGGAGCACCTCAGTCACTCCATGTGTTTGTTAAATTTCAATGCCAGCTCTATCCATCCATTTTCACGGGGGGGGGGGGGCACAGGACACACACACCCCATTCACTCACACAGGCACACCTATGGACAATTTGATAACTCCAATTCACCTCAGCATGTTTTTGGACCATGGGGAGAACCAGAGAATCCGGAGGAATCCCCACGACGACACGGGAAGAACATGCAAACTCCACACACATGGAGTCAAGGCAGAGACTCAAACGCTGGTCCTGGATATGGGAGGCAACAGTGTGAACCACTGCACCACCATGCCACCCCTCGGAACCAGATCAGTGTGGTTGCATGATTAAATTAGTTTAAAAATTCAGTGGGGTATTGATTACCCAGGTGAGGTGTGCTAGTGGTTCAGTCAAAAAATGCATAGATACATATTAGATGGCTGTTGCACATATTGGGGTGACTTTAGGAGAGGTTTTCAGACGGTTATGCTAAAAGCACTTTTGCAAATATGCCATTGTATTTTTACACAAATATGAAAATCATTTTGTTTGACCGCATAGGATTTTTGCATAGTACTGTGTATTATTTTATGAACTGTACTTTAGGCACAAACTTTAAAAATGTTCATGCTACCCTATATGGTGTAAGCTTTGGCCATTAACTAGTGAATTTCCACTGGAGGTGGAGGTCATTATCAGGACTGAACAAAACCCCCCTACGGTGTCGGCTGAGGACCCGACGGGCTGGACGTGCTTATAGTCTTGTACTTCTGTTTGTAATTTTATTTGCTGCAGGCTCTCTGGGCTGCTGCAAATACATGCAGTTTAATAATAGCTTAGAGCAGTTCACAGTTTTTTTTGTTTATTTCATTTTCTGTATTTCTGGGTTGAAGTAATAAATTATGGTGCAGGTAAGCATCCCTGTACTAATGTAGGTCAGCATCTTCTGTAGCTCCTATAGTCTTGGTAGTTGTATGCCTGTTTTTGGTTAAATAGGTTTGTAGCCCCAACTCAAAAGTTAGTTGAGTAAATTTCTCCTGGTACAGCCTGTAGCCAGTCTGAAACAGGAAGCCTCTCTATGGTGTGAAGGGCAAAGGTAAAGGGTATTCAGCCTGGTGTTGTATTAAACTTATTTAATGATTAGGTACATGAAAAATGTGTAGTTTCTCATTCTAGAATGAAACCTGGACCATAGGAAAGAAAAGAATTACATTAATTTGGAAATCACTAACATTTGAGAAATCATGTTGAATTATAAATGTAGGCTGTTTTAATTTCAGCTTCCTCTTTTTGACATTTTAGGATTTTCCTGTCATATTTGATGGAGTAACAGGGAAAGAACAGAGAGAGCAAAACAGCCCGTCGTTCTTCAATGTGACTGAGGTTGAAATCATTGTGCAGTACCTGAAGAAGCTATTTCAGACTCAAGCCAAAAAGGGTTTGCAAACCCTGTCACCAAAGGACATTGGCATCATTGCACCATATAGGAAACAAGTGAGTTAAGGGAAATTTTTTAATGCTTTCTATGACAGCATTCAAATGGGGAAAAAAACATATGAACTTTTCTAATGTTCTTTAGGTAAATACATTGGCTTTTAACACATTATGTAACATTGTTCACTGTAATGCAAGAATAAATTAGCTATTGCAATTATTAGTTATATTTTAATTGGAAGACAGTTGATGGCAGCATGCTGCCTTGTATGGTTTTAACACAAAATGGAAAATAAGTGGATTTTTTTTTATAAAATCTCCACAAAAAAAAAACTTAAGGCAGCCAATTTCAATTCAATGCCCATTTGAAAAATGTGCAGATGAAATGGTATCAATATCTCCAAGGGAGTGCAAGTAGAAAGAAGATAGTAATGCGGACAATTGTTTCCATTAGTGTGGTAAAAGGTATGGGGGATTACCTGACTACTGACACTACATGAACAATATGAATAAAGTTTGTCCTGAAAATATATCAAATGTGTTTAGTTACAGCTAAACACCCTGTCAGAATAATGCAAATATTAAAGTCTCCAGTATCACAGGGGAAATTAATAAAATAAATCAATACAGCTTTATAACTCTGAAGAGATGATGGTGCAACACGTGGCATCTGAGCTATAACTGACACCTGATCACATGGGTGTTGCTAAAGATTTTGGGCCCCATGAAAGCATATCATACTGAGCCCCTCAGTCCAGACCAATTCAGTAATTTTCTAAAATTTTAGGGCCCCTCTAGGGCATATTGAAGCCCTATGAGTTTTTTGGAGTTCCATGGCAAACATGACATTTATAAGCAACCCAGTATTATAACATTTCCACAGCTTAATTTCTCGTTTTCATTTTATTGTGCATCTTACTGTATATGTGATTTGGCTATGTTGTACATACCTCTATATTTTGATCATTTGATAGGTCCAGAAAATCAAAACGGCCATCACCGTGGCTGATAGGGAGCTGAGTCAACTGAAGGACATCAAAGAGCTTAAGGTATATTCCTGTAAATAAAACACTGATCACTTCTTTTATCGGTATATGTAGCTTGTGTCACAGTAAATATGGAAATGTCATGTTATCAGCACATTATTACCTATCAATGTTTTTACTTATAAACTATTACTTGCCAATGGTCATCTTCAGTAATTTTCAGTCACACTTGAATTACCCATGTAGACTAAGACCTTTTTAAAACACAGCCTGAAAAAAACAAACCTGGCTATTATTTTAATAATGAAACTTCTCAAAAGCATGGCAATTAATCTCATGATTAACATGAGTCATATAGCAATACCAAGAACTCTCAAAACAAAAGCCATAAATAATGCCTTTATCAGTGTTGCATAGGTCTAATAAAGTGGCCACAACATAAGTGTTTCTCCCTACTGTGTCCATGAACAATTGTTTTCTCAGTTTGACATCTCTCTTGTAATAGGTGAATATTTAGGAGCAAAAAAAAAAAATCTAAAACCTATTTGGCAAATGGCTCTAAAAACAGAAGCCTGTCAACTATTGAAAGTGCAATTAACATGAAAAATTCACATTTTAAGGTATTGCTGCAAAATGAAAAAAGAAAAACGTCCTTCTGCCTTTCCCATAGATCAGTGAAAGGCGCTCAGAGAATGTTTTGATTTTAGCTGTGAATTCTGAAATCACGACTGAAGATCTTGCATTGTTTACTTTGAGGAGAGACTCCGAGTCTCTTTAACATAGCTGGCGTTATTATTGAGATACTACTGAAGGACCTGATTATCTGTATCAGGTGTGTTAAATTAGGACCATACCTAAAGCTCTGCAGGGTGGTAGGTCTCCTGGAGCAGAAATGAGCAGCCCTGGTATAGAATGATGTAATGAGTATCGACTAGAGAGGAGCTGGTATATGCCATACTGATGTCCATCTCCCCTCCCAAATGAATAAGGTTGGTTCAGTGGAGGAGTTCCAAGGCCAGGAGCGCAAGGTGATCATGATATCCACTGTGCGCAGTGACATCAACCACATCAAGATAGATCATGAATTCCAAATGGGCTTCCTTAGTAATGAGAAGGTACTGTACCAAGCACCCTACTTAGGCTGGGCATACACTGCGATTTTTCCAGTCGTTTTGTAAACACCCAGCTCAAATTGTACGATTAAATCGCATGAGATGGAAAGGTAAAGCTCACGACGTATGCCCACACACCATATGGTACGATACTCTGATGCGACCTGACTACTCACACTACACGAGCAATATGAACACACCAGGCTCCTGTACCCAGAACTGTAAACTTTGAAAAAGAAGCAGCAGAAGAAGAAGCACCACCTGCATGGTGACGCTCACCAAAGCGAAACGGCCCGTCCATTTTACGAGAACTGGAGGAAAGCAGCGACAGAAATTACACTGCAGATAGCCTGATACCTACACAGAATTTGCAATGCAAACAATGACATGCCTGCTTGTTTTTGTTTGCTTGCTCGTTCGAATGTTCAGGCCCGTTGTGTTTATTCAAGTGAAATTTATCACAGTCCTTAAATCTCAGTTGTGTTTAGTCTGTAGCACATAAGATCCCACTGTCAATTAGTTTCAGGCAACAGGCTATAATAACATTGAACACCTATAATGCCTTGATGTATTAATATAATGTAACTCCACATATCATAAAGTGGGATAACCACCTAAGATAAGCGATCAGCCCAAGGACAGGCTTTCTGTTACAATATGGTTTCTGGCAACAGGCAAGTGTGCGCATATATCTAATCTTATTTCTGAGTACTTCAGTTCTGTGTTCACACGTGCGCAGTGAGGACAACCCACCCAAGTTGATGTTAGTTGGCTCAAACAGGTTTGATTTTTTTTTTTTACGATCATCCGATTGCCTGGTCGGGAGGAGTGAATCTGTGCCTCTTACATCCTGTACACTATACAATATATGAGGCACAATCACGCTGAAATTCAGCCCGACTCCAGGGATCATCGCACGAGTGAAAAAACGCCTCAAAATGGGCTGGAAATCGCAGTGTATGCCCAGCTTTACCTCGACACCACATGACATTTGTTATAGTGAGATGATCTACTCATGCTACCTTTGATTTCTTTTGTAAGTATATAAATTTACAAATTACTGTGTTGCTTTATGAGAACATCTGAAAAGCAACTAAATTAAGTAAATTCTCCAAGTAATGGCTGATCTGGCATCACAAACAAATTTACCTGGGACCATTTGAGAACAAAGTGAACCTATAGAAAATGTGGCCTACAGTCATATATCATGTCCATCTTCACACAGAGGTTCAATGTGGCTGTGACCAGGGCCAAGGCTCTCTTGATTGTGGTGGGCAATCCTATCCTTCTCAACCAGGATCCCAATTGGAAACGGTAGGGTTCACCTGGAATTAACACTGACTTCCTATATTTTGTCAGGCAGCTTGGCAGCATGTTGTCATAACCCCGTCTTATTGGTTTTGGTGAAATGGTGGTTTGACCTCATCATACATGTCAGCTAGAATTTGTTGTCAGCTTGTCATTGAGCAGAAATGTAGCGTGTTGTCATAGCAGTTACATAATTCCCACAACAGTTGTCCATGATGATGAACTACTGTACCAAGTGCTATTGGAGGGGCAGAGGGTGAACACTGTACCACCCAGCCATTTCACTTAACGCTGACTCTTTCTCAGATTTATCCAGTACTGTACTGATGAACAAGGGTACACTGGGGTTAAATACTGGGAGTCAGAGGCTGAAGCCTTAAATATTGCAGCAGAACTGAGAGGTAAGATTATATATGTATATTATATGCCTTCAATGACCACTTTATTAGGTTTGTCTTCTCATAAACAGCAGATCATCTGGCTGCAGCCGAATACATACAGCATACTGATGCATAAGACATCTGATCTCACAATTTAAAATTGAGTGTGACTGTTAGTACAAGAGTTTGTGGATCTCAGATAGTCACCCTCCTGTGATTTTCACACACTACTGTATCTAGACTTTACACAGAATGGTGTGATGAACAAAAAATGCCTTGCTGATGAGACTGATCATAGGAGAATGGCCAGTATCATTAAGGCTAAAACGTTAGCAGGTCAGTACAATAAGGAAGGGTAGATTAAGCAATTATAATGCACTCCCCAAACCGTGAAGTGCCATCTGAGACAAAGGGGGTCCTACCTGATACTATATAAGGATGCCTAGCAAAGGGGGCACTGAGTGTATGTTCATTTGCTAACTAAAGTCTCCAACAAACATCCTTCATAAGCACCGCATGCTTCAGAATCCTTTGATGTACTAACTGCTTATCCTGGTTTGGGTCAGCAGTCCATCACAGGCCACATGCACATACAGGAAGACAAGAGGAGAACATGCACACTGGAGATGGATTTCACACCCCCCCCCCAAATCAGGGCACCACCTCATGGGTCCATAAATATAACAAAAATACTTATTACACTGCAATGACACATCATGCTGTATTCTACTATGTAAAACATGTTTATAGACATAATAGCTAATGGAGGTGTTTCATAGCTCATATACAAGATTTGTAACACGATAAGCAATAAATGTTAAATGTAAGCTCTCTTCTATTGCAGAGGGACACAGAGGATAAAAATATTATTGCTGTTAAAACAAACAAAAACAATAACCACAAATATACAACAAAGACCCCTACTCCCAAGGTGGCAACCGGAGTGTCCAAAGGTGGAAAGTTCAGGTCTAGAATGTATAAATCCAGACCGAAGTTTTGTTTCAACTGACCAGTTCAGTATACAGTACTCAACTGGTTGGGTGAAAGAAAACCTGGGTCTGGATTTGTACTTTCTGGGCCTGAACTTTCCACCTTTGGTGTGCACAAGGTCCAGTCATATCTTGTCTCACAATATTTACCCGTGTCTTACCTCAGATGAAACAGAGGAGAGTGCTATCCAGCAGTACGTGGACCCACCGTTTAGGAGGGAGGAGTGAACCAGCAGATACCCATTGGCTTATAGAACATTGTCCAAGATATTGAAGGGATATTAATAATTTGATTGCTGCCATAGTTTTCATAGAACATTTGCCATGAATATTTACCCATTAGTCAGGATATCTGCAAATTCTTCTTTTTCACCAGAGTCTTGTGGGTGCATTGACCTGCAAATATGAATGCAGCTCAGAGCTCAGTATGCTGTTATGGATCATATACATGTCGTGGTAGGTTTTCAGTTGCATTTTACATAGGGGAGACTGGAGGCAATATTTGAATGGAATCAGTTGTTCAAAGGAACACATCAATCTTCCTAAGTAGTACTTTTAAAGTAAGTTTTTTTTTTTTAATTTTGTCATTTTTCTGCGTATCATAAAAACTAGAAAATATGTTGTCAGAACGGCTACAATGCATTGCTCGATCACCCCCTCACCCTGTCCCTCCAATCCCTGCTCAGACCCCCCCGCCCCCCCCAGCTTCTTAATTTCTGGATAGATCAACTGGAAATGTGAAAGCCAATAAATGCATTTTTACCTGAATGCCGAGTCCAATTCATGACACGCAACACTGATATTCACCTACTCATTAATTGCACCTTCCACTTACATGCTAATTTGCACTGTTTTTCCACCAATTAGGTGGTTACTTGTGTTTCTTCATGTACGTCTTAAATTACATTTTACTAAATATGTATATACATAACTTTCTCATTTGCACTTTAACCAATGTTTTCCATGACATAACAGTAATAACTAACAGGCACACTAAGTAACTGGCATGTAATATCATACAGATCCCACTGTGACTTTCTTCTGAGACCAAATGTAACTGCTACAGTTAGGTGGTAAAATACTGGCCCACAGGCAAAGTTGGATGTACATAATCCACCAGATCCCAAACTTGTGAAAACTGAACACTATCAAACAAAATGTTAAATTAGCATTTTAACTTTAGAAATAAACGTATACCCCTTGCTCTGGTCTAATCACTACTACTCTCTAGCTCCATTACAGTAGGCTTGGGCAACATCAGTTTTTTAATAGGTATACTGTACAAACTTTGCATGATGGTATAATTTGGTTCAGCAGATCTGTACCTGTTCTTTCGTGTGCTACCACTGACTAGGACTGCGGCTAAGAGATACGACCGTATTCCCCCCACAAGCAGGGGTGGGGTTAGGAATTCACCCACAAAGAATTTCAGTGAATGAAAATACGACAGTATAATGAAATTACCACCATATTATTAAAAGTACAGCTTAATAAACGTTTGCCAAGCAGGGGACAGCAAAAGAAAAAAAAAAAAATTATAAACTATTTTAGAATATTCTGAAAATTTGCCACATGGCGATACAATTACAATTCTGAGGCCATTTGTCACAGATCTATTAGGTGTAGATTTTCATCCATATGATGTTTTTGTGAAGTGTTAAGAACTATCAAAGATCAAATGGAGTAAAAGCAGAATTATCCTGTTCACAGGGTTTCAGATCATGAGCAATAAAACACCTCTGCAAAGTTGGAAACAAAATACTTTGAGTTACTGTCATGTCAGGATCAAGTGTCTGAAACTGCCCTTTTTTTGCTATCACTATGTGACATTAATTTAATTTTGCAATGGTATTAGGTGTATAGATTATTCTGAGTATTACAGAGCATTCTGAGCATAAAATGGCTTGCTGAGTTGATACAAGTATAAAGTTCTATCTATATTGCACCAAATCTTGTTACTCATTACAACATTCACTTTCCAGATTTTAAAGACTCCTTTTGACTCAGGTAAACTGAAGCAACAGGATGTGAAGTATGGATTAAAGATGCCATTGAAAAGTGTGATGAGTTCTCTTTATTTGAACATTTGCTACAACACTAGTTCTGTTACAAAGCAGACAATCAGCATTTATACAAATCTTGGTTTTTAGCACTTAATTAATCCTGGGAAATTAAGGAAAACAAAAAAGTGGGAGGAAAACAATCCAACATAGCAAAGTTGTCCCAAAAGACACACAGTAGCAAAGGGAGGTCAGACACAGACCCATGCAAACAAAGGGATGAAGTCTGTATATGTATGTGTTGATGTTTAGCTTAGACACAAAATTCTCACAAACACTTTACTCGGTACAGTACATGCTCCACTAGTACAAAGGCCATTGGGGTTGTGTCTTCAAATCTGTGGGGAATTCAGAGGGTCTTCATTCTGTGTCCTCTCTGAAATCCATTACAGATGGCCTCATACTTTAATCCCTAGAATCCCTGCAGAACTTTGACCTTTAAAAGGACAGATAAGTGTACTGCTTTGGCCAACAATTAAATCCTTGTAAATGGTTGTACTGTATATGCAAGGGCAATGTTATTGACCTGAAATATTTGTTTTTCCTCTGTCTATTCTTTCACCTTTCTTGAATGTCTTGGTTTCTAGGCTACACCGTTCTTTGAACAACTAAAAATATTCAAGTTTGTTCAGTCTAAAATTCAATATGCTATTTATAAGGCTGTTGCGCCCGGATTCCCTCCCATTTATGGACTCCAGGGGGCAGTGTTCTCCAGATGCTTATCTTTAAAGGAAAATGTTTTATTTGTTTTTATCTATGCTGAAAACCATATCACACAAAAGCCTAATGCACATGTTGTGGTTCTAACATTCCCAGATATTAGGTCTATACAGCATATTCTGACTTTTGTGCTCTGCAAATTTGTTAACCCATATCTACATCCTTTCATCTAATGTATTTTTGAGTTTGGTCTGAAGCATCATTAAACAAGTTGATCCCTGCACTTGAGTCTTCGCTTGGCCAAACACACTATTACTACATCAGTGACACATCAGATGAGAGCATCTGAGTAAGATGACCTTTTGCTAACCAGTGCTGCAGTTTGAGGTCACCATCATAGTGTGATGTTCAACTGGAGGAATGTAAAGAAAAGAAAAAAAGTTTAGGGCCCATACTGAATAGTCTGGAGCTCCTGCAGGCTGTGATGCATGCTAGTATTAGCTGTACCTCACAGCTTAACTCCAGAACATTTTAGGGAGACCCAACTTGTACAGACAAACTAAGTGACACTTGCCTGAGTGAGTAATTAAGAAACTCACTCTGCAACTCAGTGGCAACTAGCAATCCTATGAAGCAAAACCCAGCCGTATAGTCACCTTCTGCCATGTGAACTTCAAAAACAAAACTGTACACAGCCTAGCATCTGAATGGCACGCTTTATAAGAATGGAATAAAAGTCCAAGTAGATGTTACAGGTGCCATGAAATGGCTAGAATAACAGCTACCACGATCAGCTCAGACAGCAAACACTGGAGTATCTCTGATCTCTTTACCTGAAGGACTGCAGCCTTATGCAAGCAATGCTAACATGTCAAGGATGTCACACTAGAAAGCATTCACCACTTACAGAATGTCAATCTGTCATATCAAAAGGGGTAAGGCAAACACGTCACAGACAATTATGGCTATCATACTGACAAAAACAAAATGCTTGACTGGCCTTGGTCCACCTGGAGTGGAGAGTTGAGCGCCAATAGAGTTATGATATGTTGATTTAGAACAGGTGACACAGCTTACACTCAGACTTAGTATTCCATGGTCATCTCAATGCATTACAGCAGTGCTGTGGGGGTTTATGGGGGGAAGCTGAGGCATGAAGAAAAAAACCTCCAGGTAGCCCACTGATCACCCAGTCATTCTAATTACCCAGAGCCCCTACACAAGTCCTAAATAAGCCTGCAAGGCAGGAAAGCCCATCAGTCCAGAACCCAGAAGGAAAGAGTTAAAGGCCAGCATTCACCATTATGATGATTGTACAGTATAGCTGTAATGCAAAGTCTTATGCAAATCGTGAAGTGAAGGTGTAAAATAGTTTATAAAAAAGAAAATTCAGGCAGCTTTCTACAACCGCAGAATTATTCTTGGTACCTGAATTACCAGTCATCCACTCATAAGTCCAGTTTGTAAACCATTTAGGCTGGCTGCAGCCCTGGAAAAACTACTCAGTGTATTCTGGATTGCTTTGCTGGTTAATATTCTGTCTCTTGGCACTCTCAGATCCATAACTCTTCCTATAATTTGTTTAAAAGGTTCAGAATTCTACCAGTTATTTACCTTGCATTTCACCCTTCTTTGCTTTCATTGTGATTACATTTGACAAAGATACTGCCCTACAGAGAATTTGAAAGGTACAATACTAGGAGGCTGCGCTGCCATCTTATCCTTGGACAGTCCTCTCTGACCATATGGCAATATCTAATAGCAGTGTTTCCCGATCCTCAGACACCCCCAGAAAGCCCATGTTTATGCTCCCTCCCAGTTGGGGGGGGGGGGGGGGGGGGGAAAAAGT
>JAODUD010000107.1:8516871-8526912 GCA_026784285.1 Stomatorhinus walkeri
TGTCATGTCATCATCGTCGTGGAAATGAGACGCTATCGTTCTATGTATGATCTATGTCTGGGGGTGGCGGGAGGAGTGGGCAGCATGCGCGGTATACGCATGGGCGCGCTATACAGAATTTTTTTGTTCCCGCACGCTATACGCGTGGGCACGTTATACACGTGTGCGTTATATGCGTAAAAATACGGTATTCTTCTTAGAGGAACGTGCATTCTCCCCAGTATCTTGTGTGATTATCCCATAATGTAAAGTATGTAAAAAGTATTCAGATAATTATATAGTTGTAATTGCTAATATTATATAGGTGTTCTAGTTCCATTACTTCTAGCATAGGAAGGATGAAGCCACTTGACCACATGTCAGGAGTGTGATACTAAACTGGTTAGTCACCTCAAGGCTAGAGTGTATCATTGGTTCTGCCCTTTTAAATGGAGGGAAAGTAGGGAATACCTGCTTCATCTTGGCCAGTTCCCTCCTTGTGTGGTCATCATTTCTCAGGTCCTTCTTGTTGCCCACGAGAATAATGGGGACATTGGGACAGAAGTGCTTCACCTCAGGGGTCCACTTCTCCGGGATGTTCTCTGCCATGTTTGATAAATGACAATAGGCATGAGCGATAGAGACAGCAGAGAATGAACAGCGAGCAGCTAAAAGCAGCAGATATGTAAAGATTCAGGTAAAGTTAGTCGTTATGTAGGTGGCGGAATTTAACATTTCATAGACACAGAAGACTACACCCAGAATAAGAGTATCAGCTTATAAATACTGGGTGGCTGACTGTCAAAGTGACTAAAGTGGCAGACGCACCCCCCGGAATGAATCCCTGACATTTTGATCATTCAAACAATTCCACAAGGTATTAACTTCCTAGGTTAACTGAAGCGCATCATGACAAAGATAAGTGCATCGCAGGGACCTCAGGCCCTTTACCTAAACTGTCAGGACTATCGATGGAGAAGCACATAAGGATGACATCAGTGTCGGGGTAGGAGAGCGGCCGCAGGCGGTCGTAGTCCTCCTGTCCAGCTGTGTCCCATAGAGCCAGCTCCACCTGTGGGTCAGCAACAGCAAACTGGTGAGCCTGCAAGGATTGCACTACAGGGTCCAAGGGATGCATCAGCCATCCTAGGCTACATGATAAATGTAAAGATGAACATCTAAGGACAGGCAACCTAATGGGAGTAGTGTATAAAAATGGGCCTGTTACTCAAGAGGACAATAAATACGGAAGAAACATCCATCCGTTTACACAATGCAACCCACAATAGGTGAAATACCCCTTTATCAGAATCCAGAATGCTATGGAATCAACACCAGAGGGTGCTCTGTCTTAATTTAGTACTCAACCTAAACTCACAGTAAAACCACAGCTGCAGTAAGGGCCAGTAGGCAACAGTGATGAAAGATCCAGAGCTCTGAGCAACAGGGCTAAAATCATACCTGGAAAATTGTTTGTGTCCCTAGGGAAGGTATTTTACCTGAAGGTCCTTCACTCTGCATGGCCATAAATTTTATACTATAACGGAACTAAAGTGGACAATAAGCAACTAACTAATGGAATCCAGAAAAATGTTCACAGGCTACAAAGAAGAAAGCCAGAAAGCAGCAGGCACGATGTGTCACAACTAACAAGTACTAGCAGAGTGAGACCATCTTATTGCAGGAGCCCATATCACAAGGCATAAACCCTAAGCTGATGATAGCATGAAGTATGCGATCCATGGAAAAATGCAAATAAATGAAATGATGCACACTTAAGAAACCAACAGAGAGAGAGAGACAGAGAGAGAGAGACAGAGAGAGAGAGAGACATCACTCAATGTGAAGGGTAACGTAGTTTTGGTGTGATACACAGGAAATGTGTATAAATTGGAAGTTTTCCTCTCCTCATTCTGTCCTTTCCTCTTCCACGTGTACACCTGCATGGTTCATTTCTCTTTTACAACATGTATAGATTGCTTCTATATACATCCTGAAGCTGTGTTGGAAAACATTTAAGGATTCTGTGCGTGCGTTCCCACATAGATAAGGATACCTTGTGTGTGTACACACATTTTGAGGAAAGTGTCTGCCAGACAATTTTAATGTTTATGCTATGACAATTACTGTTCCCTTGGTAAGAGATATTTTGTTTGTTCAATCTGCCATTGACAACAGTAGCATTTTGAAACTTCTCTTCACTCCCACTGATTTATCAGAGAATCTGGCTGGGCCAGATGGACTGAAGCTAGAGCTGGCCTCAACTTGAGATGAAGTGTGAAAATGGAACTAAATCACCATGGTTTGATGCAACATTTTGCTTCAAAATGACAAAAGAAAAGTGGAGTCAGTAGCACAAAAGCAGTTAGACATCAAAAAGTTTAGGAAGTGGCCATAGCGATCATAGCCAATGCTGCGGCTCCTTTACTTGCCTGCTTCCCGTCCACTTCGATGTCTGCGATGTAGTTCTCAAACACAGTAGGCACATACACCTCGGGGAACTGGTCTTTACTGAAGACTATGAGTAGGCAAGTCTTTCCACAAGCTCCATCCCCCACAATAACCAGCTTCTTCCTGATTGCTGCCATCTCTATGGGAAGGAGAGGGTAACAGGAGTGAAACCAAGGCTTATGTAAGAGCAGAGCAAAGAGGCACATTACAGCACAGCAACCAACAACGGCCGCCATCTCTATGGGAAGTACCGGAGCTTAGGCTGCTGTAAGGCCTGCTATACAGGAGTTCTCATTCCAGAGCCAAGAGAGTAATTTTTGGAATTATTCATTGAGGATGTGATTTACTTTGGGGAAAGCCTACAACTCATGCCTGGATGGACACAAACAAAGACATTAAAAAAAAAAAATTGATTATGGAGCAGTAAACTCATTCTGATGTTTAGACCAAAATGTGTTCAGCAATGCTAAGACAGGAAGAAGACACCAGTTTCTCCTTATTTGACACTGGAAATCAAGAGATCTTCACCTAGTAGGTACAGGCAGAGCATCAGCTCTTGTTACTTAGAAACAGTCTCAGCTCAACTGGCACTCGGTCACTTCTGGATTAGCGCATTAGCGGTGGCACTAGAATCGCTTCAGAGCTTCCTGCCAGTTGCTACCTTTCAGCGCTCATCTGGCTTTGATTGCAACAGTGATGTTTTGAAAGGCTGCCTTGACACAGATGAGGAAGGACAATGGGATACTATGTGCTCGATAAGCTTGCTTGAACGTGGGTATCCCATTGTTTAAGATGTGCCAGGCTCATGCTCTGAACCCCAGAGCATTGAATTAATGCCATCAGAGCAGCCACCCCAAACTTCCTGGTCAGGCCAAAATGACCAAACAGCTGAGTGCTGGACCAAGTTCACACAATGTGTGTTACATAGCAGCTTACTGAACAGACCTGGAGAACCTGGTTCATGAATAGGTCTGCCTTTTTTGAATTTCTCATATTTTACAAAAAATACAAAAACACTGCATTTAAGTTAAGTAAATGAGGAAATGCATTTTCAGCTGCAAGCTTACTTATTCTAAAAAAAGTTCAGTAACTCTTCACTTTAACTGCAACTTCATAATATATTCATTGAGTATTCATAGAACATTCATAAACACCATGTATGTATACCATACAATCCTAACATCCCTTATTGGGTGTAATATACATTAATAAACCTAAATATTATAATTGTACAATTGTGTACTGTTCGATATTGATGTACATTAAAGTTAAGGGATGTTAAGGTGTACATGCATGCTGCTTATGAATGCATTATGAAGTTGCACTTAATGTAAAGCATTACCAAAAGTTCATTAAGAAGTTCAGTATACCAAAGAAAGTGTCATGTGACTATAATATAGATTTCACATTACTGCACCATCTTCACTCTGATCAACCATTCTCTGTATAAGCATTTCAGACAGTTCCCACTCCAGGAAATGGATGTATAATTGATATCTGGCTATCCTTGTTTGTGGGGGGGTGGCACGCTAGAGGAGTTCAGACACCTGGCCAAAAGGGGTCATAAGGTCTTGCAACCATGGAAATAGCAGTCCTTTCTAAAGGGTAAAATCCCACCTACATATCAGTTTCATAAATTATTCAAGTATGTCACAACAGGAAACTGCAAACATGCAAGCAATAAATACAGGGCAAAATGTTAGGCTTTGAAATAGAAGGCATGCCATAATTTCAGCAGATTTTGTATGCAATTCAAAATTAGGGAGCATGTTAAGACCATCCAGAGAATAGTGATTACATATTTTTAATCATATAGCAATAAAAACACAATTGACAACTTCTTTCAAAAAGATTCTGATATGACTACATTAAAGCATTCATTTGTAAGTTAACCAGGTTAACCACCCCTAAAGGAACCAGTTTTAGCAAAAATGATTAGGGACAACTTGTCTCTCCAGTGTTGCCCAACCCGGTCCTTGGGAACCTCCAGGCAGTCCATGTTTTTGTTCCCTACCAGCTCCCTGCCAAACAGTGCACAGTTTTACTCCCTACCAACCCCAGGTCCCCAGTGACTGGGATGGGAAACACTGCTCTACATAATCAGAAAAATATATGGAGATTCAAGATGCTCCGGTAGAATACATAAGTTAAGCTGGAAACATTTAATGCTAGGGGATTTTTTCCTTCTAACTAAACAAATGTAAATAGAAAAACTGCAATAGATTTAGCCTTTTATTCAAATAGGACAGCAAACCAGACATTCACAATTGGGCCATAGCACCTCTGTCAAGGTCCTAAAACCTTGTGTTCTAGTTGTAGGGATTTAGATCTATTTCAGTACTGGGTCAAGCCCACAGCACCCCTTTCCAGCAGTTTCTAAAACTAAATGTTTCTGCCCCGTTTTCTCTACATGATCTGCATCACTTTGATTTATGTGGATATCTTTTAAAAAGAATGAATATAAACAAGACAGGTTTTCCCTCAAACGAGAATAATCCTTAAAATGTCAAGTTTTAGGTACAAAATAATAGTAAAAATTAAAAAAAAAAAAAAAAAAAAAAAAAAAAGAAAAACAAACAACTCAAACCAATAAATTATTTTAACTTCATTCATCCCTGAGATTTGAAATCCTGGGTTGCTAAAACAAGTTGAAACAGAAAACAAAAGGCACCCCCTTACAAATACTGATTGACTGAGAATCCTGAAGTCTTGGTAAAGTGGACAATGGCGCAACTGGTCATTTCATGAAAAAGGACTAGGGCAGCAGATTGCGGTGGACAGTTACCTAAACCAGTGATTCTCAGACCAGTCCTTGGGGACCCCCTGAGAGTTGGGAGGGATCAAAAACCATGGACTGTCTGGGGGGTCCCCAAGGACTGGTCTGAGAAGCGCTCAGCTAAACCAAACAATAGCAGCTTGGTAGACAGTGCATTTAGTGCCAGTTTTTCCTAACTGAAAAGCTTTGTTAGAAGAACCTTGGGTTTCCAAGAAGAGTGACATCATTCATAATTGAAATAATTATTCTGTGTGGACCCATTGTTTTGGAGGCCTGAAAATCACAACTGACCTTCCAGAGTTCAGTCTCTGGTAAAACCCCAGTCAGTGTCACACATGGAGGAGAGAGACTCACTGTCTCTCTGGGTGCATTGACGAGATGGCATAAGCTGAAACAGTTCCCAGCATTACCAGCCCACGGCGTGAAACACGACATTCCCATGTACCAGCCCACAAAGACAATCTAGAACACAAGTAACCCTGAAGAAAGTAATGTTTACAATCCAGATCAAGGTTTTTTAACATGAATTCTAGATTTTTAAGATGTGTAGTGCATAAGAAATTGCAGAGAAATGCATTGAAGTCAATTGCATCATTTTTGTCCCTGGAGAAACTACATGTCTTGTGATAAAACACTAGTTCTCGCTTTCCATTCAACATCACAAAAATCATGAATGCTTATGAATAAAAGCAATAAGCAGAGCTTGGTCTACCATCCTTCAACAAAGTATATATAAAAATTAAGGTAGGTATGAAATTGGTACAGCTGATGTCTGGTTGACAGGTGCTGTCCATTGTCCGCTTGTACAGCAGTGGCATACTTGGTGAGCTGACAGAGGACCTTACAAGAAAAAACACACTACAGTGATAAAACCTTCCAGCTAGATGACATGACACAACTGGCGAGTAAGACAGTCTTCTGGTGGTCAGTATTTACAAGTGTTGAATATTGAATAAGTAGGGGGGGGGGGGGCTGGAAGAAAAAGAAAAAAGTAGCAAGACAGGAAAGCAGCAGCAGCGATAGTGAAGCCAGCCCTACTGGGATAGGTGATTCCAAAATGAGCACCCACAGCGGTACATTTTCAGCCAATTCAAGCAGTTAAACAGGCACTGCAGCAACAAAACACACAGGCCTACTTGTTAAGTGAGCAACCAGATAAAGCAACTTTGGTTTCTCTCTCAACTCTGAAAACTGGTGATCTGATGGGGGGGGGGGGGTTACAAAATCACTCCAAGTGGGATGAGTCCTGTCTGAAACAACCAACATTAAAACAAAAGTGCTTAGACAGAAGGGCACATTTCAGGACCTAAGCCAAAAACATACAAGTAAAGCCCCTTACAGACTGTGAAACAAACATCCATTTATGGCACAGCAGTCAGAGTTCAAAAGTTCAAGACACAAAACTGCAACCGATCCTTCAAAATATATAGGTGTCTGCAGGAAGGATGACCAGAAGAGATTTTTTTATTTATCCTTTATTTTACCAGGAATGTCCCAATGAGATACGTTCTCTTCTTCTAAATAAAAACATTGCTGCCATGCTGATGATTTCCACAAAGTTAGTTAAAGGCAACACAGATTCTCCCTCACTGTTCTGTCCGGACGGTCACAAGATCGCACCCATGTGCCTCAGAGGATTGGGAGGGGGCCAAACAACTAGTAATGGTCAAATCCTCTTCCTGCACTACGGGGCATCTGACAGGCTGCTCATTTCATACTAACCCTGAAATACAACCATGGAGCAACCAGGCTGGGCCAGCCCAGAGTGGGGCTCAGATGAGCCTCTACCAAATACCGGCCTACTCAGCAAGCCACCAAAGAGGTCAAATAATTATGACCAGCAGAAAAGGAGGGATGCAGGGGATTGCGTTTTTCCACAGAAAGAAAAAAGTGTGCGTTAAACCCATCGCTAATAGTATTAGGGCATGAAACGGCACAGAATGTACCACGGTGGTTACAAAACAGCTAAAGGTGCAAGTACAGGTCTCATGACAGACTGAAAATGTATCACAGAGTATGGCGCTTAACCTGAAGCACTTCAATATATTGCATTTACAATATACTGTATGAACAGGCTAAAGTGATAAAGACAACTGCATATCACAGGACACCTCAGAAGTCATTAAACAATGGGTTGCTGAAGAGGATAAGATGTAATTAAGTCCCAGAACCCTTTTAGGCCATGTCCCAATTCAGGATAAGGAAGCGTCTTTCATGTGAGCAAATTTTAAATAAAGTAAAAACATCCACAATGAAGACAAATACTTCAAGCAACTAAAGAAATCTGCCAAGTCTCCCAAAACAGGTTTACAAGCTTTCAGAGAAGGATTCATGGGTCACAAGAAACAGACCAAATAATTAAAGTGGTAACAGGTTGGAGGAAGGGCAGCATTCCAGGGACCTGCTCATCTTGTTCAGAAGAGCTGAGAGCCATTCATCTATGCAGAGGCAAGATATGTGTGCGCTGACCAGACAAATAGCTACCACAGGAAGAGCACCTTTGCTGGGAGTTAAACAACATAAAAGTGGAGGCTGGCATAAAGTGAGCTCTCTCAGCTCCTGGTAGAATAGTCCAGTTGTGTCAGCAGGCTGAAACTACATTCTACCCCCTGCCCCCAAATCTAATCCATACTCCTCCCACAAAATTCAACAAGTCAATCCTCCCAGCACCCCCCCCCCATTGTTTTTTTTTTTCTTTTTTTTTTAATGACGTTTCAATGCAAGCAGGCTAAGCAGGTCCGAGTCTGTGGCCGTCTTCCCTGTGCCACCACTAAGTGTCACAAGTGGTGTGATGAAATAAGTTCCAGGTCACCACCTCCCCCAAGGCAGCCAGTTTGCAGAGCTCACGGCTCATAACACACCTACTAAACCTGATAATTAGCTGGTTAACTGAATAAGGTGTGTTTTAGCAGGGAAATCTGTAAACGGTGTTGCAGACTGACCACCCAGGACCACAATCGGGGTACCGTGACCTACACGATGTTCCGGGGAAGTCTGACGAAGATTCGTTAAATACTTTGAGATACTTTGTCGCAAGATCAAGCATCTACTGCAGCTACCCTTTCCATACATCCATATCATCACCTCTTATCTGATGTTCTTGTGCTCCTCATACTGCAAATCACAGCAGGCAGAATTCACTGCATTCACACCCAGAGTGGCAGCATTAGCATTTAGCTTGAATGCCACAAAAAAAAAGCACATCTAAAAAACGGGAAAGAGCTGCCATGTGATTTATTGTACAATTTTTCTACCAAGTAAGTATTGGACATGGATCAGTCACATATGGCCCATACCCGATCTGTCAAACTGGATCGGTATTAGTGCTGATCCAGACCCAATATACGGATTGGTGCATTTCTAGTCTGAAGCTACTTCTCTTTGCCATTACCATGTGGTGCTGCTTCAATTTTGGTGTGAAATGTCACAATTTGATCATTTCCAGATCTTCACCCATGCAATGTGCCAACAAAGTTTGAAAAATATGCATCAAATAACTTGAGTTATTGTACTAACAAGATAAGCATCTGTTGCAGTGACCCTGTGACAAAACTATATATTCACTTGCCAGGGAATACAGAAATGCTAAACTAGAAAAACACATTAGTAGCAAAAGTTAAAGCCCAATTGTGATGCATGTAGCATTGCATTGACCAAATTCTCGCTAATACTAAAGCTGGGGCATATCCTCACTAGCGTTTGGTTGTTTCAAGCATGTCTAATCTCACCAAGTTTAAACATTGGGGCAGCAGATGGTGCAGATGTCCATCAAACCAAAGTTAAAAAGTCCAAGCTGATTTGAAAAATAGTCATATTCATTAGCATATTTCATACTCAAGGAGTTGGCATGCTAAGTGGGCCAATGAATTTCCATCCACAGAACAGCTGAATGGGAAGGTGACCAGAAAGTTAAGAGCAAAACTAATGAGAGGAAGCCACATTGGCCCACTGGCTCATTCCATTCCCACCAGGCTAACGACCACAAAGTTCATCATGTCATTCCACAGGAAGAAAAAGCTCTTGGATTTAGGCATTTAGCACCTGCAACAGTGCCACCATCAACACCAGTTCCTGATACCAGTGTAATTGAACTAAAAGTAGTATTTAACTGAATCACCATGGCGCTCTCTGTACTATAAATCGTTTGCATAGTTTAGCCCCAAAACACCATGGGGGGGGGGGGGTAATCAGAAGCCTCAATTTCAATATAGAGCAGTGATTAGCAACTGCAAATTTTGCCAGAGAAATCAACTGGAAAAAGGTTGCTAAACATAGCTTTCATAAAAGTTTCCTTCCATCAATCCATACTTCCATCCTCCATGTGATTCTCCTGGTGAGCACAGGACACAAGGCTGGGCTACACCCTAGAATGGACACCAGGGGTTTGTGAATTTTCAGAACAAAAACGTGTAACAGTGAAGGGAGGCAGATGTGCTGCACTACTGTCTGCATAATAAGACTGTTCAAAGGAAAGAAAAAAAAAAAAGCATAAGATCCAAGCACAAAAAGTTAGTCAAAAAGGCATTATGGGAATTAAATTCAGGTAAGCTTTAAGTACCATTGTCATACAAATGTTGCCACCATTTTAGTTACTTGGTTAGCTAGTTAAAACAAAAACTACATCCTATGCAAGACAGAAGAGCTAGGATGAACTACATAAGCCAGAACGGCACCATGCATAATTAGTAAAGGAATTGCAGCCACTACTGTAGTGTTCTACAGCTTTCAAACCTTCAGGCAAATACCTTCTCTGCAGAGAAGCAGCTGCAGCAGGAAAATGTTAAGGGAAAAAGTGCAAAATTCTAGGGGGGGGGGGGCGGTGTGGTCATAACAAA
>JAODUD010000107.1:8527552-8549485 GCA_026784285.1 Stomatorhinus walkeri
CCCGGGGGGGGCGGGCGGGGTGGTCATCACATATCTGGTGCAGGACACCTCCTATTGTTAGCTGACCATATTGTTCATTATATTACTCAACTACTCCGGCAATATAGTAAACGATCCAGATTTAAAGCCAGCACAAACATCTTAGAATTAGTGCAAAACTCATGTGAAACCTCACCAAGTAATAAAATAAATATGCAGAGCTGGTTCAATGAGAAGAATTGTGTGTTTACTGCTTCAGAAGTTCTGCTTAAACCAAAAAGCACACAGGAGAATTTTCAGTTACAGGCAATATTAAAGTCATTTATAAAAAAGGAATTATTGTTCTTTCAAAACAGGTATAAAAAATTGAACGACAGCTTTTAAAAAATTCATAATGCAGCAACATACAATACTACTCATTACATAATAATCTGAAACTGTATACACAAAATCAAGACCTCACAGCAACAATTTAGTTTATATTAATTTGAAGCTATAATTAGTTAAGATGTCATTCAATTTTTTGTGTAAAGACTTGACAGATTTGTGCAATAGTGATAGAGCCAACAGTTTATGACTAACAGGGCATACAACTCCTGTCATATACACAAGAAAAGAATCATTCCGTTTTCTGTTGAATGTTACCGTTAGAGCATTTAACCTTTGGGTAATGCAGTGTTATTCACTTTATGAATTTGCATGTTTATATTAGAGAGTCACAACTAGACATTGTTACAAATGTTTATAGCAAATGATCAGCAAGTGTGTATCTGAAATAGTAGTAAATAATATCCAGTTAATCATGTGATCTCTGCCTACAGCCCCAATGAGATTGTGACTTCAGCAACAAAGTGAAAAGGCATTAATGAGAGAAAACCACTTATCCCACAAAAATGACAAGGCTCAGGATTAAAAATGTCATTACAGACAAATCAATCTGCATTAAAAGCACCATTCACCGTTAAGCACGATGGGTCCATCCAATATGGTATTGTGTTTCTGTGGTTATTCGTTAGTCATTAATAGTTTGATAATTAAAAGGAACTCAATTTGAATTAATGATGGTAAGCATGCATACACAGAAGCCATTACAGCTGGAAGCTTCCAATAATGCTGAAGACGATTTAACATTATGAAGGAAGAGACCATTTCCTTTGGGTGAGCTATTTGCAAAAGAATCATACAACTAACAATTATATGATGCAAATTAAGGCCATTACAAAACACTGGCTAAGATATTTCTGCATGGCTTAAAGTTTTGCGTTTTTTCTGAGCAGAAGAAAAACTTTTGGTGCAGCCTCCTTCCAGGTTAATCCCAGGTAATTTTCCCTCAAGTATGTTCTGTAGACAGTCTTTTTCCAAGCACTCCAAACAAGGCAGAAAGTCTGCTTTTGCAGGCTGGAAGGGGAGGGAAAAAAAGTGTGGATCTCTTTGTGGAATGCATATCTTATCTAAGAGGACTATCCGTCACTATACACACACACACACACCAACCATTATATTTTGATCTCTGGGCTTTCCATACCTGACCTGCTCAGTTATACCAATCCTCTACCACTGCTCCAAATGCCAGAGATAAGACAAAGAAAGATGTTGCTTTTTAGAAGATGCCTAAAAACAGTCAGTGTTTGAACATGTAAAGCAAGAACAAGAGAAGAGAAAATGCTACTGCTGTATCCTATATCAGTTTAAGTATTTATGCTCTTCTTGCTCACATTAAGGAAAGAAAAACACCTTTTCAGTTTGATAATTGTCCCGATGCCATTGAAATTTCTGACTGAGGTCTTGAAAATACCCAGAACGGAATTTAAATTGGCAGGGCAGTTAAAATTGAGTATTTTCCAGCCCAAAAACACATCATATAAATGACTTGACAGGCCAAATCAGTTTCTGACACTCAGACTTATTCACCCTTCAGATGACTGACAGTCAAACCTGAGCATCATTTCTTACGTTTACAGGGGGTGCAAATGCACAGGATCGTCGATCGGCTACAGGGGCTTCACTTTTTCTGCCGGTCACAAGGACCTTTTACTCAGACCAATGGCTTGTCCAGCGTCAATGCAGGAAGTGCATTCAGCAATTCGTGGTACACCCAGGGTCAGACACTTGAAATTTGGTTTCCACAAACAAACAAATCACAGGAAATTGCTGGATGAAAACATGTTAAGATTAAGTAATCATCAATGGAGCAAACATCAAAATTATACATTACTGCCATGTAACCTGGCTCAAATCATCCCTCCAATACACTTCTGTGGATGTGTAAAATGTTCAGGGGTAAAAGCTATTTGGCTTCTCACCCACCTCATATAATAGCGGTGGAGTGTAAGGGAGGGGGGGGGGTGCTCAGAATTAGGTTTTGGTTACCAGGAGACATTTGTGGAAATGAGGTACAGGTCACAGACAGCTATGGAATTCAACCAGGGTTTTTGAATAATTTGATGCGTTTCCCTGTCCCAGGTTTAAGAAAATATGTATTAAATGGTAGTGTAGCTTCTCAGTGATCACTCATGTAATTATAGGAAAAAGTAAAAAAAAAAAAAAAAAAAAAAAAAAAAAAAAAGTTAAAGTGCACTCCAATATTAATGCTTGCTTCAGCAAACAAACAGACATTTAAAGCAAACCGGGACAACAGAAGAGAAATCAAAGTTTGGCTACAGGCAGCAAAGGCTCAGGAAGCTTTCCCCATCCCCAATAGTCACCCCCCACTCGGCTTCTCAAGTCACTCTAAAATGCTTCCCCCAGCAAATAAAGCAATGGTTCTGCCATATTGGACTAACTACAGGAAATCATTAGCTATGTTTTACGCTTAACATTAAATTTAAAAACACCTTTATCTTGTAGCAGGTTTACAGCTGTACGGGGTCTTCTTAGTGAATCTACTGGCAAACATGGAAAAGAAACCACTACTAAGCTAAGCTATCAGACACCAAAGGAAGTGCATTTTGAAATGTTGCTTTTGAAAAGGTTTCTGAGTGGGTGACAACAAGCAGAGCAACAAATGGATTGAAAGAAACTAAAATGACAACACTCTACTTCTTTACCATTAAAGAAATTTGTGGCAATTTAGTAAAGTACTCACACATTTTCAGAACCAAATATAATGTCCCATCCAATAAACCAGTAACCTTAGGTACATTAGCATCTGTAAATCTCAATATTCATAGGAACCAAATAACATTAAAATTGAAACAAAATCTCAACTTTCAGTCTTAAATTGCCCCAATGTCCTCAGAATAACAGTCCCCCACCACCCCAATTGTACACACATTCATTGACAGTAGTGGGCATAGCCATCATAGCTAGGTTGAGTAGTTGGGGTGGTGGGGGGACCAAAGCAGTAACATTATGATTGTTGTACAAACGCCACCAAATACAAGACCAAACAGGATGTCCCCAAAAATTACCCAGATGTATGCAATTTTGCACTTGCACCATTTCCAAATCATAAGCAGTAAATATACTACTGTTTCTTTGAGGTACAGACCAGACAATCATACAGTTCTGTTCAGTATCAAAGTCATTGTTTACTAGACTCTCCCATGTCTTCTGCATTTAGAAATGACTACAGGCCATTATAAAATACACACATGTACAAAAGTTATTCCATGGTTAAGGTGTCAAGAAAACCTGATTGCATTTTTTTGCTATTTAAATTGGATATTACAGGAATAGCTCTGCTGTGTACTTTACATTAAAAACACAATTTTTAGTCAGATTTATGTGCCCCCCCCCCCCTGTACTTCATTTCTGACTCATTAGGACCCTTCTTTGCATTCGTTCACATAACCTACCAAATATTTCTAAATGCATCCACCAGCAAAGCAGCTCATGTCACTAGATGGATGCCTCAAAATGCACAATGCAAAGCATTGGGGACAATTAGGTATTTGCATAATAATTTTAGCCATAATATTTACTCCAGAAATAGTGTTTAAATGCTTCTAGAATAAATTAACTATGCAGCTAGTCACTTTGTAAGAATCTTTTGTGATGTCATAATTTTTTTTAGTTGTTCCGTGTGAATTGGGAACCACAAAAAAATTGGACACCAGCTAAACCATAAGCCAGAAATTGTTGCAACTGAAAATCAGGCTTCTCTTTACCAACTGAACAGCTCCATTGGGAAAAAAAAAAAAAAGTGTTTGGCAGATTAAAACCAGGATGCGGCCGTTAATCAGCTGAGGAGGTTAACATGGGCCTGCATGCCTGCTGTTCTCCATTCAATCAAGCCTCGTTAACGTACTTGGCTAGGTCCCTAGGCAGTCATACAGTGAGAGGCCATTAAACTTACACATATTCTTAATCTCTGCATAATAGCTCCATGTCTTACAGTATAAATCTACCCATGGAAATTGGGGTGCAAAAAAAGCCAGCATGACCTTCCACTTCCACCAAATATGACAATATGACTCAAAATGGCAGGGGCTCGCTGATCTCCTGAAGGACAAGCAAAATCAAAAAATATACTGATCACATCCGCCCTGATAAGTTCTTCATTTTTAAGAATATGAATAGATTGATATGAACAAGAGTACAAAGAGAAAAGCACATTGTTTAAAAAATATATTTTTTAGTAAAACACCTGACAAATGCTGGGGCAAAATGGATAAAGTGACAGAAAAACTGACCACAAGTGCATGGGTATGAGCATATTCAGTCAACCAGCCAACGTAGGCGAGTCACTGAGACTCTCATGCTGTTTTTTGATGCTACAAGCCAGCATTAGTGGAAGAAAATAAACCTCAGATACAAGTACCCTGAGCTGTATGGGCTTCCAATAGCAGAAAAAAAACCCAGAACAGAATCTGCAGATCAGAAAAGAGCCTTAAATATACAGAAATGGAACACTGATTAATATTAAATTACATTACAAATAAACAAATGCGTTTCTGAGGGGGTATCTGTCACATTCAGTTGCTTCTATACTTGCAGTCTTACACCAGCTCTCACTTGGTGAATGATTTTGGGAGGATAGTTTCAAGGTTGTGGTATTTCAGAGCAAGCATACATAATTAAGATTAACGTTACATGTAATGCACATACAATTGCCATACTGCATGGACTGCAATATTGATGGTCTCAACCCAGATAACCATACGACACCAAAACATTTATTCAGTCATAGGAAACTAAACTTTGCTAGATTTGCCATTTTAATGATTGTTCCTTTTCAAGCTTTTCATGCACTCTGAGTCAATTTATTATATTTATCCTTGCTGTGGACTCAGTGTAGTGCATGTGAGAAATTAAAAAACACTGGCAAGACCTGGTCACTGAAAGACATTCATGACCGTATGGAAATATACTGGATTCCATGGAGATGATATAGAAGAAAAGCAAGGGATTTCTTAGCACTGCTTTGTGTCTGTTGGCACAACTTGCTCCACCACCTCCAGCTTTTGACAGACTATTAGTAGATCTGAGTTCTATTTGGCTACAACTTATTTTGTGTAATTATTCAACTCCTTGTTTCACAAATACCAAGTTATTAAATCACAAAACAAAAAAAAATTCCCCGCCCACACGCCCAATATTCTTCCCTTCTGAAGGGTTTTTCACATTATAGAGTAGGTGCGACACCTTCCCAATGACTAAGCTCTGTCTGCAGATGACGCCACAAATTATGTTGAAATCTCAAGGGCAGTTAAAGCTCCATCACCCACTGGGAATGGTATCCTGGCAGGAGAGCTCATTTTTACAGGACCTGGCTTCAGGTGTCTTACCTTTATGAGGAGCATGGTACACAGTAATTGGCACAGTAATGCCTGGTTAAGAAAGGAATAATTATCCTTTACCCTATTTTCTACATCAGAGTTGTGGCTTTCAAATCTAGATTCCCTTCCAAAGACCAACTCGTTTTTCCCCATTGTACAAATTTCTGGGCATGTCCTCACTGCAGAAAACCCTGAAGAGAGCACACACCATTGCCTGCAGTCCAGTGAGGACTGCAGACCTCAGCCTCTCCATATTAAAAAAAAAAAAAAAAAAAACACACCCCCAGTCTATTTTGATCCTGTGCTAGTAGAGAGTGGCCCATTTAGATACTGCATTGCCCTTGTCCTGCACCTCTCCTGAACTCATTTTCCCCACACTAGACATGTAGTTGCGAACTTCCTGAATTTCTGAAATTTGATCCCCTCTCCACTACTATTCAGGCTTGCTCTTGTTCATGTGAACAAAGCAGCTACAGGAGATACTGTAATGTTTTGCATCCATGACATACCTTTTACCAACACTCCCAGTATCATGACAGATCAGTTTAGGTCCTTAAACAAGTACAAGGAAAATAGATTGAAGGAAAGAAAGGCTGTCAATTTTTAGAGGCATCAATAAACTAAAATGAGAACCTCAGTAAAAGTCAGCAAATTTCAACAGATCACCTTGATGATGTATATCCCAGTCCCACCTCCCTTCCAGACTTTAACAGATGGCTCGGCCCTGGAGGCAACCCATTTTCAGAGTCCCTGCCACCACCACCGACAGCCTGCAATGTGAGAGCCATCAAAAGAAATAAAATGGATATTACACATGCAGTTCCCATGCAAGTCACAAGCACGCACGCAGGCTCGGCGTCCTCCCTTCTAGGAGACTGCTCAAGGACCAGGCCATGGCTTCAGTCAAGCCTCCCATGGGTAATCCTATCAGGTAGTTTCCAAGCTCAACAGGCTAGAAGTTAAAGGGGGAGGAAGGAGGTTGCGATAATCCAACAGGTTATTCCGCCATACCAGTTGGGCATCCTATCAAAAATACCGAGGTGCTCTTAAGAGATTACATCGTCATTGCTCATCTTCCCACCCTCTTCAGGCAGTGTCATATTTTACTAGGACAAACTCAAAGCATACAAAGGCTAATGAATGTCAGGAAACAAAAAAGGAAAACAGAATAAACAAAAACATGGGCCAAGCTGCTGCCACACAAATAAGTCCAGCAACCAAGTCAAGTGAAAGTTTGAAATGTTCAAAGAAAAAACCTCTGCCTTTTCGCCAGCACATAATAGGCTCAAGGTCACTGGTTTGAAAAAACAGCAAAAAAGTAAACCATCCCCCCATTCAACAGCAAAACAATACATTTGGGGTGATGGAACAATTACCCATATTCCTATTGCACTTGGGATGCTGACATCCCCTGCCCCAGAGGGTCAGAAATCGATAAAGGAAAGTGCATATGGCAAATTACAATAGATACCAATCTGCACTGTCACAACAGAGCCTCAGCCATTCCCCCAGAATAAAAATACTGTGGTAGCCATGTAGTAAATATATACATATCTGATTACACATTCAATGCTGCTGCCATTGTTATGCAAAATAGTAATCAAAAAGGTGAAATCCAGCAGCCCGTGTGGCCTAATAATAAATAATTCAGCAATTATTTTCCTCTTTCATACAAGTGGGTTGGTCCTGAAAGAAACGGCAGGCTATTTACAGTTCATGACCTAATTTGCTACCGATGCCTACTAGATGCATCAACCCCTGTCTGACTAATACAAAATGTGAGCAAACCTGGTATTAATACCAATGAAAATCAATATAGCAACACATTCCAAAATAACTCCCTCAGATTGCCGTAACACCATTTTTATATTCAAAAAGCATACGTTACAATCAGGAAAAAATATTGAAACAAATTCAAAAACAAAGTGAGGTGGAATTTTGTTTCATCATAACTGAATTTTAAATCCTAAAAAGTTGAATTTTACAATCAAACCAGAGCTTTAAATCTACACTTCATAAATAAGAAGCAGATTTATTTCACCTAGCCTATAAACATAATGAACAAGACCTACAAACTCTGGAGCAAATACTGAAAATGTTCAGTGAAAGATTTTCAAACAATGTTATAGAAACCACTAGCAAACTCAAATCTTAGTTTCAGACATCATGTAATACCAGACTTGCAGTATGCATAACATTCAGTTTAAATACTTTTCTAAAAAAGGTAAGAAACATTACAATTTAGCGGCTAATTGTAATAGGTTAGAGGAAAGTGGAAATTTGGCATTGGGCATTATTTTGGCCGGAACATTTACAGAGGTAATGCAGTTACTATAGCATTCAGGCTATAGAACACAACCTCTGTATTTAATAACTTAATCTTCTAAAATCCAGGTGCACTTGCAACTGGTACAGATACAAACTGTTCTCTTAGAGAGTGAATACTTCTGATAAATCAACATCGGGTGATACAGATGCCACCCCAACGAAAATGAACAATTCAGTAACTTGGACAGATGCTTAGAATAGGTGGACCTGCCCATGCAGCCTTCCTTAGCTTGGTTTTTAAAATGGTGATAGTGTGTAGAAAAATTAGAAATTTACTGCTTCTTCCCAAGAGCAGCATTTTAAAAACCAGGCTCCAACCTCTGCCGACAGATTCAAAAAAAAAAAAGGGGGGGGGGAGCATAAATTATGAAGATCATTGCAGTGGAATCTGAAAGCATACAAAACATGTATTTAAAACCCATAATACAACTACCCCCAGTTGCTTGTCGGAATTAAAAGGATTGCACAAATTTCAAGTTTAGCAATATCCAGCCACTGTTACGTGTCTGTAGAGGGCGCGTGTTTTTGCTTTCCCGGTGTGTCCTATCGCCCTGGTGATGTCAGGAGAATGAGGATTGACACTCTCCTTCTCAAACAAGAAGTTGGACTGGGGCAGTGCTTAGCAGTTATAACTGCGCTGGAGGGGCAAGATTGCACGATCAGTTTGCACGTTGTTGCCCTTTGATGAGATACATACGTGTTGGGCTGAGATTGTTCTTTTGTACTTGTGGTGGATTTAAGAACCGTGTTGTACCTTGTATGCCTGTAGTTTGAGAAAAAATTTAGATGCAACATTATTAATGATTAATAATAAAAATATTATACCAACGTGGTCTATTATGGAGTGGCAAGTTAGTTTGTGCATGCACCTACATACTCACCCGTAAGAAGGAAACTGTTTATATACACTAGCTAAAGTAGGCGGGCAGGTTTTTAAAAAAAAAAAAAAAAAAAAAAAAAAAAAAAGAGAGTCAGTTAGCTAGATTTAGAGATTGTTTAATTATCTAGGGTGAGTATTGTTTTGTTTCTTTGATTTAGCTCCCCCGTAATATGCTGTTTATGTGGGTGTAAATAGAATAACAAAATATTGTATGTATACAACATATCCTGTGGGGTGTTGGGGCTTGTTAATTTCTGCCTTTGCACATTTGGTAAATTGGTCCCACGCACTCATGTTCACCTCCCTGCCCTAGACCAGGGAGTGTGTAACACCACATATGCAAGTATAGACATACTATACTAAGAAGCCATAAAACAGAACATCACAATGTTAGTTATTCATAACCTTGTTAGTTATTGTACCTGTAGTTGTACCTGTCCTGGGCAGAACTGACATTATAAACAACTGTGACATGTTTTAGTAAGACCACTGACACAAATACAGCACACTAGTAGTGCATGATGGTGAATGAGAAAATTAGAAACCCGAAAAACTGGAAACAACGCAAACAAAGGGCAGAATTAAGATCTCATACTTAATGTGTCAGGCTACCTACAAGTACACCAGCAGTGCCGATTTAGCATTTAGACTGAGCAGTCTGGAAAATACACAGGCTGTGGAGCAACTATACAAGTCAAGGAAGACAAGTTAACTTGCCGAGTGAAGCACTAATGTCACTAAAAATTTGGACAACACTAATATGGCATACGACTCACATGAAGGGCAGCTCACTGACCAACTTATGAACTTATCACCCTTTATTGCAGTAATAAGGGCTTATCAGGCCAAATGCTCACTGGACACCACTGCAACACAAGCAAGGCTAGACTGACAACCTGGTTGCTTTGTTGCAATCAGCTTCACAGTGGTGTGACACACAAAAGGTACCCAACATGGAAAGCAGGTCTTGAAACTGCTTACAGAGCAGTCCACTGCTCCACTTTTAACCACTAAAAACTTGCAACAGCATACCTTCTGTTGAAGTCAGGCTCAAATCAAGATGATGCAATATCAGCCATAGTGAGCACATATTTGAAATACCATTAGGTCTATACCAGCATGACATGTACGAGTAATACTATTCATAGGTTCAAAAAGCACTGAAGCAGAGGAAAACTTATGTACAAGCATATCAATTATACAGAGACAACTGATCAAATCTCAAAATTAAAATAATTTGAATATACAAAGTTAACATTCACACTAATCTCAATTAACAGCCTGGAAACAACAGAACAGATCAGGGTGACTCATTTGGCAGAAACTAAGAAATTCCTTCCAAAAGAAATCAGTGAAACTACTGGCAAGTCATACAAATCTGCCCAAAACTCCTGTAAAACCATAAAATCTGTTAGCCTACTTAATTTTCCACTAGAGTGCACAGAATGAACACATTCCATTGAACAGGTCCAGCTGCGGTTAAGATTTCTGTATTGGAGAAAGTGAAGAAATTCCTGTAAAATGAAAGGCTTGCAGTGGAGATGTATTTGAGTTCTGTCCCGAGTGCAGGTAAAGAGACAGCGTTAAAGTCCAAAAGGCTGACACTGTACGTGGATTAGGTTTACATTACATTGTGGAGATCAAATGTCCCCTACAGCTTGATAAAAAACCTGCTATTTTGACATTTGAGGTCAGCTGTTCAAGCCCAGGTGTGAGGACTCTTCAGCCAATCAGTCCTCTAATTAGTAAGCCAATTAGGGAGCTGCAGCGAAAACCCACACACACACCGGCCCATTGTGGATAAGACTGGGCACCTCTGGGTTAGAGTTTTCCCCCTTAGAAATGAATGGAGAATCCTCACAAAGATAAAATTACAAACTTTTGTGCGTGTGGCTCACAGACAACAACACCGCTGGCTACTTCGGTGTCTAACTTTAGCATCGTTATGCCACTGTGCGGCTCACATTAAGAGGCTTCCTTGGTTAACTTGTTACTTCGAAGCAATAGATCCTGTGATACTTCGACTAAGGCCAACAAAAACATGTAGTTTTACACTTTCCTTCTCAAGGAATACGAGCGGCTCCGCACACCAAGTCTTTCTGTTTGTTTACCACCGTGTAACATGAGTGGGAGACATCCTGCGCCCGCAAACAGCTACAAAGGGTTAAAGGAGAGCTCGGATAAAACTTTGATGTCTCCATTCAAAATAGAAGTCAGTAACCAGACAGAAGATACCACGCCCACAAACAACCATCGTCGTCCATTATCATGTCTAACAGGTTTATGTTAAATCCGAAACAAAAACTTTTACCATCATGCAGGCAACAGGAATGTTGCCATGTCGTATGCCGTCCAATTCACTGTCACTTAGTGCCATAACATGCTTTTACCACATTTAGCGAACCAGAACCGAAGCAAGGCTCGGTTTGGCTACCTTCACGCAGCGTGTGAAGGGGGGTTAGGATATTCCGCCACCACTCGACCAAGCTACACGGACTGTCACGCTGCAATATCTGCAGTGTAGGTAAACTATTTAAAAATCATTTATGTCTCTTCAGATTTAGCTCAACGACCGCCCCCACCCCTGCAATTATTAACTGTTGAAACTGATGGTTTTGCATACAACAGTAGATAGGTTTACGACGATAATAAAGGACTGAAGTTTCTAATGTGATAAAGTATCGCTGCTAGCGTATGTATTTTTTTTAGTTAACACAGCTGGACATCAGACAGGAACACCTCAAATAACCGGGGTAAATGCTCAGATTTGAACAGTTCATGTCGCCGTGCCTAATGCTACTTAAGTATTACAGCATCAAAACAGTGAGAACAGGTGTTTGTAGTCCGCAGAAAAGAAAAGTTTTTCCTCAGACGCATCATATAATGTTCTACAGACCCCTTCGATAAAAATACGAAAATAAAAATACGAAAGGCAAGGAAAGCTAAGATTCAAGTTGTTTATTGTCAAAGTACCGACTATAGCAGCCACCACCTACTTTTTCCCCCTTCACGTAAAGTACCGTTCGCTACTTATACAAATCGTAAAAACGCCAAATTTAAGCGGCATCCCTCGAAAACGCTCGCGACTTTCACCTTTTTCGCTGATGCCACGCTGAAGATCCCACTCCGGCTTTCTCACGGTTTTGCGACCTTGCTGCAGCCTATTTCAAACAACCAGATTTCCACGGATCGAAACTGAGGAATATAAAGCCCTCCCACTTATCCAAAGCACGGCCGCTCCTCGTCTCCGCGCCCCATCTCTATTGGCCGTGGAGGCGGTGCAGCCCTCGGAATAATTTTGATCTCCTCCCTTCCCGGTTAAAAAATAATGACATCATTGGGACGACAAGGATTGTGGGAGAAAAGAAAGCGCGAGGAAGCGGGTTGTCGGACGCGCTCCCGCGACGTATCCACCAATACGCTTGTCAGTGATTAATTTTGTTTTATGGATTATGATCACTGCATTTCATCCTTACTAACCTTATGGCACTGGGTCATTTTCCGTTGTACAGTAAATAGCTGTCCGAGCAACGTATTTTGTTCGTCCACCTAATAGCTAATTATTGGAAATTGACAAACACTGAATCGTACTCTACATCATACCCATATTTATTCACTATAATTCATTTTATAACTTTTTAGTGACTTCAACCCGCAGCCCCGAGATACTTGTTAGACATCTAGTAACTGACATGAAATGAAATAAAAATGAACAGTGTAAACAAATTAGTAAAGAATTACCATCTCATGTTGAGTCGGCTTACCTTATTTTCCTATTTTAGAAAATGGGTGGGGAGAACTAAGGCATTTGGTTAATCGTTTTAATTGTATAAGTTTACTCTCGTGACGTATAAATTGTAAATTCTTAAATACCCAGTAACCGAGCCACGGCAGATTAAGATGCTTCGTTTGTAAGGTTTGTTCTTTAGAGTTTTAAAGGGCTCTGCAGCGTAAAATGTAGGTTTACATAACCAAAATGCGTTTGCTTAAAATGGCTATGCGATCTGATGCGTGCAAATATTTTGTATAAATGTATAAATACTAAGATATAAGTTAAAAAGTGATATGCGATCAAATATTCTCAACAGTTTAATTTCTTTCCGGTAAGGATAAAATTACTGGTCATGCGAACATATTTGACACTGCTGTGACGACTGATGAATCTGAATCAGAGTTATCAGCTTACACTTTTCGCATTACGTGTTAAAATTCAAGAATGTGCCGACCACCTCTGTCTGTATTCTGGAGTGTCGTGTGTTACCATAGTAATAAAACACTTCTATGACTAGAGCCCGATGAGGTCCTTCACGCAGCCTTTTCTGGTGCAGTGTGGACGTGTAACGATATGTATAATAGACAACTCTGTTCACATTGTAAAATGTGGACGTAGGCATGGTCATTCATTTAAAATGTCATAGGTCTTCATGCTCCTTTGCATCACACGTTTTCCCCAAACAATGAGGCACACATAGACCACATTTCCCACAGAGCAGACAAAAAGTCGCTCTCAATTTATTTATTTATTTGTTTTTGTAAGAAGCATTCAAATTGCAGCAGTCAGACTGTCCAGCATTGAAAGAAAACGGCTTTAATTCAGAGTAAAAAAATCAGGATCTCAATAATTTATTTTACAAATTAAAACGAGAGGAAGAATGGGCAATGTCCAGCACAGAGCTAAAGTCAGGATCCAGAGCCAGCAACCCTGAAGCTATGAGGTTACAGCACTAACCACTAAAGCGGAAAACCAACGTGAGCTGGAATGGCGCTGGAACCAGTCTCTCTTCGTGGTACGGCTCCGGTACAGCACAGTTCCTGTGTGCCAGTGGAAAAGCGACATAAGTCGTCATGACTCCTGGACAGGGTCATAGGAACCGAGGGGGTGGGGATGCATGCCCTCAACATTTAATTTGGCTTCATTCACCCTGCCACCCCCCAACAAAAAATAAACCTTTGCCCCAATATGAAACTCTCTCATACACCCAAAAGTATTAATGTATAGTTTCCCAAAACACATTATTAACTTCATTAATACCTTTTTCTCTTTCAAAATTAAATACAATCTGAAACATTTTACATGTTTTTTACTGTTACCCTTTAGCTGGATATATCAACAATTGGAATTTTGACTATGCATTACATACTGCCATCATATACTACTATGTACTTATATAATAATACAGAACACATTGCAACAAAGCCTTTAAAAGTTGCATATTTCCTATACACAAAATTTAAAACATCTAAGAAACCAATAAATCATCTGTATTTTCACAATATGTCTAGTTTTAACTTAGGTTATGTGTTTTTACAATGGGAATAACATTTTTGTCCACTTGACTTAAGATTTAACACACATTTAGTTTCTTTTTAATACCAGCATTATTAAAGGGCATTGGAGTGACATTTGTACATGATTGAGTGCTAAGACTACAAGCTGACTCTTGATGAATTTTTGAAATATTCATGCCCACATGCAAGTCTGTAAAACATTATTGCAGGAGTTTCTGGAAGTTTACAAAAGAGTTTCATGTTTTTCATCGCTGTGTTGTGTGAGAAGATGACTAATGTATCAGTTGTGGAGTCTGCATGATAAAGGATGAAACCTGGCTCTCCTACATACTTCATGATCATGTGGGCAAATGAAGAAGAATAGAATAATTTTCTTTCTCCGTGTTGCTGGAATTTATTTCTGTCAAAATGAAACTAAAGATGCAGCATGCAGACAATAGACTTTGTCATCAGAAAGAAGCTGGCCTCTCTTGATAAAATGGGTGAGAGTAATACCTAAACAATGAGAGTATTACCAAAATGTGGGGCTGTAATGGCAAATGGGCAAGTGAAAAGAGCAAGGTGATATTATGATGTGCCTGAGATTGTTGTGTAATCCTCAGTATAAGCCCACAGGCATAATTAGGGTAGCGTCATGAAAACAGTTATATCTTGAATGCTTCTGGACTGTGAAGGGATGAAACGAAATTAGAAATGAAAAGATGAGAGGTCACTCCTTGACGGATGCTGATACTACCCTGACCTCCAGGGACTCATTTAGTATAATTAGCTAGATAGACAATAGAGCCATTTGTTCCACTGATGAGACACGAAGCCAACATTCAACCTGGATGCTGACAGTGATGTAAAACCTTCCGTAATGTCGGCCAGTTCCCACTCAGCTAGCTTGTCTCACAATCCATCAGTACCCATGAAAGCATTAGCAATGTTATAAATGTTGTACATGTTTTGTGAGTAAACACACTGTATATTTATAGTGACATTTTATTACGATATCCTTCAGTAAATATGGTGCACTGTGGCCTGGCACCTAAAGGGAGGCTCCCAATGTGTGTGGAGTTTGTATGTATATGTGGCTTTCCTCCATTTGGGCAAAGTCATGAGTCATGACACGATGGCCCTGTCCCAGGCTGTGTCCCAGAAGACAGCGAGCAGCACCATGCTGGCCACCGTAACTGTAGTTTCCTCAATGCTGGTCTCAGCAAGCACTAAGGGGACACAGCTGGCAAGGAATTAATATTTCATTCAATCTCTCTGGCCAGGCTTAAAGGAGACAAGGATGAGGAGGGAGACAGACGGGAAGCAGGTAACCATGTGTGCTTTTTGGAGCTGAGGGGAGGATGATCATCCGTAAGGGACTACTACCTGCTGCCTACTACCTGCTGCCTGTTGCCTACTGCCTACTGACTGCTGCCTGTTGCCTACTGCCTACTACCTGCTGCCTACTGACTGCTGCCTGTTGCCTACTGCCTGCTGCCTACTGACTGCTGCCTGTTGCCTACTGCCTACTGCCTGCTGCCTACTGACTGCTGCCTGTTGCCTACTGCCTGCTGCCTACTGACTGCTGCCTGTTGCCTACTGCCTGCTGCCCACTACCTGCTGCCTACTGACTGCTGCCTGTTGCCTACTGCCTGCTAACTGCTGCCTACTACCTGCTGCCTACTACTTGCTGCCTGCTGCCTACTACTTGCTGCCTACTGCCTGCTGCCTACTACTTACTGCCTGCTGCCTACTGCAGGGGTGTCAAACTCCAGTCCTGCAGGGCCAGAGTCCTGCACATTTTTGAGTTTCCCCTCATTTAACACACCAGATTCAGTTCCTTTTGCTGGCCCTGATGAACTTCATGTACTAGCAGCACCCAATATGGCCAAGGCCACACAGCTCTTCAGCTGAATCATTTGTGGGGGAACAGGGAAAGAACTGAGCTACACAGGGCTCCGCCCCCCCAGGACTGGAGTTTGACACCCCTGGCCTGTTGTCTACTGCCTGCTGCCTGCTATGCAACAGCTCCTATTGCACCTCTGCCACTTGCTCCACAATAGACTCTGCCCCTTCTGAGGTATTGGTCTGTGTCAAGTGTCTTCTGGGTCTCCTTGACCCACGTCAAGGAGTACATGCACTATATTTTCTGTTGACATCCTGTTCTTGGTATTTTTGACCCTACAGCTACAGTACATGAGTGACCTCAAGGGACAGGCAGATTGTTCCCCAACCCATACAAAAACTATTTAATAAAAGAAATACTGGAAATGACAATGGAACTATGAATCAGAAATAAATACTCATAATATATAGATATTTTATATTTACAAACATTACACTTAATTAACTCATGAAAGATTAGCAATATTATAAAAATGTTTGTAAAACAACTATTGAAATCCTATTCATTAATTAGTACATCATTTCTTTATTGAAAAGAATTCAATATTGAAGAATAATCCTGAGTCCAATAATAAAATCCCTTAGTTGTCATATTATAGTTATATATCAGGCATATAACCTATAATTACCATATAAAACTAATAAATATTTTTTAATAAAGGAACATAATTTCTCCGCAAAGGAAAAAGCATGATTTGTGTGTTATTTATTCTGCAGACAAGTCAGGCACAGTTTTCCCTTTCAAAAGAACACTTATCTTTGCTGGCTCACTGTTAATGGAGTATGCAGAGTGCCCGCTGATTTACACGACCTCTACTACTCTCTGGACCGTGACCCTCTGCGGCGCACATTACAGATTCACGCTCATGCTCAGCACGGCATCGAGAACGATTATCTGACCGCGGCCACTTTCTGCTCAGCGTGTCCGGGGCAGGAATTGCTCACTGTAGTGGCTGTGATGCCCCATAATTCTATGACGGCTCGTTGGCGATGTGACCATCTCCTGAACCTGGAGCTGCGTCAGCATACTGTCCTGACCGATTACCAGTGCTGTAATTGGTGATGGTATTTGTATTTACTAGATAAAGATAAGAAATGATGAACTTTATTAATCTCTATTACAAAATACAAGGCAGGGGAAACCCTGAATAGGATTGTAACTGCCTATCTGTTTTACTTTAAATGCATACTTGCCTGAAATAACATTACAGCAACCTGTGACAGCCATTTGTACCTCAGTAAAAAGTGAAAAACAGGGTGAATCTTAACAATAAATGTATTTTTATAGTTTACTAATTATTTTTTTTATGTCTGTTACATACTTTAAAAAACTTTTTAAATGTCATGATCCGCCCGTCCGAGCCTCGCGTGTGCCACGCCTCCCTCGTTACCTCGTGTCTGATCCTGATAGTAACCACCTGTTGTCTACGCGTGCCTGCCTTACCCGACTGTATTTAGTCCGCATCTGTATCAGTCTTCCCTAGATCCGGCATCTGTATAATTCGTTGTGCGTCCGTGAGTGCTATCCCGTCTTTCGCCCTGTATTCTGTTTGCCTGCCCTATACGCCCCGTCCTGTTCTCCTGCCCCGATTCCCCGATTAAACCAGTTCCTCTGCCTTCCATCGTGTCTCCAGCCCGATTCTGTCCGCCCCTCTGCCGCTCGACGTGACAGATAGCCACAAGTCAAAATACTGGTTGATTCCCTGTATACTGTATTCCTTCATCCTCTGCCCTTCTTTGATTTCCTGGCCCAGGAAATGCCTTTCTACGATCCCGATTTTCACTCCCCCCGTCCCCGGCAAATGGACGCTTCGGGAACAGCCTGCTGGTTCTGTCTGCCTTCCGATTTACCTGCTGTCTTGCTCTATACTGTCATCCAGCTTTGCAGTGTCCTCTGTTTCCCAGTTCCCTCTCACTGTTTATTTTGTCCTCTTGTCACATATAAATATTAATGCATGAAAGTTTATGTTGCAAATAAAAATATGTTGTACATTAGGCATAATAATCTGCTTTTAGATATAAATGACCTGTTTTGCAGGACAAATAGCACATGGAGATGTTGATTCCAAGGCAATTTTTCAGCAGCCTGAAAAGATGTGGACCACGCAACTTAGTGAGTAGTGCTTCTCCAGTGTCTACCTTTGAACCCGAAAACTGCTTGTACAACTATTCGTTACTCATTTCTGCCCTCTTCTGGACATAATATATTTAACGAACGACCCCCAAAGGATGTAGCACAAACCCTTGCTGAACTCTATGATGAAGATCACACCTTTATGTTCCTGTGACCAACAGCATAATGTGCAGCGGTGTCATTCACCTTCACATTCAGTTAATTTGTTGATATCGGGAGGTTTCCATGAATGCCTAGTATTATTTAACTAACTCTACAACAATTAATTTCCTGCCTGACCGGGACATGATTTTAACTGGTCGTCACACCAGGGGGAAAGCAGTGAGCACAGATTGACGGTGCATATTAAGGGAGGCTGCTGAAGGGTAATAAATCTGACAGCATGTGTCTAGGGAAGGTCTGTGTCTGCGTGGAAAAAAGAAAAGCTCATGCTTAGCAAGGAGATGACGTTCTGTTGGTAAAAGTAACCAGCAACATTCATGTGGACATTTTTCTTAAGGCCACCTTTGCCATTATAGAATAAAAATATAGCTAAACGTGTGAAATGGTATATATTATATGAACGTGGTTACGAGACTGCTTATAAAACCATAATTACAGAATTTCCACTGACAGACATTTTTATGTTTATAGTGAAAATGAAGTTGGTGGGGGTTGGAGTATTAGAGCCCCCTGAAAATATGAGAAAAACTGTAACGTGTAGATGAATTAACTTACCAAGAGTCATGCCTTTATTGTTGGCATTTGTAATTGAAAAATATTTACAAATTTAAGCTTTCTTAAACAGATTAACTGAAAACATTGTAAACATACAGTCTCTGTTTCTGGCCATCCCGGACAAGAAACTTAGTGGCTAATTCATTATTATTCATAGTTAAATTGCCAATTCAAATATTTTGTGTGATAAGTATTGACACTAATTAATTAATTTACCAAACACAGAAGTATAAGGAATCACAATGTCACCTTTTTTAAAAGTAAAGAAACATATACCAGTTTCTGTGTCCACAGCGGATACAATTTCCCTATGAATAAAAGTAAGACTTTTAGCTGAAATTTCCCTATAAATGTGGAGCTGTGACTGCATGTATTACAGATTGTGAGAGAAAAACCCAAATGTAGTACAAAAGTAGTGAATGTTATGTATATGTATAATCTAGCAATAGAGGAATGCACTAGGCCAGTAGGAACCATGAGGAATGCACTAGGCCAGTAGGAACCATGTGTTCAAGGTCGGATGATAGCATCAAGCTCTAGTCAAGAAATAGTGAGCACTGAAATACCAGAATAAACCATATATGGAAACATACAGTAGAATGCAGGGATAAAAACAATTGCAAGAGGCTCCGGGGAGAACTCCTGAGGTATCTCCCCGCCCCGTGCTGTGAGATACCACAATAAACAGAAGGCTGAAAACACTCTACGAGTCCTACATTGTGAAATTTCCACAACAAGATACAATTGCAAGAACATGTCTGAAATGATAGTGACGTGTAATGATCGTCATGTAATACACACATAACGTAGAGCCTACGTGATCATAGCCATACCAAATAAGCAAATTCTCAAATCAGGGTACCAGTAACAAGCCTGTGTAACACAGGGAGACAATGCACACTCCACACATCCAATCCCAACTCTGGAGGAGACGGGCACAGGAAAGTCAGCAGTCACACCATCTGCTGCTCAGACTAGGTAATGCTGAATTTAAGTGGCTTTGGGCTTGGCCAGTGCTGGGTTAGGAGACCATCTTGGAAAGCTGGGTTGTTGCTGGAAGAGGTGTTGGTGTAGCAAACAGGTTAGCCAGTCCTGGGGTCTGTGTGGATCCCAATATCCCAGTGCAGTGATGGGAACCCTGTGCTGTAAAAATGGTGCTGCCCTTCAGATGAGATATAAAACTGAAGCCCTAACTATCAGAGGTCATAAAAGATCCCTGGACATATTTTAAAAGAGTTGAGACTTCGAGGTACCCCAATGTCTTGGCTAAAAATACCCAGTGTGACCGTGTTAAATCTGGCCTACTAATCATCCCCTGAGTTTTCTACTGCCCTTAGCTACTGTGTGGAGAGCGTACTGGTGAAGGCTGCTGTTGCATCATCCAGGTGGGGGCTACACAGTGGTGGTGGTTGTAGTGGCTCCCTATTGGTTATATAAAGTGCATTAGGTGTCTTGAAAAGTAGCGCATAAATGTAACATTGATATTATATACATTAATATTATGTATAAGGCTGATTTAATTTACATGTGGCTTACATTGTCAATGCATGTTTCACATTAAATGGACTCAAATACATCTGTCAATTTTTAAGTATTTTAAGTATTCCAAGCAGCATTTAAAATGATCCCCCTCACTTCCAGTTTTGTTTACGGGTCTCTGGACTGCAATCCTGAGTGATGTCAAATGTTTACCCCGCAAACATGAAATTTGATACTCATACTGCCACCTACTGTGCTTTAACGTGAGAAGGAAGAAGCTCTTCCTAGTAATTTCATGCACCCTTGAAAATCTGACTATTCTTAAACAGATGAATCCTATCCATGTGATTTTAATGTCTTTTATTTAAATGCATCACTCTGCCTTTGTAAAGCACTTTGAATTGCCTTGTGTCTGAATTGTACTATATAAATAAAGTTGCCTTTCCTTGCATCTCATATAGTCATTAAGACATCTGAATACACCAGGTACACAATCATCGCCGCCAAACTTCTGCTTACTGCTGGCCCATGGTCCTCCCGCCACACTCCAAAGGATAAGGGAAGCCAGCTCATTAATAAGCCCCCAGCTGTTTTAGCCTTATCACAAGGAACATCTAAGTCAGAGTCACATCTTATAATCCACGCAGTGTGTAATTACACCCAGACAGAGCCAAGCCATCATTTCTTTATCACTTCTATAATAAGCTAAACCCTGTGTAAATTGCATGGGCATTTGGATAGCATAATAATGCTACATCCTTTTCACTGCGTTATAACAGCAATTATCAAATACAAATGAGGTTGAAAAAATATAGCAGTGAGTCACAGCAGATCACTGCTAAATCTGGACTGCAGCTTCCCGTCCATTGAGAAGAAAGCATGACAGCCAGATATAAGTTCAGTGGAACATAGTGACAGGGCATCTGACATCCCTCAGAACAGGAGGTTACAGCCAGGAATGTGTAACTCACCATACCAAAGGCTGTGCAGGGGTTTGATGATGCCCAACTGCTAGGAGCTGGCAAGAAGTGGGAACAAACTACAGGGGAAAACTGGGAAGATAAAGTCAGAGCCTTCAGGGATGTCCAAGTTCATATCCCTGGTATGTTTGAGAATAAATGTGACAGTGTGTGGAATTTTGAGAAATATGAGTGTTTACTGTAAAGGAGGTTTGCATAGTCATTGTTTTAACTTTACTTTATACACAAATACATTTAAATAATGGAACTGCCAGTCTATCACAGGGCACAAGGCTGGGGTACACCCTGGATGCAAAATGGGATGGCAGTCATATAGAGCATATGGGACATTTTATTATACCACAAATTAAAGTGTGTGTGTGTGTGTAAAATATATATAATTTATACAAGTTTCATATATATAACTTAAGCATCAGGGAAAAGTGATTTGTAATAAAGTAATGGGCAAGAAACACAATAAGCCATATCAATATTCAGAAAAATATATTTTGCCTCAAAGTCATTCAAAGTAATACAATGATCTAAATCAAACTGCTATACAGA
>JAODUD010000107.1:8580908-8596170 GCA_026784285.1 Stomatorhinus walkeri
CATAAGGGAAAAAAACCAGATATTTATCACACTATGGGGACATTGTGTCCCCATAAGGATAGGTATACCCGCTCACATGCACGCACACACACACAAACAGGTTCATAATTATATCTTTGTGGGGACTCCCCATTCATTTCTATAGGGAAAACTCTAATCCCAACAATGACAACCTTAACCCCTACCCAGCCCTAACATTACCCATAAGTAACCAAACAAAACACAAGACTTTTGGCATTTTTAGTTTTTTGACTGCATTCACAGATTTTTTTGGGGACCTGAAAAATAGTCCCTACAATGTCAAATTTGGTCTCCATAATGTAAGAAAAACATAACACACACACAGCCATACACCCATTTACACAAACTCATAGTTAAATAACACTTTTTTTTGCATTTACCGTCAACCTCATAAGCGCAGGTACAAAAAAAAGATATACTTTCCTGGCAACTTCTTCTTACGCTTAACAGATCACAGTGAGATAAAAATGAGTCAGAATGAACCATTTCAAGAACACTTCAACCTATAACAGCTGAAATGTTTATAATGGAATGGTGTGTGAGTGTACCCTGACATGGATTGGCACCCCATCCTGGGTTGTTCCCTGTCTCGCACCCATAGCTTCCGGGATTGGCTCCAAGATGGATGGATTGTTAAAATGTTGAAGCAGGATGAAAGCTACATTGCTCTCAAGTCAAGTTTTAACAGGCAAAAGGTGGCACAATTTTACAGAATCTTGTCTTGTCTTATTGTTTACATTCTAGAAATGATGTAAGAGTTACCGCTTTAATGAGTCCCCAGAGTCTGTGTAGTGTTTTATCTGGCCGGCACACCCTACATATCCTGCCTCTGAGGACCAGTGTCCTATAATTAATGTCAGCAGTGCCAGTTTTTGTGGTTATAGATTTCAATCTCTCCCTAGCCACCATTGAGATCTATTGCACTGCTATACACAATAAGCACAAGTATTTATCAAAAAGTACTTTTTGCCTTCTCACAAATGTATACTGCAGATACACAATGTTACCTCTTGATTTAGTCATTAGAAATTGTAGCCTAAATATGCCAGATTCGCCAACTGCAAAGTTGTTTCTCTCCAAAGGTATTTATCAGGACACAATGTCCTTAAAACACATAAATGAAACGTGGCTATGCGCTTTCAAAATGTTCAAAAATGTTCCTTCCTGTTATGAAAATAAATTGGAAGACTGGATTCAAAAAGCATCAACAAAACAATTGCAAAGGTAGGTAAACAATTACTGAAGAAAGCTTTCAAATTTGTAGAGGCAAATATATCAATAAACATAAACAAATTTGATCATGTTAAATTGATAAATGGCACATTTACAATCATTCTCCAAAAACATGACTGGAATATGTAAAGCAAAAAAAAATATGAAAAGATGAAATGTTATGTATTTATTTGCTTATCATGAACAGTTTGTTACCCCCCCCTCCCCCAGTAAAGCCTCAGCCCCCTTATCCATTCTAACTATACCCCCTTTCAGTTCAGCCCAGGAAAGCCCCTGCATTAAAGTGGCCCTAGTTAGGACACTGTGCTACTGATCAGAAGGTCACCGGTTTAAGTCCCATGGTTGATAGACTGATTTCCCCGCTGAGCCCTTGACTTTGCTTTTTCAGTTGTATGTTGCTTTAGATAAAACCACACGATAGATATGTGTAAAGCCGACAAAGGCGAGCCTTTAGGAATTGGGCGACAGTTCTCATGCTGTCCACAAGATGGCAATGTCTACCTGAAACACTGGTCAGGATAAGCAGTTTCGTCAAAAAAGCGGATAAAGAGATTATCCATCTTTCCGTCCATCCATTACTCATCCAATCTGCTTATCCCGGACAGGGGGGCTGGAATTTTTAGGGTAGCATAGAGTAAGAGATTCCAGTCCAGTACAAGGTAAACACACAATCTCACAGTATGGGCATTTTAGAAACACAAGATCACCTAACTGCATATGTCTTTGTATGGAATGGAGTTTTCAGAGGAAACTCAGATTACACACAGAGAACATGAATACAGATGGTGGCAAAACTATATTTTTGTAAGAGTTTTGCTCTTCTTCTCCATTCCCATTAATCTGTTTTAATTCGCTATAGACTTTTTATGCTCGCAAATAAGTTAAACAATAAGTAAATACTATTGTAGATAATTGTAAACTGTTTCAAACCCTTGAGTTGGCAGAGTGATGTCACCATGGGGCCCCAGAGCGAGGCCCTTTGCCCCGTAGCTCCAGGGACTGCCTGACTCTGCCTGACTCTGCTTATGTCGCTTCGGATAAAGCCATCTGCTAAGAATGTATTCAGTTTAAAAACTGATTGATTTTGCTATACATACACACCTTAGAGTGCAAACAATGTAAAATGTATAACTGAATATATGATCCATCAGGGAGAGGGTAGTGAATTCTCTCTGTATGCACACACAATGTAATATAAACCTAATGCACACACACACACGCACAGGGTGTGTAGAATTTAAAACCTGCTCATACACTCCACATAAAACAGAAATGCAGAGTAAAATGGTTTTGGCTGGAATGTTTCCTCTGAAGTATAATTAGTCAGTACCCAATGAAAAGTAAAAATATTGAAATTCTAATTATTGAGCTCCTGGAAAGGTGAATTGAATTGGAACACCCAGAATGCTGATATTACTTTCACTTCTCCTTTACTCCATATTGCCTTGCAGTACTAAACAAGTGAAATTAATTGCACGTCATGCCTCATGAGACTTCCAGAACTCTGCAGAAGTCACATGAAAATCTGGGCATGTTTCTTTGATGAAGAAAAACATGAAAGTAGAGTTATTTTCTATCCCAGGTGCATAGTGGGATCCCATTGCATCTTTAAAAACAATGACTTAACAGTTGCTGGCATTGTGTCATAGACAGCTGCTTGACATCCAATCTTGAGAGATTCTGAATCAATTCACATATTTTTTCTCTCAAACACATGCTGTGATTTTTACACAGTTTTCCACCATGTTTCAAAGGTGAAAATAACAGAGGGAATGTCTCTCTGTATGATAACTGTATTTCCTGTCATCTACAGCCACATCAAGCTTGTTACTCATCTTATGTCCTTGAAAACCTGAATGGCCTTTTAACTCCTGTTATATATCAATGAAGAACAGATCATCTTTATAAAAATATGAAATTCTTGTAGAACGAGAAGGCCATGAAATTTGATGGTATTGATGTTTATGTTCAGTCTGAATAACATTATTTCATCATCATAAAAAAGTGAACTTGCAAAACCTTAAGAACAAAAAAGTACCAAATTCTAATGATGATAAATTAGTTCCTTACAAATTAACCTGGCTTAACATCAAACACCAGACATCATTTACATCAAGTCAAGCAGGAAGACTCAAAACATTGGTAAGGCGTCTTTTAATAACTGCTACATTTGGTGAAGAGAAATAGAGACAGACATTGCAAACTGGATAGAGTTAAGACCTTATTTATTCAAAACCAGCATTTCGACCCTATTGGGGCACTCACCGTAAAGATGAATAAATCAGAATTTGAATCATAACAGCAAGCGTGCAGGTCTACTCTACTAACATCTCACTATTCACAAATAATTGTGCCTGAGTTGGCTACTGGCTCCATTGGTGTGGGGAGCATTGAAATGGTGAGAAACCATTGTACCACCTGCAGCCCATTTTTCCTTGACCCTGTAGGGTAGGTTGAGAGATTCCAGCCCTCCATGTCATTTGCCTTTGAATGGTCATAATGGGAGTGCCTGAATATTACAGGCAAGGTCAAGAATAAAAGGAAGAAAAGTACTTTCTGTTGCCTTGGGTTACAATGAGGACTCGACCAAGAACATGACAAACAGAGCACTTTGCTGGTACACTAAACATTCGCGAAAAAAAACAAGAAATGTGTCAGGGACAATTAGCCCTCTGTCTTTTATATTGTTTTTTTTTTTTGTCTGCCTCTCAAATATCAAAAGAAGTCCTTAAAGGACCTTCAAACCAAACCAAGAGAATTTTCCTACTTGAATTTCAGTCTAAAAAGCAGGGTGGAGGTTTGTAGCAAAGGCTTGGTAGAAACTGCATTTAAGATGTTGACGTATGAGAAATAAATAGCTGGATAAAATTAAAAACAGATAAACCTTCAATTTGGTCTTTTTCACAAAGTGGAAACTGAACTCCACACTCCCAGAACAACTGGGAAAGCCAAATCAGCACCAGAACAACTGGATGTAGACAGCCAGTACTCCCCACTGAAGTGGTCAATCTGTCAGATGGGAGAGGGGGTCCAGTGGACAGGCATTCTGGGAAACTATGTCCAATGTTCCTGCGGCACTGTCCCTCTGGGAAAAAAGGGGGAATGAGTGATGCAGCTTTAAGTTAAAATGCTTTACAGCATTTTGTATTTTTTTAAAGTATTTTTTTTATTGTGATTGATGCTGAATGTTTACGTTGACATACAACCAAGAAACAACTGAAACTCATTTATCAACATACAAATCTTTAACGATTCAGCACCAGTATGGAATATGATGCTCATAATGCAGAGGGCACATGCAGGAACAATTGTGGAGAGGATGTTTTAAAAGACTTTGAGAAGAATCCTACTGAGTACAAAACAAAGTAAGGCTTGTTGATCACACTTCATTTCAAATGCTGTGGTCTCAGACGGCACCATATTCAGCCCATCAGTAATTTTCTGTAAAGATGCTCATAAATTATATCAGGCATTGTCTTTAATTTGAATATACCTCTAATATACCTCCAGGTGCATTATTATTTATTTCAGTAGTATATTGATGATGATGATGACAATTGTAAATATTATTTTTTATTGTTTTCACTGCAGATCCTTCAAATATATGCTAACGTTACCTTCTCTAAAGAGAAAGCTCAACATAAGTACAATGTTTTCATTCAGCTGTTACTGTTTAAAACAGAAGGGAGGATTTGCGAAAGATCCATTCCCAGTTGTGTGGGATGAGAGATGATGGTGTCCTTACAGTAAATGTCTATGTACTGGGGGTAGATAATATGAAGAAAACACCAAATAATGTATTAATATCGAGGCCCTAATGGGGAATAGGCCCTACATTGGCTCTAGAACTGCTTCATTTCTTCCTGGAATGGTGTCTAAGTCCTAAACTGTCTGTGTCCAGATCTTCTCATAAATTTTGAATGATGTTTACACCTGCTGATTGAGGAGGCCTTGGAGAGCATTTCATGCCTCTCTTGATTCGTTCAGCAGTGTGTATTTTCTCATTATCCTCCAGGAATATGGGAAAAGTAAAGTGATCAGTAATTATACCAGAGTGCACAAGGTCCCGTAAACTGGCCTCATATTCCTTGGCCTTTACACAACAGTGCAGAACAAGTACTGGTTGTTGCCAATACCAATAGATATTATGGGTTGATTGTATCCCTTGACAAACCCAGTTGGATGTAGGAAAAGGCATGAAAGGTAACTCATCATAATGTGCAATTTCTGATGCGACAAGATCACAGAGCTACTGATTCAGTTCTGTGGGCATTTTTGAGGTTGCACTTCTGTAATGGTTAGCAACAATCTTGCCAGGTTTCCATCCAACCCTGTTGGTGAGCATTAACTTGCATCCCCGATGTATCTTTATTTGGCATATTAGCTGTTGTGATTGTTGGGGTTGCCTTTGTTTCTGTATTTGTAAATGTGAAAAATTTTCTTTTACTTTATCCACATTAGAGCAGTTTGGTGAAGCTGCTGTGAGTGCATTGTTGGATGAAAGGTGGAGCTCAGAGTTTATGAATGGTACAAGGGAAATAAAGTATAGAATTAAATATATGATATGCATGACATATCCAACACATACCAATTATTACCACAGTTCATCGTGAAATGTAGAATACATCTACATGAAGTCGCAATAATTGTCATACTTGTAATATATGCCAGACATATAGATCATATATACATATTTTTTTGATTTTCTTTGGGGGTACTTTGTTTTCCATGTGCTGACAGCAAAAAGATGGATACTCACTGTGAGAAGTCTTGGGTCGCTAACAAGCTATTGAAGTTTATAGACATGGTAGTTACTACTACAAACGACATACACAGAGGACAGACCCTTCAGAAACTCGAGAATTTCATCTGGCTCCAATTTACAGTATCGAGAACACTGATTCTTCTTCTTTCCTAAACTACTTTGGTCACACCCTTTGTCTTAGACCCCAGTCACTTGGCTGTTATCCTGGACAATATGGTTTCAGCTCCAACATTCACACATACAGTACATTTATGTGTGACTTGGATCCTGGCACAAAGCGTCTATCACATAAACAAAGTGAATCATGGTTTATTGCATTTGTTTAGTTTTAACGGACCCTAGAGCACAGAGCTGTGTTAGTTCAGTCAATACGCAGCACTAGAAAACAACAGGTATGGACTGACATATGTACATTTGCCAACAGGCAGACAAGCACAGTTTATTCTTTCCTAATTAAATATGAACGTCTTATTGTAACTTATATCTTATAATTAGGAACAGTCTGACAGCACAATTCAATGTTGTCTGCTGAAGTGATGTGAACTAGACTTCTGGTTAAGCACCAACATGAAAGTCATAGATATCGAGTACTGTGACACTGTCCATTAAGCTAAAGCTATAAAAGATGTCAACAGTGTAACAATGTTAAGTGACAATACTGTTGGCTTCCTTACTCCTGCTTTCTAAATTCTCATCCAACACCTCAGCCTACTATATTTCTATATTAAGTGTGATGATTTGTTTCTATCATAATAGAAATAGGGCAGTTCATATGTGTTTTTGAGACTGTTCAGTCTTAACTTTTGCCATAGTTCAGGTTCAGCTACATTTTAGTTAAAATATACCCTATGATGTTTATGTCTGCTCTGCCATAATCCAGTGCATAAGAATTTGGCAAAATTAATTTAATTAGCCAATAAACAAAATATTGTATCATTCTACACAATAAAAAGTCTATGTATAGTTGTATCAATTATATCAAAAGATGTGAACCTTGAGTATAAAAATAAATACATACACGCAAAACGATAAAATCTCTCACAATACAGAAACAAATCAAGAGGAAGCCGTTTTCTTGTTACATTTACTAAAAGGAGGGTGTAATTATGTGAATTTCACAGGGCCAGTTTTTGTTAATCACTACTGAGCTAAAGGTGTTTTATAATCATTGTCATCATCATCATCATCATCATCATCATCGTTGTGTCATAGTCACACTCACACTCTTTGTGGAGTCTGTCAGTGTGTGGAAAGCTCTGTAGCTCCTCACCTAACTACTTCTCCTGCAGTGTCTGTAGTTGCAGTTCAACTACACACCCGATCTTCCTCTTAGGTCCCATTGCCTTATATAGTCTATGCAGTACACATACATACACATAGCCCAGTCCCAGTAACATCCAAGATGCACAGAAGCAGAAATCACATGAGCGCAAACATTGCCGGATAAAGATAGGCCTTCGGCATGAGTCCTCTTTCACCAGCCCCCTTCCTCAAATTGTTTGGGTGGCACCCCAAAGGGTAGATGAGTTACACTGTAGTTTCATACTCCATCACTTCCTTTGGGGAGCCAAGGCTGCGGTACTGCAAGCGAGGCGTCACAGGGGAGGTGTTCTGCAACACCAAGATTGTCTTACGCAACCTCCGGTCGATGAAGTGAGCATCCCAGGCCGGGTACTTCTTCCTGGGCAGGTCTATACGAATGACTGGCCCTTCTGTCCGGGGGATTCGGGGGACCTGGGTCAGGGGAACACTGGGTCGTACTTGGAATACAGACAGGCAACTGTCTCTATCACCTGGACCATGCTCCCGCTCCTGTCCTGTAGTCCTTGGCAGTGTCCGAGGGGGGCTGGTAACCACGTCCGGGGTAGGAGCCAACCCCATGAAAGGTTCGCCCAAATCTTCGTCTGCACCCCTCCACTGGCCTCCAAAGATGGGGCCGTTGGGGTGAAGCAGGCAGTAATAAACAAACATGAAGAACATTCCCAAGGCGAAACTGCACACCACCACACACACTACAATCAGAGAGCTGAAGTCAGAGGCCTGTGGCCCTCGATACAGATACCAGAGCATGGTGAGTGCTGCATTCTCCACCAGAATGATGAAGTAGTAGATGAACATACGGTAGCGGGTCTGCCCCTCCTTCACATTGAACCAGCAGAAGATGTAGATGATGCCCACCACCATGTTGTAGATAATCTCCTCCCACTTGGACATACAGAAGTCCGTCTCCCCTTGTATGATCCAGAAGGTCATGATGCACCAGTGTGTGACGATGAAGATGCCAAAGTAGAGCTGGAACACTGAGGCGAACAGCGCAAAAGCAATGGTGCGTGCTCCAATGGAGAAGAAGTGCCACAGCATCTGAACCACCACTGCCTTGTAGGACATCGACATCTTATCATCCCGAGAGTCCCGCAGCACCTTCTGGTAGGATGCAATCATCCAGGCCAAAGACACCAGAGAAGCAGAGGCAGACAAGCCTGGGAACACAGGGAGGTTGGGGTGACAGAGAGAAGGAGAAGGTAAGTTTAATTAAAAGACAGAAAGGGACAGTGCTGAGAGGAAAATATTTAGGGAATTCATTGAGAAGTGGGCTAACCAGATATATGAGATGTTAAGACATCCACGATTTGCTGTCACATATGGTAATGCTGTCCCCAGGCTTTCAGAAGGATTTGGATGTCTTTGAAAACTGCTTTTGATGTCTTGGAGATAGAAGTTCAATCATACATACAGGGCTTTAAAGTATACATAACATGACTGTGACCTGATTTTAGAAGGAGTGTGATTGTAATTATAGTAACAAACTAGGTATACAGCAACTATATATAATCGCTGTTAAAGTGGTTCAGTATGCATTTTTTCATAGTAGATTTTTGTATTCAGTTTCAATTTTATATGATTAATTGCTAATTGGACATTTAATTAAATTATTAACATTACCCAATGAATAATTGATATTGAAATTATGTTCCTTCCCTCTTGTGGCCTGTGTGCTATGAGCTTAATTTTATGTAAGGATACTAGACCGAAAGAAATGTATTCAGAATTGATTTAGGAGCATGTTTTTACATATATATATAACTGAATTCAGATATCGGACATTATATATGAAAAATTTCCTTAGCTTTGTAGTTGCTTTACCTCTAAGTAGGATTTCAATACAAAACACCTACAAGGACAGATGGGGCACTTTCCAACTAATGGTTCCTGTTAGAATTCTAGAAAAACGACTCTAAATTGCAGGTGATTATAAAATAGATTAGTATGCTACCCCCGTCACTCAAAAAAAATACAAATCTAGTACTCAAATGCTTTCATATGATCTCACACATGTCATTTTCTGTTACGTTTTGTGAAATCTATGTTATATTTACATGACTGGGCAAAGCAACAATTGACACAAAACCATATTTAATTACTGCTCTCAAGAAGGATAAAAATATAATCATCTGTGAATGTGACATTTGTGTGTGTCACTGTTGTCCCTCACCATGAACAGACACACACACACACTATGGTTTGCAATGGCAGGAAATACGTTCATTATTCCACGTTCCAGATAGACACAGACCAGGAGGATCTCAACATCTTTCTTAGTGTTCCTGATAGGACAGAGATAGTCTATTGAATACATTTACAAATGAGTGTGTATTTAGTTTGCAGGCCTGTAACAGACTGCTTTTGTTCATGCAGGAGTTGCATATATGCCCTACAGCTCTTTAAGGATTTACAACCACGAAAGACAAACTTCACTACAATGCTATAAAATTAAAGCTTTGGAAAGTTAAAACAGAAATTCATTATACACATTACAGGAATTGTACGTATTTTGTGTTCTGGTTGGTAGAATTTTAGCATGACACCGGTTTCGGTGTAAAAGTCAAAGTAGAATCACATGGTATTGGAACAGGGATTATTCACATCATTTTATTCAGGATTATGTACAGTAGCTGTTTTCTGCATGTATACAACAAAGGACACTATATTGGATCAATGGAAATCTGACAGGACCCTGTGGGATCACTCTACCCATTGTGAGATCTGAGGCTCCAGTTCTCCCATCAGAACTCCTGTTATGTTGCTTGTGATGTGCTATTATATACTATGACCATGAGAATACTGATTTCAGTCATTAACGATCAAGCCTGTTTTCCAAATCCATTCTGCTGCAATTTACTTATTTGATAAAAATCAGGAGAGAAAAAAGAAAAACTTTCATAAAAAGGGAAAAATGGTCAGTGCTGAGTGTTTAAAGACTCTAAAGGAGCCATAAATATTTGATGTGTTTCCTCTGCCTGTCTCTGCCCCTACATTTGGAGAAGATCCAGATTAAGAAACATCTTAATTAGCAGCTTGACTGAACGCGTTAGTCAACACTTTAAAGTCTTTGGCTGCCTTCACTGTCCCAGCGTGCTGGGGCCTCTTGAACAGGAAGTGGCCGACAATCTTAATTGAATCTAGCATTACAGAGAGCAAATCTGGCTCTTGCATAAAGGCAGGAAGATTAGAGGTAAATAAAGAATCCAGGCGAAACGGGAGCGAGGCGTGCTGCATTGTCAGGCAGCTGCGCAGCTGGCTGCACTGTGATGGGGGGGAGGGGAACCATCACATGAAAAACAGGATCCTGATGGGTTTTTTCACTCACTTGGTGCTGTGGGTGCATCACGAGCGATCTGTCTCTGGTCAACGGTACAATGCACCAACATGCTCGCATTCAGGGAAAAAACCCCTCCAAAAACGCTATTTGCTCTCTTTCAGTTGGTAGCTTTGACTGCACCTTCATACTTGGACAGGGTTCACACACCCTGTATGGCTGATTAAGGCCTCTGCCAAGACCTGTGTCAACAGCTCTGTTTGCGGCCCTTGTGTGTCAGCAAACGGCTTTTGGGGTGCCGGCCTGGCACCGGCCAGCTGGATTCTCCATGAACCTGGCCTTCTCAGGCCTGCTGCTGAGGAGCTGCCACAGGGCACCCAGTTCCTATGGCGAGGCAAGGTGGAAGGACGGTCCGTAGTACAGCTTACTGACAAAAGGGGGTTTTATTAGCAGAACTCGAAGAACCAAAAGGGACCACAAAATGGAAAGAAGGCAGAAGAAGAATCAACTCAACAGTAGGACTGGGCTCCAATCAAGGAACATCCAACAGCAGCACATACAGGAAACAAAAGGATGGGCCAGTAATACGCAACCAGATACACTCCACAATGACCAACTGAAGAATAGGGCAAGTCACTGTATATACACTGGTGACAAGGCTAGACAAGAAACGGGTATGGGCATAGACAATTAATCAAACACTAACGAATACCAACAAGGAAAAGGTGCAGGTAACTAATAACTCAAACACTAGTGTTAGAACCAACAAGGTTCAGGTACAGAGGCAGACATTTCAGGTCCAGAAAGTAAAAATCCAGACCAAGATTTTGTTTCAACCGACCAATTGAGTACGAAGAGTCAGGGTCACAGAATACACAACTGGTTGGTTGAAACAAAATCTTGGTCTGGATTTTTACTTTCTGGACCTGAAATGTCTGCCTTTGTTCAGGTATGGGTCATAATCATAAAGGATTCAAATGGGAGAAAAGAGGTTACCAGCGACACCAGCTGACCAGGCAGGGAAACAACATGGCAGGGGCAGATCTTAATAAAAAATTGTGACGAGAAAGAGGCACCACCAGATGTGATTTAGTGATGGAGAGCACATATTTCACACTCTTCCATGGTCCCATATCATACATCTGTCTTTCTCCACCTTACATATTTTACATCAGTGTAGAAAACGGGAAAAAGCAAACCGTTAAATCTATTTTAATGTATCCAAGGGATGATAACACAATGCAAACAGAAAACGCAAAAGCAATAATGAATTTAAACAATTATGCCCTGAACAGGCCGATGTGTTTGTGTATGTGTGCCCATGCATGTGTGTCATGCTGCCTCGTACTGCTAATTCCAGTTGCAAACTCTATGGATAATGGCAAATGAAAAACATAAACGTTTCATGTGTGCCAAATGATTACGTTTGCTTAAGAGGCCTGAAACGCTACACAGCAGGCCAAATCAATGGCAGAGTACAGTCTGTTCCTAAGTTACCATGGAACTCATAGGATTACAGTGTCAGAGCCCACAAAAATGAACACAGGACAAAATGTACCCCCTGCAAAACAGCATAATGCCGAAAGAAGACAGAACTTCCAGAAAGAAACAGTGAAGAGGCTGACCTCCAGCTGATGAGCTGTGAGGATCTACTGCTCTGCTGAAATCTAGTGGCACAATGCTGGATGGAGCAGCTTTCCAGCACCTTCTACCACCTTTGCCGCAGCGACGCGGGGAGTACCACTTGGCAGAAATCCGCAAAGACGTCTGCTGTATTTATCATGGGCCAACATATTTATGTGTGAAACAATGGTAACCGATCCATCATAGTGTAGAATAAAACACGACAAAGGGTTTGGGAGTTCCTCTATTTCTGCATGTCAGATCTGAGGGTCATTTAGCCCCAGTGTGCTACTGACAGTGAGTGAATTGCCTGTGTTGATTAAAGGTTAATTGTCAAACTTTTTCAGATGAGGAGAAAGATCAGGTGTGTTCTTCTCACAGAGCATAACAGCATCATTAATGGGATATCACTTTGAATCGGACGAGTATGATTGTGCTTTTAGCCCAAAGGGGAAGATGAAGTAAGCTCTGAAGAGGCTAAAGGAGAACATGGATGAAGAAGAATGGTTTTTGAAGGAACACTTCTCACTGCACAATGATCATCGCTGTTGGTCGGGGAAGTCTTCTGTTTCTTTCTGTTTACGAATTAATGGGTGTTTGCTCATGCTACCATTTTGTATCATTATCTCCTGGCTGTTGTGCTCTATGATCATTAAGGCAATTTTAACATGGCAATTACAAAGACATTAATTTGCTGTTTGGTGGTGGTGCTGCTGGTGGGGGGGCGGGGAGTTGTGCTCTCAGGCTGAGATTTCTGTGGGCGTCGATCTGCAGCAGGGCTCCCGCACGCAGCGGCCAGTTTCCCTCTGACAGAGGAGCGCGCCGACGCCGATGAGCGTCATGGGGTCTGGGACGGCCCCTTACCCTGCAGCGGGTACATCTGCTGGCTGTGGACCATGATGCTGAGCTGCAGCACCAACTGGGGTGCGCTCTTCAGGAAGGTCTCCAGCAGACGCAGCATGTTGATGTCGGCGCTCTCGAACATCATACGCCAGTAAAAATGCCGCCGCCGACCGGTCCCATGCCAGCGACTCTGGGTGCCCAGGTACAAGGCATGGACATACCTGCAGCCACAGGGAGAAAAGAGCAGCTCAGTTTCCAGGATTAGTTGAAACTCAGACTTGTGGGATTGATGGGTCTGCTGCTCAATACCCTTGTGATCTTAGTCTAAATAAATCTTTTTGCCAAAAAAGCGATAACTGGGACAAAGCTCCCTTCTCGCGAAAAATGATAACAATACCTTATTTGCCATTTGTACATAGGAGTTCTCCAGTTTTTTTGCATACACCCCACCTTGCTGACTTATGAGAGACACAGATAATATACAGGTCAGACTGAAGAATGGGGTCAGAGCATAGGGGTCAGCTGTTTATCTATTGCCTCGGAGCAGATTTCTGGGTTAAGGGCTTTGCTCAAAAGCTCAATGACAACGTGGCACAGGCACAGAGTGATGTTTCTGCACATTCTCTCCACAAACGGTGGCTTGTTGGTTAAATAATGATGCTCTTCGATCACAGAAACAAAGAAAGATAGGGCTTCCAACTTATTTTCCATTGGTTGTCACACATGAACCAAAACAAAACAAAAGTGGTCAATTGTGCACTTCCCGTACAAATGCTTATTGCTACCACAATTATGAACATGGCCACCAAAGGGGGGAGGGGGGTTACTGGGTCAAGGGGGGCCAAAAGGGCCCTGTAACATTTGTATAATCGCCTGGAATAATTTGTCAAAAATACATATTTGAAAACTTCACATGGTATTTGTGAATCACATAAAAACTTATTTTTTTATCTTTATAATTTTCCTTGACGTAGTGGTTCAATCCATTTTTACTTTCCCTCCCTGCAATGCAAATAATGGTTTGGTCTGCCGTGTGCAAATGGAACATGCAATGTGCGCATTATAGCCAGTCAGCGACCAATGCGCAGTCGGGTAATATGTGAGTGGGGGTGTGGGGGAGATGGAAGGCTTGCAGACCATCTCATTCCCAGGCATGAGCAAAACCCACGGGCGGGCCTGATGATGAATACCAAAAAAAACCCCACCTTTTATTTCTGATAATTATTATAATTGCAAGGCATGTATTGTCGGGTGTTGAGTGTATTTTTATGCTGTGTTATTGAAATCAAGCTCACGCAATACATACCACATACAGATGTTAACATTATAGCAGTGTCTTTCTGTAACGTCCCATTATCCTGGCCACCATCAAGAGCTCTAAAGATCAGTGGGCTTTCCTCTCTGCTGCCATTCCAGTGCCCACATGTGCCCCAAATGCGCAGGCATATTTGTGGAGGAAATACACTTGAATGGAACCCGTGGGATGAACAGTACAGTACCTGGCACTGTTTTAGGATTCTTCAGATATGTGCCTTGCAATCTGTTATTTTTACTTGCGTTCAGTTTTACTAGCATATATTAGCTACGTAAAATATTGCCTATTAAACAATGTTCAGTTTTCTAAGTGGTTTACTTTGACTTACAAAGAAATAAGATTTCACAGATCGTAACCCATCTCTGACCCAATCCTGTTCCTGATTGAAAACAAATACAGTGCAGCGTTCTGAAATTCTAGGCTGTCAAAAGCACTATACAAATAACAATTACTGAACTGCTGTGGCTTTCCTGTTTCACTAACAGGTTGAAAACGCATTGACTGCTTTACAAAAACGTGAGCAGCCCCACTGTAGCCACACTGTAGCCGCACTGAGTGCAACACTTTCCTTGTTCAGTTTTACCTTAAAACCACCCCATACACTGCTGCTTTGTGGCATTGGCTGGTGTTTGGCCCCAAGCTGTTCTCCAAGGGGTCTGGAAGAAGCCCAAGACCCCATAACAGAGCCAGGGCAGTGAAAACAAGGAAGAGAGCAGAGAGTCTACCGCTCAAGGGGGAACGGAGATTGATTCTCGCGCCTCCCTCCCCTCTCTCGCCCACCCCCTCCCCTCTCTCGCCTACCCTGGGGTAGACAGGGAGCACACCCCCGCCCCTCGCTCTCCTACCCGGGGGGGGACAGGGAGCC
>JAODUD010000107.1:8597714-8617377 GCA_026784285.1 Stomatorhinus walkeri
TTTTTTGGTTTTTTTTCGTGCCCCCCCCCCCCCCCCACTCCCAATCTCTTCTATGGATTCTATCTATTGAGGGCATTGAATCAATTCGTTTCTGGCAATGCTGCTGTTGCCTGGAGTCTCGCTGGAGCACTGGGGACACCAGACTGCAGCTGCTGCCTATTTTAAACACAGATACCAGCCCTGGCTGCTCGCGGCCCTAACAGGGAAAATTACTACGTCGTTCTGGACTCCATAAACTGCCCCAGAAACTGATCACAGGTTATAGCGTGCTGGGTCTGACCTGAACCGAATTTAATATGTCGGCGAGATTGGTGCCATCCCTCGAGTCCCTTAAGACATACAGAATTATGCACAAACCTCTCTACGGGGTGGTGTTTTTGTCTGGTGTGTGCCAGAGGACAGAGACTCTCACTGTGGAGTTATGAAGGATCCAAAATGCAAATCCTAGCCGCAGCACAAACTGTATTTGTATAATGACTGCCGAAAGTAACACAGGAAATAAGGAATGAGGGAATAAAGCAGCTTTATGTCATAATCATTTTCGTTTCAGGCTACAGGATTCTGTTGGGGGGGGTGGGGCATTCTCTTTTTGAAAGAATCCAGGCATATTTCACAATAAGAGCAGTTGTTCAATCTTCCTGAACAAAAAAAAAAGTCAGCTTTTAAAATTATGCCTGATGTTCCTGTCATATGGTTTCATAAAGGGACACGGTGTGTACTGGCCAATGATATCTATGCTTGTCATTGCAATAATAATCCTGCTTTTCTTCTGTATTTCACATAATACAGTCATGAAAAATGCATTCTTGCCATCGCTTCTCTCTGTACAATGCCGTACACACCTTCGGTCCGGAGGTATTGTGCATTATGTTCTGCTAAACAGTTCATCCAGCTACTTAGTCACTCAAAGTCTTCTTCAGTTGCCTATTTTTATCTTTGAAACAGCACTAACAAATATAGAGATGTACAGATATTGATATTTAAAAAAAAAAAAAAAACGGGAATGAAATATACGTACAAATTCCAAAATGAAAACTTTCTTTTCACTAATGCCAATATATAAAAATAAACAGGTTCCACCTGAGGCAAACAAGACTCCTAACAAAACATATCCAGCCATGGGAAGACAGAGTAAGAAAGAAATAAGACTTATATCTCCCAGTCAGTTTTCCTTTTTTGCTAGTGTTAGTGCAGACACTAGCTGGGCGGAATGGGTGTGAAATGGAACACAACACACAGTGGTGTATAAATAGCCAGCATGCTGTTTTCATCACAACTGATCAAAGGGGTCATGCATAACAGCCTCCCAACCTCAAACGCTGGCTGCTTTCAGGGGATAAATACTGGGACATAACCTCCCAATCAAATATACTTTTACATCTTAATCATTCTTGCCTGACATAAAAGAGCTGTGCAACTTGATTGTGTCTGACTTGCGTGAATAAGTGATTGAGTGGGCGAGAGATAGAGGGAGAATAAATTATTATTACAGAATTGGAAGTACTTTGGAGGTTTGAATAGGAGGACATTATCCATTTTTTAATTTTAACCAAAGATCCAAATAATTAATGAATGGCCTAGTACGCGAGTCCAAGAGCTTAATGATGACCAATTACTGTTTACTGCATTTTTTTTCTCACAATTCCATCACATGTCGCCCCAAAAACCAATGCACTTTTATTTTCACTCCAACAATATTCATGAAAATACGGCCTTCAAGCACCAATCAAAAATGATGATTGCCTGGCTAATACCCTTTGTGTGAAAATAATCACTTTGAACGAATTTTCTTTTGTGATGAACTGAAAATAATCAAAGCAGCTTGAGAAAATTCCTGCTGTAAACTTAAGAGGCGGCAAAATTCTGGCCACAGATTTCAGCAGCAGTTTATCCTGAAGCGATGCCAGTCAACAGAGAGGAGCTTGCTGGTTCTGCCTGCCTAGCTGGCAGCGATACCGTCAAGATCACAAGCTGACTGCTAGACACAGACAAGTTAGCTTGAAGGTGGAACAAACACATTGACTTACCTCACTAATTACCAGTATATGTACACAGTATATATACATATCCTTCAACCAACTGGAAAGAAAGTCCTCCTAGCTGGCAGACTGCTTGCTGTACCACAACAAAGACAAAATTGCATTTAAATATATGACTGAAGAAGCCTTACAGCGTAGATTAAAGAAAGCGAGCCAACCACATTGAGCCTTACTGAAAGTTACCCTACAGCAACCCTACAGTACAGCTTCTTTTACATAATAAAATCTTTCTTTGCAACAGTCATTTTCCCAATTTTCATTCTATCAGTCATAAGCAGGAAATATGTATTACTGGCCTGAGAGGACCATTTGGTCAAGCTGCCTTTGTAAGTTTTATAAGCAAGTATGAAGTATGATGAAAGCTCAGTACCCTCAAGACTAAGATAAGGAGAGGTAATCAAGAGAGAAACCATGTTTGGCCTATTTTATAACAAAGGACCGAGCCTTAAGCTGGTAAAATTTAGAACCAATCCCCTATGAAACTGTATTTTTGTTCAGTAATAGTACAGTAAAACATCAGGCTACACTGTATTCTGGCTGAGAATCGTAATCTCGTTATTTCTTTAATCGATTAATTTCTCCTGACAGTGTCACATTATTAATGCCTGGAATGTGATAAATCTATACCCGTCGGCTCCTGACTGTCAACACTTGAAAAAAAAAATCAGTGATCGTTTAAACAAAGGAGGCAATAACATAGAGAAATTTCATTTTAACGTAACTCTGCTAATTAACACAAGTTTGTACTGCCTCCATAGCGCCGAGGACGCCAGCCAGCTACTGTATAGAGCTGGAGCACTCGCTGTCAAATGAACGCTGTGTGGCACACAGGCGACCTGCAGAGGCACCATAAGATGTCCCATAGTACAGCATCATCCTCTCATTCCTTAAAGCGGAAATCACTGAGACCATGCAGGAATGTATTCCACACTGTGGCTCCCTCCACAGTGCCACACTTACTTAGATGCTCATAGATCTCAGAGAAGCAGCTGAAGGGGTGGCAGGGAAATCCATGTAAAGTGACAGGTTGAAGCGTGAGGCCCGTCTGGCTTCTGCCGGTGCGGTTTCTGCGGCTCTCGTATGCATGATGCTGAGGTTAAGGTTGCCGAAACTGAACTGACACCTCAGACAGGTGTGCTGCTGAGACAAACCCCCCTCCAAAGGCACCAGGGACCAGCAGCCACTGTCTCCAAGTTCAAACGAGCAGCTGCGGTCTAAGATTTGATGTGTGCTAACTCCACATTCCAGCTATTTGCGGGTGCTTTTAAAATGATAAAGTTCTCTATAACATTATAATATAACGATAATGAGGGAATCATACACAAGTATCCATGGGGTAATATTAGGGTCAAAATGAAAATGGGGAATGAGATGTTCTGTACTTAAAAAGTGGTGGAGGTACTTTATATTTTTTCCCTTTGCAGGTAATTATGTTATGGAAGAAACACAAGCACCCCGTCATTCCAATGTCACCATCAAGAGGCTGTATGCATGATTGCCTAAGGTGAAGACAGATGCTCTCATGCTAGACCTCTCATGAAGACTGTACAGTTGATAGTACAGTAGCTTTTTGTTTTACTGCACAAAAGGTGGCGCCATTGAGCAAGTAGACTTCGCATATTCATAAAGTCTTTCCACACCTTCTCCCTGGCTAAAGACACCCTTGGTCCTTTTTTTGAAGCTTCTGGGAGTTTTACTTACACAAAACCATTGTGAGGGCAGAACGAAAAATGATTGGTTCAAAGAGACAACCAATCAGACTGTAGAGGAGGTGGGTCCAGGTGGGTTCCAAGGGTTCATCTTCATTTTTTTAAAGCACCATGTGAGCAAACGGTTGCCTGTTCTGAAAATACACTAATAGATAGTTTTTCACAGTTGAAGACTTGTCTATGCTAAATATACTTTAGACATTAAGGGGATTGTCCTATTGACTACACATCATACAGATGTACACTACATGGAAAAAAGTATTTGGACACTTGGCCATTACACCCACAGGAACTTTTATGGCATCCTATTCTTAATCAACAGTCAATAATAAGGAGTTGGTCCTACCTTTGCAGCTGTAACAGCTGCCACTCTTCTGGGAAGGCTTTCCAGAAGATTTTGGATTGTGTCTGTGGGATTTGCACATTTATCCAGAAAAGTATTTGTGAGGTCAGGTTCTTTTGGGACATGAATGCCCAGCTCACAATTTTCATTCTAGTTCATCTCAAAGGTATTCAGTGGGCTTGAGGTCAGGGCTCTGTCTTGCCACACCAGGTTCACACATCCATGTCTTTAAGAAACTTGCTTTGTTCACTGGGGCATAGTTATGGTGGAACAGAAAAGAGCCTTCACCAAACTGTTCACACAACGTTGAAAGCATAGAATCATCTTTAATGTCTGGATATACATGTATAGATGATAAAAAAAAATTCCCCATATTAAAAATTACTGGGCTGTTTGGGATGAATGTTTTATTAACACTGGATTTGACTAAGGGCTACTGGCTAATTCTGTTTTTGCCAAAGTCAAAAAGAGAAACCTGTCTTTATCCCTATGAACTATGTTCAATTTATACTTTTCTATTCAGTCTGCATGTTTCACCAATCACCTTTCCATATCTAATGCATCACATTCACCTTCTTAAGTTATCTGTGCTATAACCTATCTGAGTGACATCACTGAGTACAGCAATGATTAGTCTTGGCATTTGAAATGCTTGAGAGTGATCCTACATTCACTGAGGGAGGCAGACCGAACAGGTTATTGTGAGAAATGTGCAATTATGTGAAGGATTCCTTCTGGGCTGCTGACAGGTTCGACCCACATAGATAAAAAGGTAGCGATCACTGCCTGCCTGACATCTAAGTCTAGACAAGAAAAATGGTTGAAGTCAGTTGAAGGGGTAGCAGTTTATTTTTCAGCCCTGGACAGCCTTCTCATGGATCTCAACACAAAAAAGGATTTGCAGATCTAGCCCAATGGAAAATGATGGTGTTCTTCTAATGAAGGCAGTTTTTTGCGGGGGGGCCTGTTCCGTGCGTCGTGTGACTTCCTCAAAAGTGTATTCTAAAGATGGCTGCTCATGTCCCATGAGAGAGAAAGCAAGAAACACCAGTCATGAAAGCGGTAGTTCTCCCTTTAGCATCACCCCCTGGTGTGCTGCCTTCACCATACGTTCATATGATATGTCCAACCAGGCATTGCATTGTGGTGAGGATGTGGTGTCACAGCTAAAAGGGAGGGCAGTCTACAAGCTAAGGGAAGACCAGGTCTGAGCAGCCTTCCACTATAGAGGTATGAACAGGGGTAGGTGAGACCTACTGCTAATTAGGGAAGAAGAATGTGGTGACTAATAATAATCAATACTTTTTTGGTCCTTGTGGGGAAATTCTCTTTCCACCTGCTCCATCTTGCTCTACATGTGAGCAAGCAAAACCATAAATGGCAGCCACCCATTGCACTGGGTGTTAAGGACCTTTCTCCGGGACCCACAGACACACTAAGGCCAGGCTGGAACCAACCAACTTCCAATGAGAAGCACAAAGGCTTAGCCCACTGAGCCACAAGCTACTATCAGGAGCTAGTTAGTTATATTCGACCCTTGTTCTCCACGTTATATATACACCATTGTTTTTTTTTTTTTTGCTTTTCCACCATTAACTTGGACAGCAGTTCCAGTGCAAGTTAATACACCTGTAGCCAGAAAGCCTGATCTAGGAATTCTGGGCCCCCAGACAAAACTTCACCTTGGCAGCTGTACTCTTTCGACTCCTTTCATCCCTGACACACATGCTGCCGTTTGGGCGCCTCTCTCTTTTCCTTCTTTTCATTGGTGCGATGTGTGTTGATTCTCTCCTTATCGAGACCCTATCTGTTCTGAAAAGGAAAACCCATCTGAAACAAATGCACCCTATTCTGCTCAACCCCCTGCCCAGTGTTATGTGATTCTGTTTGCGCCTGAAGAGCTACTCGCAGTACCCTACAAAGCAGGGGCACGAAAGCCACTGCAACCCCTCACTCCTGCAGCCTCAACGTCAGGCCCACGATCAATACATCGCATCTCTCCCCCAAAACGCTTTCACGATTACTAATAATACTCATTTCTTACCAGATGCAAAAAAATTTACTTATTCTGCTTCAGAGACCATCCCTTCAAATGGCCATTTTCATATAAGGTGCTGTGGTAAAATTTTGATGCCTGAAATTTCTTACGAAGGTCATAAATAATGCATCAAGTGTTTTCTGGGAAAATACAAACACTGCTTTAAAATCCTCAGTGATTCCCAGGATCCTATGTACAGCAGTTCAGAATTCATGTTCACCAAAGGTAATTGCCAAGGTGAAGTAGATGTACACTGATTTTTATCTATCCGTGTCCCATACACGTGTCTGGTACAAGGTCACCTGGCACCTTTCCCAAGTAGCTAAGGTTTCAAGCCAGTGAATGCCATGGTTGAGGTACCAGTCCATCACATCAAAGACACACACACACACACTCACACGCTATTTAGGCATGCCAAGTCACCTAACTGCACATATTTGGATTAAAGGAAGAAATCAGTATGTCTGTGTAACCTATGGAGACAGTGCATATCATATCCCACACAAACATAGTGGGGATGGAATTTGAGCCTCAGATGTAGAGGTGAGGGGCACTGGTGACATGCATGACTCACACAGAATGCATATGTACAGTACTGTGCCGGAGGCTTAAGCAGTCAAGGAAAATGTTTAAAGCTGTTTATCTGAGTAGTCACTACATTTTCTCCAAACAGAAAACATTAGAACATATTCAAATTAAGAGTAACACAATAATAACTAGCGAGAATTTCTTCTGTTCTCTTCCAAGAGGTATTTGTATCTCGTTGCATAGCTTCGCCTCAGCCATTCCATGTATTTGTCGAATTTAACCACCAAGCACACATAATAATTTAACTTAATTAGTTTATTCACTCAATGAGGTATTGATTCACTATAGCAGACGTGTTAGTGGTTGCTTCAAAAAATACATGGGTGTGTTAGATGGTTGCTGCAAATACTGGGGTGACTTTAGGAGAAAAAAACACATTTTTTGTAGATATAAATACATATATGTGTGTGTATGTGTGAGTGTGTGTGTGTCGGTCAATTCTAAGGTTTTACATATCAGGGCATAATAAAATTATCATGTCCTTAGCGGGTCTTAAAATGAGGTAAGTACAACCTCAGGTGTACAATACATGACATATTTCACCATGTCATTATTTATTTAATAAAAAACTAAGCCAAAATGCAGAATCAGTGTGACAAAAATGAAGTGCAACCTTACTGCTTCCATGGGAATTAAGGGGGAAAGTCACATCCAGGTGCTGCTAATCAAATGCATTTGATTAACTGATCATCAGCAAGTGTGACCACCTCTGTAAAAGCAGAAGTTTTAACAGTTTGCTGGTCTGCAGAAATCAGGTGTGTGTTAATACAATGTCATTGAGGAAAGACATCAGTAATGATCTTAAAGAAGCAAATGTTGCTGCCATCAATCTGTGAAGGGTTACAAGGACATTTCCAAAGAAAAATGAAGTGCAGTGAGATGGATTATTCACAACTGGAAAACATTCAAGACAGTTGCAAATCTTCCCAGGAGTGGACGTCCCAGCAAATTCACCCCAAGGTCAGATTGTGCAATGCTCAGAGAAATCGCAAAAACACCCAAGAGCTACAACTCTACAGGACCCAGTTAGCATGTTAAATGCTAAGGTGCATGACAGTACAATTAGAAAAAGACTGAACAAGTATGGCTTCTTTGGAAGGGTTGCCAGGAGATGCTCAAAAAGAACATTGAAGCATGATTTAGGTTTGCAAAATTGCATATGAACAAACCACAAGACGTCTGAAACAATGTGCTTTGGACAAATGAGACTCAAGTGGAGATGTCTGGCCATAATGGGCAGTGCCAGGATTGATGAAAACCAAACACAGCCAATCAGCACAACCACCTCACATCAAGTATGTAGGTAGAGCGGTGATGATTTGGTCTTGTTTTGCAGCCACAGGACCTGGGCACCTTGTAGTCACTGACCGCTGACAGCTAAAATTTGGTCATGTGACAGGACAATGACCCCAAACACACCAGAAAATCTACAACAGAACGGCTGTAAAAGAAAAGAATCAAGGTGTTTTTATGGTCCAGTCAAAGTCCAGACTTCAACCTGATTGAAATGTTATGGCAGAACATTAAGAGAGCTGTGCATAAACAAATGCCCACAAACCTCAATTAACTGAAGCAACATTGTAAAGAAGAATGAGCCAAAATTCCTCCACACTGATGTGGGAGACTGATAAAAATCATACTGGAGACATTTAAGTCTAGTTATTGCTGCTAAAGGTAGTTCTACAAGCTATTGGGTTTATTTAGTTTTTCACACATTCTCCATTTTTGCTTTTTTTTGTTAAATGATTAGTGACATGGTGGAATATGTGCATTTTAAACCGGAGTTTAGACTTAAATAATTGTAGAACTTGGTAAGGACCAGATGATTGTTTTATGTCCTGATGCAAGAAACTTTAGAATATGGCCGTATGTTACCCTGAGGAACACCTGGACAGAACAAAAACATGGAACAGCAAAAGGCAAGCAGGACTGCTGGCTGGTCACAGCCCGACAGCCATCTAAACTGTGACAAAATGGCAAAGGGGGAGAGCTGGCGTGGCGTGACGAGCTCTTACTCGGCACCTGGATCCCTCGTGGAGCAGCTGTCATGCGGGGCAGAGAGTCGCGCTCATGCCGTCAGGCTCACGCCGGCCAGCTTCCCGAGTCGGCGCCACGCGTTCCTGATCCCTGGGGCGTGTGACTCCCTCAGAGAGAGGGGAAAGCATGCCGGCTGCGCTGATTGGCCACACATTTTGGCAGGCCTTTACAAAATCACCCCTTCCCCCACGTTCCCCGCATCCCGCAGCCTTGCAAATAGAGTCCCGCTCATTGGCTTTGTTAGTGCGCTGCACATATTGCCAAATAGAATTACAGTTTCAATCAAATCGCCAATTGGCAACCCATACTAGCCAGAATGAAATATCGAATTACAGAGCTGAAATTCCAAACAAAAGGTTCAAGCCCCATGAGGCTCTTATGGTGCACCCTTGTAGGAGGTGCGTAGCCTAGATTTCTTCAGTAGACTAACCAGCTGCAAAAAAGAGCTAAGCTCAGAGAGCCTATAGCAGCCAAATCCAAAATGGCACAGAGGAAGAGAGAGATTTTTCATTGCACAAGCAACAGAGATGTTTAAATTAATGACGTCAAAACAAGTCTCTGGATTAAATCTTAATTTACTGTCAAATTAGTAAATGTATAGTTTAAGGATGTGAAAATGCATTTCCAATTCAATGTACTACAAATGCTTAAGCTATATATATATATATATATATATAGACAGCTAATACATACAGTAAATGACAATGAATAAAGGGACAAAAGCCAGTTAATAAAGGAAAAAAAAACTAATCTCCAGACAATTACAAACATGAAGAAACCCACAGTGGGCAGAGGTGAACTATGCATGTGCACAGTGGTTAAGGTCAATTATCATGACGAGTGTGCAGCGCGGAATGGCAGATGGAAAGGCCTCATCTGAATTAGCCATTACTGTGCCTGTCGGTTTCCATGGAGATGGAAAATAAGTACGCCGGTATGTTCTTATTCACTTTGCCGTTGTGCTGACAAATGGGACGGCTTCTTATTAAAGTTACACAAGGTTCATTCTAAACAATAGGTCCTTGTGGAGAAAAACATAATTTAAGGGAGTTAACGCTGTGAAAAAGAATCCTCCGGCAAAAAGGTGTCCAAAATAATGTTCCGGGGTGCACAGAACTCAATTTAACACAGAGTAATAGGCTGAGTCATTTCACGCAGTATTAGTGTCCTTCAGAAACCACACTGATAGGGGATGGCTGAGAAGCGGAAATATGGTTTTCAAGAATTCATAGATGACAGATTAAAACATTCCTTTCAAAATTCTTAGCCAATAAGGGACTCATTTGAACAGTTAATGATTATTCCTGATTTCTATATTTAGATCGGTAAGATATTTCACCATATCCTACAATATCCTGGGACAGTCTGACCTGTGAAGAAATGCGGTTTTGTACAACTGCAATGAAATGCCATTGGCCTTTAAACCAGAGCTCATTAATATTAACTGGAGTCCTTGTTTTCCTTGTAACAAACTGAGATAATAGAAGTGCTGTTGTGAAGTATATTCCCACCATAAAAACTTGAATGAAAACGTTTGTTATTTGTACGAAAACTAATAACAAAATAAACAATAACAGAGTGGTGAAATAACTAGATAACATAGAACCAAAGAATATGAATCAGTATAGACTTTAATTGTTACCTACGGCAGGATTAAATATGGTGCAGTACTAAAATTCTGCAATGACAATGGCTTAAAAATACATCCTAGCCACTGGATTGCTTGCAATCCGGAAATTTTTATAAAAGAGTTATGACAGGGCATCTAACTATGGTTCCCGATCTTGCTGGTGTTATTGAGATCTGCTCAGCATGGTTTGTTTGATGGATTGCTGGTTATGGAACACTGTGTATATATATTAGAATTTGGCTTGGCAGCAGAGCCTCAGTGGATCTCCTTATGTAAATGGGAAGTTGCAAATTCCTTTGGAATGCCCCTAGACTTATTTGCTTACAGGGTACGCATTGTTTAAAGTCAGTGCTGCTGCTGGAGAGACAAATATTACTAATGGAACAAGTGTAAATCACCAAAACCTGTGAAGTATGAGGTGGAGTTTGCAATGTGGTCAGGAAGCAGTGTTTGCCACCAAAGGATTCTTATACGCCTGTCTGCTAATATCATGCCATTCTTCCTGTCTGTTTAACAATTCCATAATCACTCATGCTAGTGGCATTTATCACCATCCCCAATGCATCTCGCAGCGAGTTCTCAATCACTCACACACACACACACACGCACACACACACACACACACAGAGTCGGGTAATTATATCTTTTTGGGGACTGGTCATTCACTTTTATCGGAAAAATGCTAATGCTAACTGTGACAGCCTTAACCCCTACCCAGCACTAACCATAACCATAAGTAACTAAACAAAATACATTTTTAGTTTTTTGATTGCATGTGAAGATCTTTGCGGGTTCCCACAATGTCAAAAGAACAGTTTTTTATTACATTGTGGGGGACATTTGGTAGTATAAACCTAATCCACACACACACACAAGAACATTGTTTTCAGTGTGCACATGACCACATCATTTTCAATAGTAAATGCCATCAAGATCTGTAAAAAGCATATGTAAGAATATTGCCAATTGATACGTCTTATCAAACTTGCGTAGTCATTGGATCTTAGTATTGCGTCTGTCGGTGCTCTTCTGGATGCCTCTGCTTCTGGCTGTCACTCTTCAATAGAGGCAGAGATGCTCTTAAATGGAGGCAGAGACACTCTTCAATGGAGGCAGAGACGCTCTTCAATGGAGCCCGAGACACTGTTCAATGGAGGCAGAGACGCTCTTCAATGGAGCCAGAGACACTGTTCAATGGAGGCAGAGACGCTCTTCAATGGAGGCAGAGAGGCTCTTCAATGGAGGCAGAGACACTCTTCAATGGAGGCAGAGACACTCTTCAATGGAGGCAGAGAGGCTCTTCAATGGAGGCAGAGACACTCTTCAATGGAGGCAAATATGCTCCTAAATAAAGGCAAAGATGCTCCTAAATAAAGGCAAAGATGCTCCTAAATAAAGGCAAAGACGCTTGTAAATGTGACTTACTGTTCTCTGCACAGCCATACAGCTCACCCAGACTGTCCCCCTTCCCTGGGCCCTATGCCTCCCGGATAGGCCTCAGGCACGCTCTGACTGCCTTGGATACGTTGTCGGGTGAATGGATGGATTAATGGATGGATTGATGGTCAGAGACATGCTTACTAATATGCATGTGCATGTGCACGTGTACACACACACACACACATACACACACACACACACAAAAACACAATGAACACACATGCATTGATCATTCAATTAAGGAACAATGGATCAATATGCTGTACATGTATAATTACTACTACTAAAGCACAGACACTGTACTGTACCTGTGACTTGGCATAAACTTATACTTACTAAGGTGTAATAATAACATGAACCGTGTCCAAACCCTGGCCCTTTGGTATACTTACTTGCAGGATTGATTTTAGCTTATGTTTGCCCTGAAAAGGGCTGTTTTATGAACAAGAGATATTCTAAAAATAATAAAAATATCTAAACTAGTACTTAGGAGATCACAAATCATTTGATAGTAGGGGCCATTGTTCTAATTTGTAACCAAACTATATATAGCACTGTGTTAACTGTAACTAAATTACAGCTTCAATTTGAAAAAGAGAGACAGTACCAATATCCTGTCCAGGGTGTACAGCAGCCTAGAGGGTGTCTTGAAAAGCACTATAAAAATGTAACATTCATTCATTCATTCATTCATTCACAAGTGCCCTGTGTAACAAGCCCTCTCTGACCGTTAACATAGTATGTGATTGGAAGATTGGTGGATGGATGAGAGAGAGAGATAGACAGAAAGGTTTAATCTCTGTCAGTCTTTCTAGTCCCCTGGGATGATTCAGCCCTGGTTTCTTGTTCTTCTGGCCATAGCGCATATGCTCATTCTTGAATTCTCCTGATGTAGGATTGTACTCATCCGTTAAATCCACAATGTACAACAGGCACTTGCCCCAGGCCACAGGTACAAGTGTGTAGTGAACACGATGGGCAGCCATTCACACAAAGCTAATGGATCCTGCATAAATACAGAAGTATACACAGAATAATGCCACTATCCATGAAACACCATTAAGCAAGTGCACCTTGTCACCTTTTTTGGGTTCACACTAGTATTCTGCAGTTGTAGATAATTTAGCCATCATTATAATTGCAGCTTTCGTATGTATCTGTTATTTTTGTCATTTTTGTCTTCCACTTTATTTTACATTTGAGCTGGAATTAAATGGTCTATTATAAAACACTACATCTGTCTGATGATAATTCAGTCACCCATGTTGATATATAAGCTTACTATAAATTTTTCTCAAATTTTAAACAACAGGCTCAACTGAAAAAGATACATTTACAGTAAAAATGTGGCTGACTGAAATATGAAACGTATTCATCCTTCCTCTGACTGCTCACCCTGGCATTCTGGTGCCTATCCCAGGGAATTCAGTTCAGTTTCATTTGCAAAGCACATTTTCATTCGACATTACATTGTCTCAAAGTGCTTTACATTGTCCTGGTTCAAAGCCCCCAGAGAGCAAGCCAGAAGTGACAGTGGCAAGGAGAAACTGCCTAGTATGAAGAAACCTTGGGAGGAACCAGACTCAAAGGGGGAGCCCATCCTCCAGGGGCGGCAGAGGAAGCTGTAATCCTAACCAGACTCAAAGGGGGAGCCCATCCTCCAGGGGGCGGCAGAGGAAGCTGTAATCCTAACCAGACTCAAAGGGGGAGCCCATCCTCCAGGGGGCGGCAGAGGAAGCTGTAATCCTAACCAGACTCAAAGGGGGAGCCCATCCTCCAGGGGGCGGCAGAGGAAGTCCAATTAACAAACCCCCAATATATAAGCTCCAAATTGTTCAAGTCAGACTGGCAATGGTGCTAGCAGCATAGGACACTAGGCTGGGGTACACCCTGCATGAGATTAAATTATACCTTGCAATAACTTCCAACCTTTAGAAATGTTTTTTTAATCAGCACCTTATTCTGGATCCTTTTTCTGTGACAGAAACACAAAGAACCCCTTTTTGTTCAATAAAATTACTACGAACAGTAGACATTTCTTAAAACAATCTTGTACTCTTTTGATTTGCAGCATTTTCACTATACATCACCCAGTATATAAATGTGCACCGGTGCAAATTATTAGGTTTTTATTTCTTTTGTCAGTCTATTGCTTGATTGAAACACTCCATAAAAGTACTTCAAAAGGTAAATCACAAAAGGCAGACGTGTATGTTACCTAGAGGACCAACATAAATAAGCAATGAAGCAAAGCGGTCTTCGCGCTAAGCATGGGAATCTGAGGCATGCGGTTTCTGCCACTGCTTCTGCGATACACATCCTGAAGTGAGGTACGTGCAAGTGTATATAGATGATGGTTGCGCAGCTGCCAAACACGATGAAAGTGATTTTGAAAGGGAAGCAGGTGTTGCCCTGTGCTGCAGCCCAGTGCAGGGGCATATGGCACGCACAGCACTGTGGAGGGAATGCCAAATTGAAACGTTATAGGCCTCCTCTCCCTTGGATTTATTCCAGAAAAAAAATGGTTTACTCCGTTGTTCCCCCTAGCTACTAGCTATTGCACCATAGGTGTGCACTCGCAGTTTACCTGGCTGTGCACGTTAGCCATCTGCTTAGCGGATAATACGTGCTTGAAGGTCTCCCTGTGAATGAACGTGCAGGCAGACTGAAGCCGCACCCCATTCCCACTTTCACACGCTCCAAAGGTGCGGAGGATATGACAGTGAGCATGAATCGACGAGAAGTCTGTGTTTGTGTAGTCTGGCGCTCCCCTGTAATCCTCTGAATAAACAAATAAAATGGAAAAAAAGTGAAACATCTATCGAAAGACTGGGACTCGACGTCAGCCGGCTCCTCAATATTCAGTGCCAGATGACAAAGCTGTTCTTTTTTAGTCTGAATTTGCAGATCTGTCCAAAAGGCTTCCTGCCAATTGTTTTGTAATGTTCTGTGCAACACTAAAGCTCTCTTCTGCATATCACACATAGCCAATGTGGCGGAAATGTCAGGCGTTCATAATACTTAGACAGGTTCCTCGGTAAATGCCTACCTCATTGTGTTCTATCCACAAAATTACACTATCTTTAATTCCCTGCTGCTAACTCATAGATACATTAAGGATACTGGAATTCCACAATTGTTATTGCACAGGCCCGCTGAAGCCTGTGAAAACAGGGATTCTAGAATGTATTGTAATATTAAAAATATGCATGAACTAAATAGCTATAAATCACTAGTAGCAGCTGTAGTTCTTTGCAGTCACATCTTGGGAAACTCCTGTCTCGCTTACTACCAAGCCAGGGAGATATTTAGAGTGATATTTACTTAAATCCATAAATCCATACCTTCTGAGGACTTGCTGATGCAGCTGTTACGCGACCTCCTTCTGTGCACAATAAAAAATGTCTCAGCTATAGTCGCTCTTCCATTACATTTTGAGTCACATTATAAATGGACCCTTTTCAACATGTGTACAATCATAAACAAGTACATTGAGCACCCAGGATATTGTTATTGTGATTTGATGCTTTCCTGAAGCTGTCACACCATAGAGCTATATATCATTTTTAAGACTGTACAGAATACTGTGCCAATATCCTTATGTTTAGTTTCATACATTCTCATCATGAGGTCTTGAGGCAAATTTGTAACATGATGGTCAGTATGGATGGAGACTTAATGCTTCAGCAGCAGAGGTTAATTGACCAGGTAGAAGGTTTTGTGACACTGCTGTGAAAGCACAGCAGGCTGGCAAGAACATCTACTCAAAATATGAAACTATCATTGCTAACAGCATCGCTTCCAGAAGGCCAATTAAGACGACCTGTTCTTGCATTCAGCAACTCATCAGTGTGAAGTATTTTTTACGTCTTCTGCATGTCTTCCTATTACCTCTCGAAAGGCAGGAGGAAGACATGGTCCTTAATAAGTATAAATAAAATGTCAAAGGAAATGAAATAGCTATGGGCTTGGATGGGAAATCTCCTGTTACCCTTTGGACTTTCCCCAGAACATGAAGCTCACTTACAGTTAGATACATTTTGTGACGGCTTTGCTGATAATTCATGCTCAATGAATTTGTAGCGATTGAACATGTGATGTCAATCTGACTCCTGGCTGCACATTATGATGTAATCCTGCTGAGTTGTATACAGCTATATGTTCCCTTAGTTGCTGTAAATCAGCACATCAAAGGATGGGGATCAAAGGACATAAAGGCACAGGACTTAAATGAATACAATGCACCGATTTAAACTCTGGTTGCAGATAAACCGGTTAAGCTCTCACCCTCAGTATTCGCAGAACACAGTAACTCACATGAATTCTTATTCTTTTGATGCTCTCATATGTGATGCCCATTTAATCACATCCAGACATTGAAAAGTTTCAGCAGAAATTATACTGGAATGAATTTCAGAACAACTGCAATAAAAATGCTCAGATCTCTATGGTCTATGGGCAAAGAGCACATGCCTTAATTATAGTTGATTGCTTACTTCCTCCCTGTTCCACCTTCATATCAGCATTCAGCATTGTTTTGTTTGTTTATTTTTCTTTCAGATGTTCAGGATACGCTGATTATGGATCTGCTGCCGAACTGAAAGTCGTTGTCGCCAGACTTTGATGCCATGTTGGAAGAAATAAAAAAACAATATACAGTACATCAAGCAAAGACCACAGCATAAAGCCACCTCTGAACACTCCTGCATCCTCTTTCTCGATTACTTTCTCTCTTTTGTTCGAGTTTGTTCCCTGCTTTCCTGCACTCTCTGCCTCTTAAGCACATGCTTCTGAAAATGCTTTTTTAAAGGACAGAAACATTCCACTGGAGCAGGGTATTCTAATTACCCTAATAATTATGCCTCTCTTGATACAACTCCAACATCGCAAGTTCTGCCATCTATTGAACACAATTGAGAACAAGGTTGCAGAAGGGTGGGGAGGGATGGAGTGCTGGCTGGCATTGGTCTGCCTGTGCAGGTGGTTCAAATGAATGGGAAATGAAAAGCAGCTTTTGCATTTATTATGCAGTTCAGCTCATACAGATATTTTACATCCTCCCACCATTCATTATGTCCTTCTACCTACTGCTGCTACCTTTCTGTGTGTGGCGCCTTGGCTCAGTGGGGGGCATCGTGCCACTACGCCCGCAGAGCCCTGGGCTTTGCCCCCGCTTGCACTCTCCTCCCCGCATGGAGCTCGCCTGCTCCCCCCCCCCCCTCTCACCATAGGGGTTCCCGTGGGGATTCTGGTGTCTTCCCACAGTCAAAAGACAAGCATTTCAAGTGGCTTCTAAATCCTCCTTAACATGTATGTGCAATGGATTGGCACCATGCACAAGGTATCTGCAGTCCTGAGCCCGGCCTCTGAACAGGATATGTGACTGATAGATAGATGGATGGAAGGATAGATGGATGGATGGATGGATGGACTGCTTCCTGTCACTTAGCCTGATAAGGGTCACGGTGAGGTCTTGTGCTTATTCCAGGCCACACCTATGACAATCAGTCCATCACATACACTACAAGCAACCTAGAGACCCCAATTAGTCTAACTGGTACTGAATATTCAAACACCATACAAACAAGGGGGGGGGGGGTCAAGTCGCCAACCTTATGAGTCTGAGGCAGGTGCTACATGGCCAACAGCCTAATAATACCTAATATCATAATATCAGTTTTGTATTTCTTTTCCATAATGATCGGCAGTATATTCAGCCAACACATGAATATGGCCAACACACTGAACACCCCCTCTTGCTGTAAGTGTGCAGGACTGTCTAGTGCCCTTCTTGCTGCTGATCATCCTCTGTGGGCTGCATCTCACATAGCTGCCCCACATGCCCATTCAACTGCACCGCATTACCACACGCGTCTGCCCACATGGCTCTGCGGCCCGGCAGCCCGCCCCGCCGGCGGCGCTACGCATCGGCGCCCAGCCCCCAGGCTCACCCTCCACCCTGCAACCTGTCCCCGGGACATGCTAAGGCTTCATCATTAAACTCATGACCAGAACTGCACTGATCTCCTTCAGTTTATTTCCTTGGCATTCTTCCTCTTTTTCCATCCACTGACTGACAAGGTAGGGGCCGTAGCAAATCAGTGAAGACATCCACAATGACAAAAGCAACCTCACACCTCTTTTTTCCATGACAGTAAATAACAAAGTAATTGGCATTTTAATTAGTTCCATTCAGTATATAGAATGACAGTATATCTTAGCTTACCAGGTATTGTTATGTAAAGGCACCATTTACTACATTCACACATGTAACTAAGCAGCTACATTTTTCTCTATTAAGTGACAAGTATGGGAATGTTGATCAAAGAGAAACCTGTAATGAAATTCAAATATTTAAATACTGACTTATTTGTTGATGTGCCAATATGTGATGCAGCAAGTTACCAGTTCAAACCATCACTGCAAATTAAATAAATGAAATAAACATCTGGGAGATTGAAGGGAGTTTACATGCAGGATAAACAAAACACCGAACCTCAAAAACACAGATATATCTTGCAACTGAGGAGGATTTCTCTATCGGTTTACATTTTATGGCAATCTGGATGAGCACCTCAGCTAAAAGGGTAGAGCGTTTATGTTAAAGAATCCGGCGAGTAACAGGATGTCCTCTTCATTATGATAACTGCTGGGCAGGCAGGCCGAAGGAAATGACTTTGGCCCCATTCTCTGTCTTTTGGGAAATTCTGTGTCAATTCCCCTGCTAATTAGGCAGTATAATAGTAATACAACGAATACATTATTACAAATATTGGATGTATTTTTTTTTTAATACATAGATGTAAATCTGTAAATGTGTTAGCTGGGTACTCCTCCCCCCCCAACATAACTGTACAAATTGACAGGATTAGTATCTGAAAAAAAGAACAGGAGACCCAAGCAGTGTCAGACATTTCTGTACAGCAAACAGACCGCAGAGGATTGTGTTCCCCGTATGTCCATGGTGACTCTGAGACTGTGCCTGCAGGGTGCATGTATGCACACACACAATCACACACACACACACACACACACACACACACACAGACCTGTACTTATATCTATGTGGGGACCGTACATTCTACGGGCAAAACTCTAATCCCAACAATGACACCCTTAACCCCTACGCAGCCCTAACTTTAACCATAAGTAACCAAATAAAATAAAAGCCTTTTGGCAATTTTAGTTTTTTAATTGCAGTCACAAATTTTCATAAAACTGAGTTTCCCCTTATGGGGACAGAAAGAGTGATTCACATAACGTCAAAATAACAGGTTTTTATCCAAAATACTGAGTTTCCCCTTATGGGGACATTTGGTCCCCACCATGTAATGTATACACACAGGCGTGTGGGAGCACACACCCTGACAGAAGCTGAGCCCCCTTCACCCACACACTACAGTGGCTGTCCCTGTGTGTCCTGGGATGAAGGGTGTGGGTGGATACTCCAGTCCAGCACTCCCCTACCAGGCTAAATGAAGCAGGCAGAGCCGCGTGCCCACAGGAGCCTGCTCCCACAACATGGCGTGCAATATGACAGGCCCTCCACACGGCAGCATGCCTGTATAGCATTACTGCATTCCATGCACACACACACACACACATACAGACACATGCACACACCCACACACACATACAGACACATGCACACACCCACACACACATACAGACACATGCACACACCCACACACACATACAGACACACACACACACACACTCACGCACGCACACACACACGTGCACACACACACACATGCACGCGCACGCACACACATGTAGGGTAAACATATCCTTATGGGGACCGCTCATTCATTTCTATAGGGAAAATGCTAATGCTAA
>JAODUD010000107.1:8647566-8663967 GCA_026784285.1 Stomatorhinus walkeri
TCTGTTTTTATCTGACTATCACCATGGGATGCATTTACTGCAAGTTTCCCTGGATTATACTTTTTTAAAGTACACCTGCATACATAAAAAGCAAGCGTAAAATTATGAACCTGTTGCAGTCATCTGCTCCAAAACAGAAGCTAAAGACCTCAGACTGCCCCCTCCTGCCCTCTCTTTATTCTCTCACATCTCTCTCCATTCTCCCACTTCTCCCTCCCCACTCCTTGTTCGGTAGTGTAAGGCGGAAGCACTATGATTAGCTACCGACAGGAATGGGTCCATCTGCCAAGGTCAGCCCCAGACGATTGGTCTTATCAGTTCAGCAGCAGCTGTCTGGGCTCCGTGCCTGCTGTAAACAGACAGTCTCAGGCGATAAGCCACAACAAAAAGACCCATGGAGTAGAGCGATGACCAATCGCCGCCGCGGTGGGTGCTTGCCAGACTGTGGCTGAGCCGACCAGCATCCACTCCCAAAGTCATCGTCTCATTGCGCGCCAGCGCCCCCTTCTGTCCCGAATGTGCCATTTACCTTGGCATTGACATTTAGACTGGAAAGGCACGATGCAAGTGGATTAAACACGCAAAAAATTCTTCTTTCTTTTCTGATGAAAGATGACTCATTTCCAGCTTCTATTTAGGTGAGAGGTTGAGTCAAAAAGAGAATTAATCAGAATGGTCAAATTATGTAACTGAAAGAAGCTGTGATCTTAATTAGACAGATGATGTCTTTGTTTTAAGTTGCAAGTAACATTTGACACTGATTGCTTTATAAATACTTAACAGATACTTACAGAATAGACTAGGGCCCCCACCTAAATGGGAGGCTGAGACACCTAGAGAAGTTTCATTCTCAACAAGAACAACAGCTGTTTAACAACTGACCTATGACCCACACCACTAGGGTATCAGTCATCTGAGATAGACTGTATCTTGAGGTGTATGTTTCTCTGTAACTGTGTTAAATATGTTCTTAATATGTTCTGAAAAGTGGTCCCCACAATGTCAAAATAACAGGTATTTATTACATTATGGGGAACATTTGGTGCCCACATTGTAATATAAACATAGTCCACGCACACACACACAAAAGCTGGTCAGGGTGTATTAATGAACGAACTAAACCCTCAATTTGGTCATGGAGTATGATGGACCAGGAAATAGAGGGAGAAGATAACCAGAGAATCAAGTACAAATAAATATAATGATGTGGGGCTTTAATCTGTACACCACCAGTGAGCAGTCACACGCCTCGCACATCATCTTACATGTAGGTTAAGCTGTGCTCCAATTCTGAGCTCCATACAGGTTCCCATGTTGCCCAGTTTCAAAATATCCTGTCAGTGTCCTTGCATGGCCCTCCACCCAGCCCCNNNCCCCCAGTAGTACTGGTCCCCTCTGTGGCTCTTCCGTCAGCATCTCACTGTTCATTGTTTCCTGTTTTCCCTACAGCTCTCGGCACGATCACAGAGCCACCAGACATCTATAGCTACTTTTGCCATAAAAACTTTGGATGAGCACAAAGGTTGCTTGCGCACAAGACGGTGTTTGTCGTAATGCCAGTGTGCCTGGATGTGGGTGGGGGGGCGATGCAGGAATTTGTGGTGATGCGTGTCAGCCTTGAGATGGCTTCCATGACTTTGCACAAGGCAGCACTGCTGCACGGCCAGTGAGACCCACCTTTGGATCTGCAAATAAAGAAATGCAGAACAGTAACTTAACATCCTCTTTTAATAAAACAAAAACGCAAGCCAAGGGTTCAAAGGGGCTGACAACTAATGACACATTGCCATTGCCATTGTGATTATGGTAATAATAACACAAAAAAATATCCAGCTCCAACTTTAACCTATCCAGTGACTTATCCTCTAAGTTTGCTTCTGTTTCCCTCTTTGTATGGTGAGTTTTCTGTGTAGCAGGAAGCAGAGAAGCAACTGGAATAACAGGGAAGAGGAAGTGGGCCTGACACTAGCAAATGAAATCAGTCACATGAACCACAGGTGATTCTTAGGTTGTTAGGAGAGGCTGAGTTCAGCTGAAAGTGGGACAATACTCTTGGGAAGTAGGGATGGACCTGACCTTTTGGCATCCTGCTTAAATATGTCAAATGAATCTTCCAAAAACTGAAAAGACTACAGGAATTTATCAGAAACGTTTTTTAACCGGTGCTGTGGATTGGAGTGCAAGACTTTGGGAAGGGATCGTTTGAGAAGTGACAAATGCAAAGCCTGTCACTTATATAGTAATAACTTGCTTTGACTCTTCTCTCACGTGTAAATCCCAGATCGTTTTGCATAAATAATATTGACAGAAAAAACTGTTGCCAATAAGATGATATGATCAGCAGAAGCCGAGTTACACAACTGCAATACATTTAATCTTTAATGATTTATAACAAGGAAGTTTATGCTATGCCAGCCTGTACAGCATCCAGCTATATTCATGAAAAACATTAACTTTATATGTCATATCCTTTTGGACAAAGGGGACGGTGAGAGGCAGGGAAACTTCATTTGTAAGGTGTGGAACACCCCTTGAGACTACCTGGGAATCCATTGCATCCCGGAACATAGTGGTAATTTTCTTATGCGGCCTCTGTTCGAGGGGAAATTCTTTTAGGAGATTTAATGACGAGAATGACTGGGAAATGACCAGATTTATTACGCTGCTCAGCGTTAAGCTATAATCAATGTATTGTATCTAACATGGTAGAGTTGGCAGGTCGGAAATACGATCCACTATTAAAATTACTGGAACCCCTAAAGGAATCGAGTTAGACAGCAGACACACACCCCTGCGTCAATTCAAAAAGCACTAAAAGCTCATTCAGAGAGCAGCTGGGTGACAGAGTTTCTTTAAATCAGAGGCTGTAATTCTTCCTGATGAGCATCTGTGTTGTGTGTGGGTGGACGGTGGATGAACTCACAACCACCGCAAAGGCAGGTCTCCTTGTTATAGCACTCTTTTTCCTCAGTAAAATTAAAGTTGAGCAAATTCATATAGCCCATGACAACGAAACAAACAAACAAACGAGCAAACAAACAAACAAGTAATCGAGGCTCTTGCAGGTAAGGTTTGTGATTTTTAATTGGACACACTGGAAAAGCTCTGCTAACACAGTGTGCTTTGCGTCAGAGAAGTGAATTCCATCTCATTAAGAAGTATAAAATATAGTCAGGAAGAGGTTAGGATGGTGGGAATGCAGAGGGATGAATGCTGGTTATAATGAAGACTCTTACCCTCAGGTCCTGCGGGACACATCTTTATAAGGAACTATATCCTCTCTCTCTGCGTCTCTCCCTCTCTCCCTCTCTCTCTCTGGCTGGCACCAGGCCATTCACCAGGCTCCCGCGGTCACATCGCTTCTTCTCACAGTAAAACCCACTTAATGCAAACAAAAAAGAAGCTTGTTTTCAGTTTTCAAAGCGCTGTCACATCACAGCAGAGAACGTCACCCGTATTAGTGAAAGACGAGGACGCAGATACGAGGCATTCATCTATTAAACATATTTACTTATATACAATTATATAGACAAATGCATTTAAATTCATTCCAGCATAAAATCAAAACAGTTTGTCGCACAAACTGCATGTTTTTGTGTTTGGACCAGGAATCAGTGAAGGGGCTCTGCGTCGGTCCTGGAAAAGAGACTGCTTCTCTTGACGCGAGTCACCGTAAAGATGAAATTTGGGGTTGTCAAGTGTGCAGTGGAAATATTGCCCTCCGTCCATTTGGCCGAGAGCACATATGCAGCTGAGGGCCAAGTCAGGATTGGGATCTCGGTGGAGTGCGTGGGTGAGGGTGGAGTGGACAGGGCTGTCTGGGTGCAGCGTGGAATGATATGCTCACACCGAGGGGCTAAACCTGAGCCAGTTGTTTTTGTTATTGTTATTCTCAGTAGATTCAGAACGAAGGAAAAGTCAAAGTGGAAAGAAAAGCAACCTTACTGGCCCTTTGCTGTCTTCATGGCCTATTGTGTCCAATGCTGTTTTATTGGGACACTTGACAGGCCTCGTAGTTTTGTTGTTAGGCCTGGGAGGGTAAGGCTGTGGAAGGTAGTTATTCCTGCAGTTTCCATCTTGAAGCAGCAGCAACAGCATAATCAACACAAGTGAAGCAGTGGTGCTGTATGTCTCGAAGTTTGCAGCAGGATTATGGGCAATCTTTTATTTAACATACATTTTAAGGGTCACTAACTTCTGTAGAACTTTAAAAAGTAGCTCCCTCCAATAGGCATTGCAAGGTTTAATTACTATCAGCATACTTAACTCCTGCAGGGAGTTGCACAGGCAAAGCGTAAGTTCGATCTTAGCCTACAATGGACATACACTGCCCATATGTTCGAGTTCACCACACAAATAGTTTCAATGTAGCAGTGTAAGGTCCATTGTAGTAAAAATGTTTAAAATTGGTGAAAATTGCATACATAAATGTGAATAACCTAACAAACTTTTTTTTGTTTTTAATTTATAACGGTACATTGTGATCATTGATATATTGAACTTATTCTTGTGAGCTAGCATTAGCTGACAAGTTAGAGAAATGTTGCCCTGCCGTTATTTGCATTGCATGAACCCTGTTTGTATTCATTGGCATGTACACACAACTACTTCAATTACTGATGTAATAAAATTTCACCAATTTATGTGTTTGACAGTTTAGCACTTCACTAGTTGAACTAGTTGTGTGTATATATCAAAAAGAGTCTAGTGTAAATTGTGGTCACTTTGGTCCTTGCTAGTTACCTAGTAACTCTTTGTGAACCTCACTGGTTAACAAGTAAAGTCAAAAAGACCCTAACCAATGTACCTAGCTGACAATTAGCCCTCACAAGTTAACATGTAAACTGCAAAATAGTGTCACTTAGTGCAACATGTTGCGACTGCATGCTAATGGAGCAGTCAGGACAGCAGTATTGGTCAGTGTTCAGACTGTGAGCTGGAAGTGACAACTCTGAATTGTGATGAGCTAAACTTGGATTATTGGCCATTTAAAAGTAGACTATTCACTTTAACTGAAGTATTGCCTGTTTCATGAAAAAGGTATAGCCTTAATTATCGTGAGTCACTCCATTTAAAGAATTGTGGGATTAGTACGTCTCTCTTGTGTTTCTTCTGTTTGAGTTTTGCTGGGGCAGTTTGCCTTTAATCGGTAGATATTTCGTTATTCCTGCGAAAGACGACCTGTATATTATTGATTATTATTGATATATACATCTAGCAGACTTTCTTTTCTCAATGCAGAAAACAAGCCTTCATAAAATTAGGTTACTCGTCACTACTAACCTCTTGACTGTATTATACATAAAAAAATACCCAAATATGTAAGTAGCTTGCTTTCAGGCAATGAAATCCTAACATTTATGTTAGAATATTAAGGTACACAAACTTACTACTTATGAATGTTCTTTGAATGTTTATAAAGGTATAGTTAGTGTAAAGCGTTACCTAATAAATGAATGGATTGGATATCTGTTGTGCTCTGGATGGGATATCTATTGTATTCTGGATGGGATATCTATTGTATTCTGGATGTGATATCTGTTGTACTCTGGATGGGGTATCTATTGTATTCTGGGTGGAATATTTATTGTATTCTGGATGGGATATCTGTTATGCTCTGGATGGAATATCTATTGTATTCTGGATGGAATATCTGTTGTACTCTGGATGGGATATCTGTTGAATTATGGATGGGATATCTGTTGTACTCTGAATGTGATATCTGTTGTACTCTGAATGGGATATCTGTTGTACTCTGGATGGGATATCTGATGTACTACACACTGAATTAGCTGTACTCTGTGTGAGTTTATGACACTGCTTACAAATGCTAGCTGTGATTCTCTTACTGCCTGTGCACTATTGAAGGATATTATTTACTCTCAGGCCTGCTCTCACAGGATGACCACTGAGCCTCACGTCCTGCTTTGCAAGGGAAAAGAGGGGGTATGGAAGGGGCCACATATCCTGGTGTTTTAATTCAATGACATCATGCCGTCCGCTTGACATATTCAGTTTAGGAATTTAATCTAAAGGATATGAAATAGCCAACTGAATAATAAGGACAGATTGGCAACAATAGTTCAGGTAAATAACAAAATAAAAATTAGTAATATTAGGTGATTTGTGATTATGTGCAATATGTCACATGTCAGGCTTTATGATCCCCTAGATCATTGTTAAATTATAATGATGAGATTGCTGCTGTAGATTACTGGTAAAACTAATCTACCATTATATTCTTGAAGAAAGGATGCCCAAAAAATGCATTGGTATGTATACATGGCCCCCCGCTAGCTGCGAGGTGAGAGTCGACGATTTGCAGCTGGAAGAGAATATTGAACAACCTGCCTTTCCGTCAGGCAATGTTATTTTTTCCACCCAAAGGAAAACCCCAGTGATGGACAGAGGTGAGGCTTTCAGATAGAAAAAGCCTGTCCTCATATCAACATCCTTCCTGTATAAAAAAAAAAATCCAATCGCCTCCTGGGATTTAACAGGATCTTCCTATGTTTTGACATTCTTGCTAATTTTATCGCTAATTAATTGGCTGCATGAAAGTTTATGACTCACACCTGACCCACACTTCCCCACAGTCGCCTAGTTAACGCGCTAGTCAGCAGACTATGAGTTGTAAAATTCTTCTCATAACTTTATACATGCATGAGGCCAGATCTGTCCTATCCATATTTAGAAGGAAATCCTTCAAATGGAGTCAACTGCCTTTGTTTTTGTGTATTTAAATGTGTGAATTCTACTTAAACTCTGCAAAATAGAATAAGGTCAATACTTAAAGGTTAACCATAAGTAGAATGCTGCAGACATCTCATCTACACCCTGGCCTGACTTCCCCTTTAAATATTGTGTGCCACAGTACCATTTTCGTAACTTATTCATGTCAGTAATTAGAACAATGCTTTTTTCTCCTTTCAAAGGATTTAAAATTCTTAAAGAAAATATTCTTTATATAAAAAGAACAGTGGAAGAAGTTAGAGATTTTTTCCCCCCACTATAAAATGTTTTCTTTTTGTCAGTGGTTTGGGAAAAATTGTTTTATGGGCCAAACTCATTTTGTGGTTGATCAAAAATCCAAGAAAATGGAATCAGACAGTAGAGTGGATTACAGCTTAAACATCATGCCCATTCCAGAAGACAAAAATTCAGACTTTTTCAGACTTGTCATGATTTCAGTGGGTCTCCTGAAAATATAAGGGTGACAAAACCCTTATAACAACCTACCACAGTACTATTCTGAGGTGAATAACTACAGAAATTCACAGAACACACATTGTAGTAAACAATTTTATTCTGTAAAATTACAAAAGGCAGATCTTCATATAAAGACATCTTAAAAAAGACTATATACAGACACAGGTAAGAGTTCTAATAAACAAATTGATAATGCAAGTTCTTTTATGGCCAGAGATACAATTATGATCCATTCATTATTGTACATGACCTGAAATTTTAATTTAAATTGAAGCTTTGATTGCTGAGTTACTTTAAACTGCACTGTTATTTCTTTATGTATAAAAATTCTTTTACAACATACCTAAACGAGAACATAAACTTTACAATCCATTTGGAAAAAGTACAAACAATTTTTTAATGATAAATAAAATTTACATTTCCAAAAATGTTCTATTATTTGGAGAGAATATTCCAGGTTATTCCTCACAAGGACAAATGATATGAGAATGAATTTAATTTGCAGAATGTACAAGCAAATCGAATTTTGGATGATACCCACGCTTCAGTACTTGAAAGACCAGTGTTTTCATAAAATTAGAAAGTATTTTTTGCCCTTAAATTTTAACACTTCAAAACTACATTTGCCTGGAAAATTGGAAATAAAAAAAATAATAAAACCAGAATTTAAAAGATTATGAAGTGTACAAAGGAAGAATTATTGTCATGCTTATTGAAAATATATGAATGAGTCATATCTGCAAAGTAGAATGGAGGAATGCATAGGACAGGAAATCTCATTGGTCACGCCTGAGCTATGCTGGCTTCAGCCAGTGATGCAGGTGCTATAGTAGACGGCACTGCTGGCGTCTGACAGGGCGGATATAAGGGGGCTGCTCTGCTCACAGGATATGTGTCTGCTCGCCAGCTTAGACACTACGGCGCCGTAGCCCTGCGCCGCCGCCGCCGCCGTACCCTCTGGACGAGTCCGGCTCGTGCTCAGGTACTGCTCAAACTCATTGTAGTCCACTTCCGTCCAGAACTCCGAGGAGGGGCCAAGCTGTTCCTCAGAGTCAAGGCCAGGAACAAGGGGCGCGGAGTGAGTGGTGGAGGATTCGGGTGGAGGGGACAGCTGGCCCAGGTGGGACGTGAAGCCGGCCTGCTGGCCCCCTGTGTAGAGTTGGGTGTAGTACACATTACTGGCTAACAGAGGGGCCTTGTCGGCTTCCAGGAGGCCGCTGGGGCCTTGGGAGTACTGACCATTAGTGGCCCCGAGCACATGACACTTGTCTGGCCGGCGTTCTAGTGTCACCTTCTGGCCCTGGTGAGGATGCCTGTGGCACTGACTGTGCCCAACCCCATGCCCCTGGTGGTGGTGGGGATGGTAGTGGTGGTTAATCCACGGTGCCAGGCTCAGGTCTTCCTGCATGTGTGGAGGAAAGAAGACCGAGTCACCTCCTTCCTCCAGCACGTCTAAGGGCGACATCTCAGGCGTGGGCAGGCCGTAGTTCTCGAAGTCCGGCCCGCTGGGATGCCGGTCATGAAAGTGGCCGAGAGACGGCAGCAAGCGGTGGGGAGCCTGTTGCCCAGGTCGACCGTATCCCTCGCTGACCGCTCTGCCGCCCCCGGGACCGCTACAGGGTTGGGATAGGCTGTGCAGCAGGAGCCCAGGTTCCATACGTTTGATTTTCTTGGCCTGCTTTTTCCTCCGGGGGCGATATTTGTAGTTGGGGTGGTCCTGGAGGTGCTGGAGCCGCAAGCGCTCCGCTTCCTCCACAAACGGACGCTTCTCTGGGGTGCTCAAGGACTTCCATGACTGGCCTGTGAACCCCGGAAGCGCGCTGATTAAAATTGAATCTAAGCAAGACTACATAGTATCAAGACTCGCCTTTGGCAGCTCCACGAGAATAAGAACATGCATTGTAGGCTAGGGACCATCCACCAGAAAAGGTGTAGAGATAAAAGTACTCGCATCCTAGAGCAGATATGGCTGTTTGCACACAAACCCAGGCAGTAACTGAGTTAATTCACTGTAAAATTCAGCTTAGAATAAGGATGTCTGATAGCCACCAAAGGTAAGCAAGGTGAAGTCACATTACTGACAAAGCAAAACAAAACAAAACAAGAGCATAGTTATGTAATTCTTTAAAGTGCACAGGAAAGCAAAGTGATAAGAAGCAGGTCACATCTTACCCAGCATCTTGCTGAGCACAGCATTGTGTAAGTCAGGGTTCTGCAGTGCAAGTCGCTTCCGCTCATCTTTAGCCCAAACCATGAAGGCGTTCATGGGCCTGCGGATGCGGGTCTCCGCTCCTGTCTTCCCTTCGGAGCTCCCCGAAACCTTAGCTCCCGATTTGGCTGCTCCCGAGTTCGGGCTGGTCGTCTGCTCCTCTGCTCCCAGTCCTCCTCCAACCACTGGTCCCAAGTGTCCGACAAGGGTTCGGTCGAAGCCCAGCCCACGGTCAGAACCGGGGCTGGGGGCAGCGACCCATGAACGCTCGCCCCTGGGCTGAGAACTCTCCTCTCTGCAGTAACTAGACTCAGATATATTCATTCCAGCAAGACAGCCTTGTTTTTGTCCAACGCTTTTAGCAGTTGCTGTCGAGTTTGTCTTTCTTTTGTGGGAGGCAAACAACTAAAAAGAAACTGAAGGCCGACACAAACAATGCACTTGATACAGGCACCTTTGAAGAAAGTTGAAGAACCCAGAAATCCAAAACAGCGGCTTTGTTTTTAAAGGGTTCCCGTCAGAAGTCAGAAGTGTTCCGGGGGGGTTTTTAAATTCCCGAGTCCAAAAATTGTGGTGAGACTTGATAAACCCGTGGTGTAAATATATGAAGCTTGCACCAATCAGGCGCCAGTGAGGAGGGAGTGGTTGCCTTTGGGAAAGCTGGGGGAGGAGTTCCCCCCCCCCGCCGTCACCCCCCGGTCCGACGGAGAGGTGTAATCTGAGAGGGGCATTGTTTCTTTATACCACACCAGCAGCGCAGCCGGGAGCGAAGCAGCGCTGAGGAGGGGGCTTGCTCTGCGCTCACTGACTTTGTGCCTCTTGTGAAGCAGCAGCGGAGCTGTCAGCCCCAGCTGAGGAATTGACTGTGGCAGATGTAGACCGTGGCCACAGTTGTACTCATTAGCAGCAGAGTTTAATGGGAAATGCAAACTCACAGGGAAAAAAACGCAGTGGTGTGACTGCTGGGGAACTAGGGAAGGCAAACACATTTTTTTTATTTATCAGGAGACAGAAACTTCAGATACATTTAGGGCCTGTGAATGAATGTTTGAGCTTCTACTGTATCTCTTGAATGTAAATGCTGAAACAATTCCTTCTATTTTCAAGTGTGAACCTGAAATTTTTACTCTACATTCAAGCAGGGACAGAAAAATATGTGCAAAAAAACTTCTTAGAAGCTGATAAGTTTACCTGATTTTTATATAATACTGAGGAGCAATATATATAATATTATATAATATTGAGGAGCAAGATCGTCGGGTTTTAGCGGACATAAACGATGACTCGTGAATATGACCGCTGCTCTAATCCCATTTTGGAAAATGGCACAGGACTGGACAACGTGTGCTGTAAAGAGTCTTTCCAGGAAAGAATGGGATCCCTTCAGCCCTTCCTTGTGACAAAAAACAAAGGACAGACATAAAAACAATATCTGGGCCTGCACTTCATTACTAACAGAACCCAGAGTGCATCACTGCAACTATTTAAGGAGCTCAGCAGCAATAGAAGCCTCTGCTCGTTGAATCACTGGCCACGTTGCCTATGCTTAATATTTGTCAAAAAAAAGGATGCTTCCTAACAGAAATGGAAGAAATCGTCTTTTTCTCTCCCGAACGCTGTCATGGGGATTCTTGACACAAGTGTTGAACCCTTGCATGACATTTTCCTAATGCAGGGGTCACGGCCCTCCATACCTGCATGCATTTCTGACGGCCTCAGCACCAGCAGACCAACCAAAGGTTTCAGAGGTGGCTTTTGTTCAAAACTCAGGACATTCACTAATTTGGCCCAAGAAAATGCACCCAAATGAATTCTGGTTCCTTTTCAACACCTACGTAGTTACATCACCATGTTAAATCCTATAATAAATCCCTTATGAGACTGTAACCTTTGGCTAATGGGTCCTATCACTACATTACCTGCAGAGAGAGGCAGCCTGTGTCCCCAGTGCTGAGCACTAAACCTGGACATTACTGAATGTTTGGAAATCTTGCATTATGTGTTGGGTATTAAATTTGACTCCATGTGAGTCAGCATGGGGGAGCAAGAAAACAAAGGTTTCCAAGAGCAATGTGTTTTTAAGTCAGAATAAGCTAAAACAGCAGGCTGAAATGATGCCATTTCAAGTAATGGGTGTATTTCAGCCAATTAAATCTTAATTATACTCCACATTTGCATGATTGGAATAGGATCACAGAAAAGGGGAACCAATGGTCTGAGATCTAGAGCTATCTAGACTGTTTGCTAAAGATCCATATACAAAAGCATGATTTTGAAGATTCTTTAAAATTATGTTTTTTGGAAGAATTATTTTTTAAAATTATATCACCCAGGAGAGTGTTAATTGCTGTGTCCAGTAAAAGTTTGAGAAGTTTTTTTTCTGTGGTGAAACAGGGAAAGTTAGACTGGGGGGGGGGGTGGGGTTATCAGTAAATCAGGTTTTGGAAATAGTCTTTCACTGATTTTGGCTGTTGATGCATGCACCCTGTGTGTGTGTGTGTGTGTGTGTGTGCGTGTGTGTAAGGAATGTGGCAAAGGCGCTCAATCATTGTGTCATTTTACTGAAATGGGAATTGAGCGGTGTGCAGGCAGACCTCGGGAGATGGAGGAAGAGGTGACGTGCTCTCACAGGAAGTGGGAAGTGCAGCCAGGGGCTTTGCCTGCCTGCTTGTTCACTTGTGAGCCTGATGTTCTCGCAGATTTTCTCTAAACATCCCCCCCTTCCCCCCGCAAACACACACACACGCATACATGGACACGGGGGGCAGGAAGCCAGGGATGTTCCTGCTGACCACAGTGGCTGGACCTGATAAGATCGGCTACAGGGAGAGCTGTATGGAGCACTGGTCAGAGGGGGGCTTCTTCCAACCTAAGTCACACCCACACGCCCACCCAAGGCTACCATGCCAGGCCTGGCGTGGGAGGGAGCTGGCTTACAGCCCAGTGAGCGAAGCAGCACCCCCTCTCCACCACTGTCTCCATCGCTCGCCCTGTCGCTCCATCTCCATTCACCCCATCGCACTCTCTCTCTCTATTTCTCTCTCTCTTTATATATATATATATATATATCTCTGCCAGATCTGGGGCACCACACCTACACCACAGCGGAAATTTGGCCACGGCTCCAGACTCAGTGGCTGTGAAGAACTTAGCTTCACTCCTTTTTTTTTGTGAAGTGGAGAACTCACACTGAGACATGCTGACTGGAAGAGAGAGAGTGTGTGTGTGTGTGTGAGAGAGAGAGAGAGAGAGAGAGACAGCTGGAGACAGAGAGACGCACGCGGGAGCGCGCGAGCCTGTGTGCTGGGACTAGGAGAGGTCATGTTCACACACAATGCTATTTTCGACCCCATCAAGGAGGGGCGTGTGGTGATGGATGAGACGCTGAGCATGGGAGTCCCACCACCCCAACCACACTCGTCTCTCCCCCCTGTTCACAGGAATACACTCGCAGAGTAAACACTCACTTCAGCACCGTGGTTTTTACCCACAAACCATGGAGCCTACTTAGCTATTATGTTTTGTTAGGTCTATGCAGCCTCTCTGTTCAATAATTCGCTCTGAAAAATAAGGCAAAGGGCAGGAGATAGTCAAGGTGAATATAATTCACTCTCCATTAAATCAGTGTTTCCTAGCCTCTCTTCTGTCACAGCACACGTTCCATAAGGCAGTTTTTAGAAAAACACAGGGTAACAATTTACTTGCACCCATGTATAATGCATTATATAAACCTTCATAATACATTATAAGGCATTCATAAAGTATTATAAACATTGCTATAACTATTTATAAAAAGACATAACACATTCTAGGGATGTTTATTATGCATTAGGAATGCTTTATGAAGATCTCATCTTTAATGCACTATAAATCCCTTCTTAATTCATGAATAGTTCATAGATTGTACTGATCATTATAATGCATTATGAATGTATTTCTAATACATTAAGATAACTGCTTTAATAAAGAGTTATCGAATGCTGCTTTAAATAGTGGGAAAATAGCCCCTTTGTTGCAACTTTAATAGCGGAATTCGTATCATTACCTGTATTTTCACAATGCGAAACAGTGGGTTTCATGAATGACAGTTCATACCTCCAATAAGATGATCAGGATTTGCTCTTCTGTGGTCTCCTCCAAACCCCTTTCAGAGACAGTATTAACATCTATTTACATGTAAGTAAAAATCCTACAGAATGAGGTTCATTTTATTACATCAGCAGACACATTTAAACAATTACATTCAGTCGTTTAATGCAGTCATTCCTTAGTCGCCCATCTATAAGGCTTGTCATGGAGTTTATACTAACATCAGTGATGGCTGCCTGGTGATCTTTCAGCGGTGTGCGCTTCAGCGTGGAGTGTGCTCTCTGTAGTACTGTGCTGTCACAAGTTCAGTCTTTAGGTGTGGTGCGGGTCAGTTTCCCATCACAGGATTTTTTGCTGTTCATAGGTCATCAAATTCCCGTTTCTTTTTCCTTTTTGAAAAAGGTTGCACAGCCCTGCATTAGCTTTGAAAGAGAGGAAAGACTGTTATTTATTTTTTGTACTTTGGGCCAAAATTATTTTGAAGATTAACCTAAATGTTGTTCTAAAATGAGCAAAGGAGTTCTTTGTAACTTAAGCATTATGCTAAGTAAATGAAGCCCTTTTCTGACAAGTTTGTACCGTATGACAATTATTTATGTTTGTGTAATACCAGAGCCATTAATGAAAGAAAATCTTTTACATTTATCAGATTAATAAACAGTTAATGAAAAAATGAACAAAACAATTTTGACAGTTTAGACAACCAATAATTCATTTTATGCTCACTTGGAATCTATCTATCTATCTATCTATCTATCTATCTATCTATCTATCTATCTATCTATAGTGTTGTTTGTAAGCCTATACATTTCTGGAACATAATGCTATGTACAGATAACACTTACATACACCTGTTAACATTTATCTTATGTTTATAGATATAATCCATATTACGTAGTCATATTGTAGATTGTATATTATTGTATATCATATTTGCTCTGGATATTGTTCACTGTATCCTTACCCATTGTTGTTGTTTTTTTCCACTGTACTTGAGAGACACCATCTACCGGAATCAAATTCCTTGTATGTGCTTGCACATACTTGGCCAATAAACACAATTCTGATTCTGATCTTTCTATCAAACACTTTACAGCTATGAAATACTTTTATAGAGTGCTTGGCGTTTAGCATCTCACAGGGACCTAGTTGTAATGTTGCAGTCTGACCTCAAGACGAAACCGAGACTTTACCCCCTAAAATCTATAATTGTTTAATTTGTAGTTAACAGTGAATTGCAGATATGATTTGGCAGTGAGAACGTTAAGCGATCTGGAGATTCCCAAGCCTGTCTCACAAGCCAATGCTAGGAGTGTTCGACACACATCTACTTCAGCCAAAATCACACCAATCAGACAACAGATCGCCCAGGAGCAGTGGCTGCTCTACATGCTGTGACCTTTCTCTAATGCCTGTGCAGGTTTTGTCAACATCCGGTGAGCCTTAGTATGCAGACGAGGAGGCGATGGCCTGTTTTTCTTGTTGTTTGTTGTTGTTTTTTTTGAAGGACATTTCATTCACAGAAAAGGTGAAAACCAGCTGCAAGACAAAAGATTAAGATATTCAAGCCAAATGGAATTACGGAGCTGAGAGGATAGCTGCATCTTACAATCAGATAATCCTTCTTTAACTGTTGTGGTGTCAATGCCATAATAGTCAACCCCTGTAATAAAGAGTTTAGCTTATACTGTAGAGCAAAGCTTAAATTTACTAGTGGCCATCTTAGAAAGGGAGAGTCTCCGGCATCCCAATCCCCACAAAACTGGGGAAACTATTTTGTGGTTTGCACAGCTATTTGGAAAATGTTAAATACATGGAGGTGGGGGGGTTATACTACAATCTGAGTGAAAGGGCCTAACTGTAGTGCAGAATAGGAAAACAGTGTTGTTTCCTACAGTCTCCACAACAACAATTAGATTTAAATATAGAGTGCTTGGCGTTTAGCATCTCACAGGGACCTAGCTGTAATGTTGCAGCCTGACCTCAAGGTTTACTTTCGATGATCTGGAGCCTAAATGCACGTCACATGGGGGCACGGTGGGTGTTGAGGGGGGCCACAGAGGTGCTGATCATGCACGACAGCATAGAGAGCAGGGCAGAAACACACGGCCCACACAAGAGCAAACAGGCTTGGGCGTGCAGGACATGGCGGGGCTGCCGCTCTCCTCGAGTCTGGCCATCGGCCGCCTTGGTCGAGCAGACAAGCAGACGGGCACTGGCCTCCCCTGGGAGGGCCGCAGTCTGGGACCTGGGGGGTTTCTGGGAATTGTGCTGCTTGAAGGGCTGGGAGGCATTCATTGTTCCAGCAAGACGAGAAGTGCCGCTTTTCACTCTTTTTCCAGTCTCTAATCAATGGGATCAGAATGGCTGCCTGTCGACTGGTGAGCTCACTATGTCCATGACATGTTTAAGGCTTAATTATTAAGCCTTTCAATGACAGTAAAGATGCCTTATCTTTACGTGCATAGTGAATCTGGACAGGAGATGCACCAGAATCACTGGGAATTCTAGTGAATTTTCTCCTTGATATGAGCATTGCTTTCCTAAGCAGGGCGTCATGTGTGGGTTTGTCTAGAAGCACTGGACCATCAATAAGCTTCCAAACTGTCAACCCGATATATGAATTGAGAATTAAAGTTTGAAAAACGTTCCGCCATGTTATATTATTCCCACACGAGGTGCTATGAAATAAGTAACTGAGAAACACAGGAGAGAGAAACTTTCCGAAAGGTAAATCAAGACGCAGCAGAATCAAACGGACATTAACATCACCCCAGAGTCTCCTCCAGTGCCGTGAGACGGAGGAAACACGTAGGCTTTGTGTTCAGCGCTGTTCTTCTATTCTTCTATGAATCCCCCCTGGATTCTACCTCTCTTTTTGTTTGGTAACCCGC
>JAODUD010000107.1:8666964-8693775 GCA_026784285.1 Stomatorhinus walkeri
ATAATAATAATAATAATAATAATAATAATAATAATAACAATTGCTCAGCGTTAACCCTAAAGTTTCCTCCTCCTCACTCACTGAAGACTTCAGCAGCAGTAATTCACAGTGACAAGGCCAAGGCTGTGGGTATATATAGCATTCGGGAAAACCCAAACCTTAGCAGATCCCCATGCCTGGCCTGAGAAAATGTCACAATGACCTCACAAACAAAGCGGAGCTGATTCCCTCATTAGCTGACTGAAATGCGAAACTCTGCATTTCTCTAGGAGGCAGACTGGCTCCTGTTGAGGTGGAGTTTCCTTGCAAAGACCCTCACAACCATGCACAGCCTGCGTTCAGGGAGTCACTTGAGGACTGCTGGATAGCGCATCAGCCATAGGTCACACTCAGCCACACCGACTAGTCTCACTACTGATTGGAGAACTGCACTGCATCAGTTAGTGGCTCAACATTACAGAGCAGAACTCTTCCCCTGCCACAGCTACAACTGCACTAATCCCACAACCACTTACTGTGTCGAGTCTCTCCGCAACACCCCATTTCTACTGCTGTTTCTCTTATTACTTTCTATGTTGCTGACTCAGTCATATGTTGAAAAGCAGCTTTTTTAGAAACACTGATGGTAGTACAAATGATGGATATAGGACATACAGTCAGGGATGCCGCAAAAGATTTCGGGCCCCATGAATGCATATCATACCGGCTCCACAATCAAGTTATTTTCCAAATTTTTAGGGCCAATTGTCCTAACTCCCACCCACCCCCTCCCTGTACGCACCCCTGGGCACAGTATACTGAAGAACAAATTCAGTGTGCTGGTGATGGTTGATGTGGTTTGATTATTGCAGGCCTCTTGGATCTTTTGTGGAGAACTCAAACTTTGAGCTCTGTGCTACAAAATATTTATGCAAAATGAAACCATTGACTTTATAATAAATAATATTAATAACATTAACAATAATAACAATAAAAAGTGATAATAATAACATAGGGAAATTCAAACTTTTATATTAATATTTGTTGATCGCAATTTAGAACCTCGGTATTTATCCTGAAACATTTCAACGTATAAATGTGCCAGATGAAGGGTTTAACAGTGTTCTGCTTCGCTGGATGGGGTAATAGCGACGTCTATTGGAGGCTGGGAAGTAAAGATCAGTACTGTAGGTATCGGGAGAATTTAATACATTGGCGGTTCGAAATCAGTAGCAGTTGTGGAAAAGATCAGGGACTAACTTTACCAGGGGCTTAAGGAGGATAACAAGCGCATACTCGGGGCTATAACTCGGGGCAATAACTCCGACTGATCGGACCTATAACGACGCCTTTGGAACGGGCTCTACACCCTGTTCGCCCAATGAATGAATTCTCAAAATTTAACTAATTACATTTAGTGGCAGTATAGGCAATTGCAAGGGGCGCCATCCATTCGAAGGGGGCGCCCAAGAAAAGGAGAAGAAATTAACTAAAGAAAAGAAAAACCTACAAGATTTTCAGAAATAAACTTTTTCGTTTGTGTTGCTGCACCTGCACGATCCACCCACTGTGTCTGTTTCAAGACAGCGACTATAATAGTCAAATAAATTCCTTTCCGTTTCCATCTACCTTTTAACTAATAGTTGCAAGCCTTTGCATTTTCATTATTGATAATTGATTAGTTTTATCCATACTTACGTATACGAAACAGCATTGCTATGTGGGAGAAGTGCTCATTCGTTTTCGTACATGGATGCTAGCCAGATGTAATTTCTCTTGTGGGTTAGTTTCTGCGTTATAATGTGGCTTAGGTGCTGTTATTGGCTGGGTTTTAATATACCGCCGCTGCCAGGACTGGTCAGTTCTATAGGCGACCGCCCAGGGTAGCACCTTACGACTTACCAGCCAATTTCACTTTATTTTTCCGTATTTTCTATAAAGGATAACTAATCGAGAGCTTATTTGGACTACAATACATTCATAAAACTTCGCTGGACCGACAGACAAGTTCGCAAAGCCTAAAACGGTAGCGCAAAAAATATTCCTTTTTGGTATTTTCCTGATAAAGAAAATTAACGTTAACATTTCACATATTTATAAACTTAGCAAATTTCCCTTCAGTCTTTTACACCCAATCTTCCCCTCTTTCTAGTCAACGAATAATGATTGATATCCATCTCAGCCAATCAACAACGAATGTGCATCTTCGTCGTTGATAACCCTAACCCTAACTTTTTTTTGCCAAATACAATACCATCTTTAGGCATCACATCTTTCTCAACATTCAAAACAATGCAACCTGCTGAAAGTAATCATTACCCTTTTATACATAAACAGACAAGTAAATATACATTGTGTAATTCCAGCTATTTTTTTGTGCAAAAGGTGAAAAAATACAGTTAGCATTTATATTAATGACGATAAAAAAAACAAAAAGCTAAGGAATGTACAGAGTGGCTGTACGTGCTCTAGGAATGCCTCTGTGATAAGTAGGTAAGAACTGGTTCATATAGTGAATTGAATGGTCCAATAGCCTTTTCCAGAAATTACCATTAGGAAATTTACCCTTAGGAACAGGTAGTGCTGAGGTTAACGTTCTAGCTTTCTTCTATAGATAGGAGAGATGAAGTTCAAAAATAGCTGGTGATGAATGAGGTTCAGAGACTTTCATTGATGACTCATTGGAATTGGACCAGAATGGAATGCTTGATTGTTTTCATGCATTTTTATTTATTCATATATTTTAGAATAATTGCTATTATCATTGCTTTATAGTTGTGTTTTCATCCATTCTGAGGGTGTAGGATATTTCTGTGCCCAGGAGCTCAAGCACACTCATTGGTGTCAGAATGCAGAGCTGTGTTAGGGTGTTTGTGGTTCAGTATCAATTATAATTCTACTATGTTTATGGTATTGAGCTCTGGATTATTACTGAATCTTTTGCTTTGAGTAGCAGTAAAAGGTGGACCGATCATTGGCTACCAAAACTGCATTTAGGGACATGGAATGTAATCTCTGTGGTGTGAAGGGAGCCTGTGCTGGTGCAGGAGTTAGAGAGATACCAACTTCATATAGTCAGGCTCACCTCAACGCACAGGTCAGGCTCTGGAACTAAACTCATGGAGAAGTGCTGGGCTCTATTCCACTCTAGAGTTGCCCTGGGCGAGAGACACCGGGCAGGTGTGGGCTTACTCATGCCCCCCCCCCGGTTTGGCACCACTGCAATGGAGTTTAACACAGTGAATTAGATGGTCACCTCCCCTCAACTCTTAGTCAGGGGACGAGCTCTGACTGTTGTCTGTGCATATGCACTGAACACCAGCTCAGAGTATCTGGCCTTCTTGAAGACCTCGGATGGGGTGCTGGAATGCGCCTCCTCTAGGAACTCCATTGTTCTACTGGGGGATTTTAATACTCATGTGAGTAATGACAGTGAAACCTAATAGGGTGTCAGCCAGTCCTGAAAATGAGCAGTACTCTGTTATGGGACTTCTGTGTTGACCACAGTTTGTCTATAACAGACACCATGTTTGAACATAAGGGTGTTCATAAGTGCACTTGGCACCAAAGCACTCTTGTCTCGAGCTGGTGGTCTGCACCTGATGCTGGACAGACGCAGTAGACTCAAACATATAGTGAGGGTCTGCTGGGAACATCTGGCAGAGGCTCCTGTCCAGGAGATCTTCAACTCACACCTACAGTAGAACTTCTCTTGCATTCAAAGGAAGGCTGGGGACATTGAGCCTGAATGGGCAATGTTCTGTGCTTCCATTATTGAGGTAGTTATACAGAGATGTGGCCATATCATTGTTTCATATGTTCCACATCATGTGGAAGTTGGGGACAATTGTGGGTGGATTACGGCTTGGACCCCAGGCATTAGGGTGCCCAAGTAATGCCCCACACCTTGTGAAAGCAGTCCGGGACCATTTTTAGATGTAGTCATCTCGTATGCATGGCAGTGCTAGCAATTTAATAAGATCCAGGGCTGATTGAGGTACCACATCGGTTTTGGCAAATTGTGGTTTTTTGGACCCGAAGGCCCTTTTATTTTTTTTGTGATTAACATTTTTTATTAGAAGAAGCAACTTATCATGAACATATAAATCACACAGTACGGTATGATATAAAGATTACAAAAGAAGCAGATAGTGACCATAGTCCATTACAAAGAGCTGTTACAAATTGTGATTACGAAAACATGCAAAGCATTCCCCTCATCTGTCTCCCATTTATGAAGACTATCAGCATCCATTTTTGGATGAAATCCTCCACTAAGCTAGTTGTAAGAGACCCAAAGCTTAATATACTGGTTAGTGCAAACTATGGATTTGGGGTGCCCAAGGGCCTACAATTACCTAGGGCAGGCCAAAAGCCCTGTTCCCCATTTGTGAAGATAGTCTGGGGCCGTTTTTAGATAAAATCTCTCAAATGCATATCATTATGAGCTCAGCTGTTATGGTATGTTATTTTCTTGTGGTTTTGCTTTGCTCTGGACAGCCTGAGGGGCTCAAATAGGGGTCCACGATTCTTAAATCTGTTTGTTGTCTTTTGGATTGGCACTGACAATTGACTCGGGTGGTGCTCCACATCTTTAAGAAAGGGAACTGGAGGATGGGTTCCAACTTCAGGGGGATCACACCCTTCAGCCTCCCTGGGAAGGTCAATGCCTAGGTACTGCAGCAGAGATTCCATCTGTTGGTCGAGTCTCGGATCCAGAATACGGATTCTATTCTGGTCGCGGTATACTGGACCAGCTTTTACCCTCCCAAGGATACTAGATATTTCACAAGAGTTTACCCAACCAGCCTACATGTGTTTTTTGAACTTCTGACATATGACCATGTTCATTTGGGGGTTCTATTCATGGTTCTACATGAGTATGGGGTGCGAGGTCCATTGTTATGGACCATTAGGTCCCTAGTTAACCAGATTGAGAGTTCAGTTCGCATTCCAGACAGTAAGCCAGACTTGTTCACTGACAGTACATTTACATGCACACAAAGAAGGTCGAATTACTGTTAGTCCAATTAAAACCAGACTTTTAAAGTACATGAAAATACTCCTGCATGTATACGTTAAATCGGACTCAAACTGGCCTAGGCACTCTGCACATGCTCCACAGTCCCCCCCCCCCCCCCCGGTCTTTGACCCAGAAGTAACAGAAGAAACCGGTACAGAGAAGAACCTTGGAGCATAGCAGAGGAGGTACAGCGTGTACAAAAAGCACAGCGCTGTAAAGATGCCCAATTCACCACTCAACTAAAGGGCACTTTTCCACTGCATCAAGTATCGTTCTTTCGAAACTTCAAGAAGGTACCAAAAGTATGGAATTTCAAGGTGTCGGTGAAATTTCCACCGACATAAATGCTGGTACTATTGTCGAATGACATCACAACACGAGGCGGGGTATTTTGTACTGAATTTTAAAAATTGGTGTAGTATATATAAAGGGCTGGACGATGTGCGATTTTAATATCAACATCGCATGTTATGCACATCCAATTCTACATCACTACTCAGCTAGATTAAAAGCTGGCTTTTTATTATCTTCAGTTTGGTATGGATATTATAGTGCAGGGAGTTAAGGTCTTGCTAAAATGTTTTTACTCTGTCATAGGAAAAAAAACCTTGCAAGTTTTTCAATTTTAATGATTATTCCTCTTCAAGATTATCTAGTATGTTTAAAATCAGTTTAAAGTTTACCCCCGCTGCTTTTGCATGAGTGCTGTATGCTTTCTACGAGACAATCATAATCATTTTCATTCTTGCTGTTTAAATCACTTCTAGATGGGTTCGTGAGTAATTTATTTATAACTCCTTTTTTTGTTTCATAAATACCCCAATATTTATTACAACAAAATCCCATTGCAATATCTGAAAAAATTCCAATACTGTACTGTCATAGTATATTATACAAAATACTTCATTTTTTGTTATGCTATCCTGATCTTGTATCTGTTCTTCCAATCAGATTGTAATTAAAGCTTGAGTGACTTCATTTGTCCATGTACCTATTATTAATTATATTATTTTTTATGTCTGTGATGTAATAGGTTGACTGGTAAAAGCCCAATGCTAACAAGCTGAAAGGAGCCATATCTCTACCTATTGTAGTGGAGTCAAACATGCTTCGGTCAATAAATCGATTCCCCTCCCGTGCATGTACCCTGGGACAAGGACAGTGGTCAGATTAAATGGGTTAGTAAAGCTATTACCGTAGTTCGACTTAGCTATGCATGTAAACATAGTGAGTGAGTGTCGGGCTGCCCTTTGTCACTAATTCTGTTAACTTTTATAGACAGAACTTCCAGGTATAGCAAAGGGGTGGAGGGGTCTGATGCAGTGACCCAAGGATCAGATCTATGTGACACTGTTGGCTTCATCAAACCGGGAATTTCTGCATGCAGTGAAATTGTTTGCAGCCAAATGTGACTGGGATGAGGATCAGCACCACCAGGTCTGAGACCATGGACCTCAAATGGAAAAGGCTGGATCGTCACCCCCAGATTTGGGATATGCTGCTTCCTGAAGCAGAGGAGTTTACGCATCTTGGGGTCTTGTTCAAACGTGAGGGAAGAATGGTGCAGGTGGTCGACAGTCAGATGGGTGCAGCGTCATCAGTTATGTGGATGATGTACTAGTCTGCTGTGAAGAGAGAGCTGTATTGGAAGGCAAAGATATGGATTTACCAGCCCCCATTCCTACCCTTACATATGGTCATGGGCTTTGGGTAGTGACGAAAAGAATGAGAAATCAAAAGAATCTATCTAGGATGCATCTTGAACACCTCCCTGGGGGATTTCATAAAGTTACTGATATTTTCTTGGATGGCTAAAACACCAGCGCTTCAGTTCCCAAACCTTTCCATAGGGGCACCCCAAACATTGCTTTGTATTTGTTAAATGTCACCACTGGCTTACTTAACTAAAATAGTATTTAAAAGTCAGAGAGTTGTTGATTAGCCATTTGAGGTCTGCTAGTGGTCAAATCAAAAAATACATGGGTGTATTGGATGGTTGCCAGAAATACTAGTGTGACGTTAGGAGAGGTTTTGATATGGGTAAGTTGTCAGATTTTTACAAGTATATGTTTTATGCAAACATGAAGATCATTTAATCATCTTTTTCTTTGACTGCTTAAGACTTTTCCATAGTACTGCATATATTTATCTTCATTATATACAGTATTAACATCCAAGTGAATCACATAATATCCAATTAACTGGAGAGCCAGATCTCCCTATTGTGGCATATACTAGTAGAATAAGTTAGTAATTTTGTACACTTTTATGATAAATTGTATTTCAAATTATTATTCGGCCGTTATATAAATAAAAAAACACATGTAGTTTGTAAAGAAAAAAAACACACACAATATACTTCTTGCTTTACGGCTGTGATATTCTTGTTCTCTTTTACCTTCCAGCTCTGCCCAGTCACACCGGGAATTTACTGCGCAGACAGCGTTTGATTGTTGCAGCGGGATGTCATGTGTGAAAAGGCCCAGTCACCGCACCGGGAGAAACAGCCCGGGCCTGTGCGACCCGCGGACTACAAATCCAATGGTCCCCTTCTGCTTTTTGTGAAACACTGTCAAACGAGCGCGTCACTGCGGCAGCGCTGCATTCGGCTGGGCTGCAAAGGAGGTTTGGGGAACGGTTACCTTTAAAGACAGATGGAGGTGTTAGTGTAGCGTTCGGCAAAACGGCTGCGAAGAAACGTAAACGGTAAAAAATGGCGAAGGACCAAGAAGTGGAGCGCATCGCTAAAAAGCTAGATAAGATGGTGCAAAAGAAGAATACGGTGAGTAGCATGCAAATCGTCTCGCGGAGCCTTTAGCGACGGTGTTCGGCTGGATGCCCTGCAGACCTCTGTTTCGCTGGACATTTCTAGAAAACCTATTGTGGTACTGTTTTTCACGCTTTCACCGAGTAGGAATGGTGACCAGAACAAAATAATGCGCATCAAAGATACAGTGCCTTAGTATAGCTTCCGTAATGAAGTCATCGGTTTGAACAATTGAAGATTATGGTTGGTTTTTACTCCGGTTTCGCCTCGAACGCTAGTAGCCCACATATAAATAACACCCCGATAATGAAGTTCGCCTAGAAAAGGACTCCCACTTTTTTTTCTTTTGACTATCGAATAGATCATCATCTGCTAACATTGGTGACTGATGTGCGCTTTAAAACCTCTATCTGTGTACTGACCTAAATGGAAGCCATGCGCTGGGTATTGTAACTTCACGGTTATGTCCGTATGGAAATGTCGTTAGCTAAAAATATAAGGAAATGAGTTTCTCTGCAGAGGATTATTAGATGTTAGACAAGGACAACAGCTCTAAATTTTGCCTGATGACCGTCTCGCCACCTCTAGCCGGGAGCGTTAAATTGTGCTTCGACTAAACCGAAATTTATAAATATTAGTAGCGATCGAAGTTAAATTGTTGCCTTAATGATTCACCGTATAAATTGGCTGCTGATGATGTATGTCACGTGTATTATAAACATATGATTTGCAACCTGTTTGGGTGTCCCTTCCCTAAGCTTGGTATAGCTCATAGTTCAGCTTAGTGATGAGTTGGCAGCTGGTGATGCCCCAAAGCAGTAATTTATTTGGAATACCACAGAAATATGTTTCGGTGGTCAATTATTTCTTTGGGATTTAACACTAGAATGCCTAAATCATAATGAGGAGATTGCGCACTGCAGTTCAGCCTTTTATTTATGTTTTTCGGAGGTAAGGAGGAGAACTATTAAGCTACAATCTAATTTTATTTGAGTATCTTTTTTGTTGGATATTTATTAGCATGTAGGATTATTTTTTAATGTTTAATTATACCGATTGTTGGCTACAGTGTAATTGCTTCAATCCTCTTAAGAACAGCTGAATTGTCGCCCGCCCCACAAACCGCAATTTAACACGCCTCCTATCGGTATAATTAACAGCTGATCATTGCGCCACCTTAACCAGTCCTATTCCGGATGCATATTACCGTGTCAGTGAAACGACATTTCTCTCTAAGCCACATTTATACACGTTGAGGAAATCCTGAAATTGCCTCGACACAACTGTTAGTCGATGGATGCAGTAACTATTCTAAACGCGGTCGAGCAATATTCCTTAAAATCTCTATCTTCTTATAGAGGACGCATATCCTCTAAGTTCTTGAAGTGCAAGTGAGGGATTAGAAATATTTTTGCCTGAATCACTTACACCATCCATAGAAATATTCCAGTGAAATGTAAAACGGTGCCTTTCTCTGTGTGGTGATGAAGTCCTTTGCTGCTTTCACTCACAAAATACATTGCACCCTTAATGGTGTGTTCTACAACACCAAACTATCACAGTGTAATGATGTGGGCAGCACTGACACCTCAGGGTTGTGGGCCCGATTTCTCTGTCTCCTCTGTCTGTGTGTGGAGTTTGCATGTTCTTTCATGTTACTGGCAAGGCTGGACTGGGATTAGAAATCGATGCTGGACAGTGGGCAGCCCCCACCACATATTTTGCAGGCCCTCACATCCGTAGGCCCACTGGGAACATGCTTTGTATGCCATATGGCCAGTTCAGTCCTGGTCACTAGGAAACTCTGGAGTCCATTCAGGTCCTGGAGGCTTGAGGTTAGGTTAATGGGCGTCTTCAAATTACCCATAGTGCATCATTGTGAATGCTGGCATGTAAGTGATGTGTGACGGATAGACAGCCTGCCTCTATACTGGTATTTAGCATTTCAGTACTACAATTTTTTTTTTCTCACTTTTAATCTGTTCCTTTATGATGTTATGCTCTTAAGAAATTGGTTTGTCAAGTTGCTTTTCATTTAATATCTCTATCTTTCAGGATGGTGCCATAGACTTGCTGAAGGAATTGAAAAACATGAAAATGTCTTTAGAAACGCTGCAGGTAAAGCGCTTGCTTTGCGGAAAGCCGTCGAAGGTGGCTGCGCGACCTAGAAAAGGAACAAGACTGAATTAAGTTATCATTTTAGTCCACCAGAATTGGTATGTCAGTGAACGCAGTGAGAAAGCAAAGTACAGAGGAAGAGGTGCAGACCTTGGCGAAATCACTCATCAAATCCTGGAAGAAATTGCTAGGTATGAAAATGCATTACTAGAGTGTTGAATTTTTTAAGGGATAAAATGTTACATTCGTTTTGGGCTTATTACATTTCCTGTAGGATGGGCACGTGCGTGTATATGAGACCAAAGTACAGGGCTCAATTAATGAATTAATGTTCTTGGTACATTAAAGTTTTTCTTTCCAGTAGTTTCCATTTTGTATATTCATTTGATGTGTGACTTGGATATAATATTTTAACTCATTCATTTTGCATACTTTTTCATTTGTTCCTAAGATGGTTCAGAAAGTAAACAGGAAGAGAAAAAAAAAGATTGCTCCCCCCTGACATCATCTTCCACAGGAAGTCCGGGCTCTAGTGACCAGAGGTGGGTTCTCCGTGCATGCAGACAGGTCTGAGTAAGTTACACACTGTATACTGTGTATTGCGACTTGTGTTGCTATGCTTATAGAAGGTACCAGATGATGCATATATAAGTAAATGATGTACACAAACCTGCAAAATTCCAGTGTGTGATTTGATACGGTCCTTATTTTAACCTTAGATATAATTAATGTTTGCTCTGTATCGGATTCCTGATGTTAAAGAAGACAATTACATTCTTGTACTTGTTGCATTATAATTATTTGTTCTAGTGTCTGTATAAGCCTGCACACTAACTTGTTCTTTAAAAGTGGGGGGACGGGGGGACTTTTATTTTGGAGATACCATAGGGTGGGGGCGTCTGGCACACGCTGGGAAGGCACTGGGAAGGTGGTGGCTCAGATGAAAATAAAAAGTTAAAACTTAAAAGATGCATTTTTTTAAATTAACTCCCTCCCAACAAAAAGCTCGAGCAAAACACAAGACATGCCAAAGACACCAACCACTCCAAAGTTCACGTCCTTCCCCCCGACGCCCGTCACAACCGACAACGTTCGGACTAAGTGCCGGGAGCTCCTCGTGGCCGCCTTGAAGACGGACGGTAACTAACGTCACTGCATTCTGACAACTGTCATTGATAACCTACATGAAATGACTACACTGGTGTGTGAAACCAGTTTCACGTGTTGTACTCTGATTCAGCTCATTGTAGGTTTATAGGGTTGTGAGCAGAATCAAGACTCGTAAATTTTATTTTCACCATGACTATATACTACTGTCCTTAATTTCTGAATCCTTCTGTGTATGCAAGGTTGAGGTCACCTTGTAGGTTAACATATTTGCTTATTGGTTCTGAATAGCACATTACTGTATATATATAGGTCCCATTGCCAATTGAAGGGAATAGTAAATTTGTATGAACATTCTCCAGCTTCTGTCACTTTAACTCTTGTAGATCACTGGCAAGAAAATATGCAGTAATTTTCGTTTGAGTTACTTAGTTTATTTCTGATAATCTTGGCAGTGTTTACAGTTTTTGCCATGGTTTATATGGATTTACCATGTTGGGATGAAACTAATTTTAGCCTAATTTGCTTTTTCAGATGATTACAAAACCATTGGAGCAAACTGTGAGCATTTGGCTGCACAGATTGAAGAATATATCCTTTTGCTTTTTCTTAATTATTCTTTGTCCCATTACAATGCAATTTAAATCTCTGCAGTTTACTGTTTCTTAACCTTAAAGTTTTCGAACATCCAATTGACTTAAAATTAAATTGACTTGAGTCCGGTTTTAGGTAGATACCTTCTGGATTTGGACATTAATTCTTTTAATTCAAGAAATTTCCACAATGAGCAGAGTCTGTTTAAAAGTGGATTTTGCTCCCTCGATTGCTTAAGGATGCAGATAGTTAATCCAGTTCTCAGACTTACATCAGCTGTGCCTTTGGGACAGTCCTGAGGTTAAGAGGTTATCGTCTGTTCTGCTTGTGCATATGGTGAATCAAAGGTCAGTAGCTGTCATCCTTAACAGCTTCCTGGATGCACGCATCTACCAGGACTTCAAATCTACAGACATGAAGTACAAGGCCAGGCTACGGAGCCGGATCTCCAACTTGAAGGACCAGAAGAACCCAGATCTACGTCGCAACGTGCTCTGTGGGAACATCTCTCCAGAGCGCATTGCCACTATGACTGCAGAGGTTTGTGTGCGGCCCACCTTATGATTGACAGTGTGCCGGCATTGTTCAGCAGTATCTACCATTTCTGTGTGTTCTTCAGTTGAATAGTATCAGTACAGGGTTATAAGTGTATAAATATTGCATATACGTATAAATACATTGACTTACTTTCAGTGTCCTGTGTCACTAGTGAAATTTATCAGATCAATGTTTTACCATTTAGAGGGGTGTTATGGAGCAAGTCGTGCTGTGGGCTGTGTGAGGAGTATGATATGAAGTTGTGGACACGCATGTATAGGAAATGGCGAGTGCAGAGCTGAAGGAGATCAGGAAGGCGCTGACCAAGGAGTCCATCCGAGAGCACCAGCTGTCCAAAGTAGGCGGCACTGAGACGGACATGTTTGTCTGCGGGAAATGCAAAGGGAAGAATTGTACCTATACGCAGGTATACAGTTTAATAAATCACTGCTTTTCATTATTGGTGTTTGCAGCGAAGGACTGATCCTCCTCATGAGTGTCCATATGTTCTGCTTTATTTAGCTTCTAGGCTGATATTGTGCACTGTTAGTGACTTCTGAGCATGGTGTACCTTTCCTGTAACATCGACACATATGGTGCTTTTCCAATAATAATTCCTATTATTCATTATTAGTAGAATCGCACATTGTGATGTATTGATGCATTTCCAATAATTATGAAAACTTCCCACCTCCTGCTTAAAAAAGTACTATAGAATGGTTGAATGGAGTGTATTTGTAATGAAAATTTATGCAAGCGAGTGCTGATTCTGCTAGCATTTGATGCTAACATAACACACTGATTCTCACAGGTGTGCTAGTGGAAATTATCACAGTAAATCATTGTGTACACTGTGTGAATACAGACGCTCCTCTACTTGCGGACCTTCAGACATACTGTAAGTCCAAATTGTGTTCATTGGGCTACCGTTTCCTACCTTTTTTTTCTGTGTGCCAATTCCACCTAGCACGACTTCTGGCTGCTACTCCCGCCACACAGCAGCGTAGCGTGTGCACTCCTAGCACCCTAGTTATTTGTACTTGCGTGTACCCTTAAAATTACGTTGAATAACGAACATTTCAAGTTATGAACGGCCGTTCATTCCTAGTTCGTAAGTAGAGGAGCGTCTGTCCTAAATAAGCATCTCTTTGCTTTTACATCACTGTCGCTCTCCTAAACCCGCAACTCCTTTACAAAGCCGACCAAAATGAGCTGGAACTGCACTGTAAGTAGTGTCTCTGTGCTATGGGCCAGGTGTACAGCCTGCTTCCTGTATGCCACTGGAAAAGACCTCTTAGTTATTCAGCTCGCCTTTCAAGTAAAGTTGGAAGTTCTGTAGCTTCTGCCTGTAGGTCATGAGCATTGCATGCAATAATGTGCTTACAGGTCCAGACACGCAGTGCAGATGAACCCATGACCACATTTGTGTTGTGTAACCAGTGTGGGAACAGATGGAAGGTAAGTCACTCAGGGGCATCAGGGTACTTATTGGTGTAAATGGCTCTTAAATTGTGATTATTAGTGTGTCATCAGGGATATAATGCACGTTATAGTAAAACTGCCAAAACTTTTATTGGTTGTTGCATTAACTAGGTTTTATTTGTCTGCCGCTACACTCTGCTCCACCATGCTGGTTTTCAACACTCATTTTTTAAACGCTGTAAAATTAATCACAAGTGGGTTCTGGGTTAATTTATTTAAAGATGTATGCAGCACGACTTTTGCCGTTAAGGCTGAATCTTCTCTCCTCCTCTCTCCTTAGTTCTGCTAAGCCAGGATGCTTTTGTTCCAAGAGTCAACAGGATGGATAACGTTGCTTTGTTATATATGCAGATTTTTTTTTCATCACGATTTTTTATAAACTAAATCTAATGCTAGTTTAATACTGCATCTAAGCTGCGATTTAGATGCGTGTGTGTGTGTGTGTGTGTGTGTGTTTTTTCCCCTCCCCTTAAGGCCATGACATCTTGAGCAGCTTTGGTTGACGTTTTTTTTGCTTTTGATCAGGTCATGTAGTCTTATTTTGCCGCCTTAAACAAGTCGTGCCTTTTTGTATGACTGACATTGTACATGGTTCAACATGATCTGATGTTTAACAGTGTTGTGTTAAAATGCCTATATTGTGGCCCCTCCCTCCTTGAGTAAACAACACATTTCCAGTTTGACGAGTTCGACAATAAAATGAAAGTGGTGTCATGCATCTTTATAAATTTCTTTGAGTAGCATGATTTTTCTTTCTTCCTTTTATCATGAAGATGGTGTGATATGTCAGATTTAGGTTGATTTCAAAATGATGCATATGGTTCTGGTCTAGTTGCAAATGAAATGTAGGAATGCTTTTCTGCCACTAGATGGCATCTGCTTTGGTACAAGCTGTTAATGAAATAAGGCTCTAACTGATTGTTATGAAGATCTGAATTAAAAAGTGAAACGACTGCTAATGCTGGACCTATGGTCAGTGTCATGAAATGAAACACCTAGAAAGCAAATATCAGTTCATGTGTGATGTGAGTAGCCGAAGTGATGTTTTCACACAGAATCAAACACTGGTGGATAATTGAGGAGGGTGAACATGATTATTATTATTATTTTTTAATAAAGTAAATTCTGAGAGAAGGTCAGGTGTTTTGAAATTGTATTTGACTGATGGTTTCTGTAATGAATTCTTCCAGGCAGTATTTTTAGCCAGTATGTCGGTGAATAGACAAGCATTTGGGATGTTTGAGAGCAAGGAATTGAATCAGTGCAGTTTTATGTTGGGAGGGAAAGATTTATGGGTAAGTGAAAGTTTAGATTTCACTATACTTGTGAGGATGCACACCATTGCTCCAGTACAGCTGCTGAAACGGCAGTCCTTTGTTAAGCGATGCGGGTGGGGTTATCATGCGTGTCTGGACGTATTCTTTGCAAAAAGGGGAATCATTGCTAGATAAGAGGAATTTAGAACCATTAAGAACTTGCTGAATGCAAAATATGTAGTAATGTTGTTTATGCCGTTTAGAATAAGCTCCCAAGGTGATTCTCATGTTTAATAACCATGTGTTTGCTTCAAATGCAGGAATCGAGCTTTTAGTGGATTTTGAAATGCTTCAGGTTTTATACTATTATAATTACAGGCATCTAGGCTTGGGACCTGTCTGTGTAAAAATAATTAACTAATGCCAATGGGACTTGACCTATATATTGGATCACTTAAATTGTTTCCTTTGTGACTTTTTAGCCATTAGGATTATTAGTCCAATGAAACTGAATAGCTGCAAGAAACTGCAAATTATTTTAATATGTTTTAAAAATGTGCAGACATACCCAAGTGAATGTTTATGTGTCTGTCACTTGGGTTTACTTTAGGCTGACGTGGAGACTCAGTGGGTAGTATTGTGGTCTCCCACCTCTGAGGTTGCAGTTTTGGGTCCCCCCCCTGCATGGTTTATGTCTCTTTGGGGTGATTTTCCTTCCCACAGCCTGGAAATGCATGTGTATCTCCTGCGTTTTCTGACTCTCATAAGGTGGATGAGATTAATCCAGTCATGGATCCACTGCCCCATGTCTGAAAGCTTGTTGATGTGAAGTTTAGTTTAATGAACATTTGAAATTGTATTGGCTATCAAGGTTTTTATCATTTCTTACTCATTTGCCATGCGACTGAATTGGCTAGTGTCAGCCACATTATTATGTGATGTATGTAGTTATCTTTTGATACGTATCAAAACATTAAAGAGGATAATTCTGTGGAAGCTACATGTCTGTAGGTGAAATGATTTGTGTTCCTGCACTTGTGGTGTTTTTTTGCCTGATAACCGTGTGTTAAATGACCAACATGAAACTAAATTACTCCTCATGGTCTGTTTTTTCTTTAGTAGCTTGTGTGTATACATTTTTATCCATAGTATATTATTCTTAGAGAACCTATATGGTGTAATACCTAATATATACAGTACCCATCAAAAGTTTGGACACACCAAGCCATCTACAAAGGAGAGCATTAGTGTCGCATCACCTGACCTAAACACCGTAAAAATGGTTTTGGAGGAGCCTTACTACAGAGTGAAGGAAAAGCAGCCAATGAGTGTTCAGCATACATGTGGGGGCTCCTGCGAGACAGGAAACCTTCCCAGGAGGCCGCCTCATTAGAACTGGCATAGAGGAGACAGTAGGGTCAGCTGGTCCCTGGGGCAACTGGGGTTAGGGGCCCTGCTCAAGGGCCCAGTGGAGGGATCCCTCTGCTGACCCAGGGATTTGAACTGAAGACCTTCTGAGTCCCAATCCAGAAAATTGCCCCCTCCCAACAAATGATTTTTTTTTTTTACAGAAGGTTAGTGTGAATGTTCTCTGTGAATGCATCTGTTATCCTTGGTTTTTGTTTGCCACTGAGTGACCAAAGCTGAAGTCACAGCAGGGCTGGCATTACATGAACAGCATCAGTGTGCTGTTATATTTCTTAAATAGCCACACCATGAATATCTGCTTAAAAAAATGAGAGAGAGACCTCCAGCAGGAAGACTGATCATTGTGATTACTAAGCATCCCTACACAGAGATTGTTGCACCTGAGATGTCCTCTCTGGTGCTCAGATATGGTAAATAATGACAAATACTGATCTGAATATTTATATTCTGGTAACACACCTCTATTTCCAATAGGTGTGGACAGCAGATGGATAACTGGCTGCTCTTTCATTTCAAATGTGAAACTGTAAAACGGTTTCTTTTATTTAGCCAACATTTCAAAGATGCGAGGCTCTTGATAAACCTGTCGCTTTCTCTACCGCTAATGGGTGCCGATGTAACTTTAGCAAATATTCACTGTTTATCTATGACAGGCTGATTTCTTACCAACAGTCTGCGAATAATAAGGGGCGGGTGATTCTTGTAGAAATTATGACATACATTCATATTTTATGCTATAGGGAGCTGCACTGAGTACATTTTTTTTATTACATGCGGAAAACTGTCTGTGTTGTTCCCCATTCCTAGCGAAATGCAGGAACTTTTTTCTAAGCATCAGTGATCCATTGGAAATTAATATACTGTATGTACCCTATTTAGTATCTCCTGTTGATGGAAAACCGTAACACTTCTCCAAAATGCTCAAGGTTTTCAATCATGGTGCCTGTAATACTGTATGTTTTGGACACGAGATATATTTTTGTGATGAGCTGGTAATTCTGGTTTAAGACTACTCAGAAAATAAGATGAATTTAAAGTTTTATGCTTGATATCACAGATGATCACTCCAATGGCACCAAACACTATGCCACCTTTACTGAATGTTGAGTCATTTTGCTGCTCATAAATGGTACAGGTGGAGTTTGTGGCTTTGTAAAGCCCAGTTTAAGTGATTAGAACTGATGTGTGACAGAACGTTAACAAAACAGGATGCATGAATAAGTTCTGATACTCTGAGGCCTCATATGAATTAAATCAAGGAGGCTGAAGAAAACAATAAACATAATTACCTGATATCAACTTATTCTCAACAGAAACCTCATCGAATGCAGTACAAACCAGTAGCACTTTAGAACTCGATGACCTTTCATGAAATCTTCTTAATGACTTCATTAGCTCTGAATCCATTTTCTGAAGCACTATTAGAGTCTAAGGCCACTCAAGAACTTTTGTCTCTGCAGGTTCAAACAACCATCCATTCATCACTTGGGTTAATTACTGTCCATTTTTAAGCTGTTTATCCTGACCATGTAGGGCCAGGAGTTTATCTCAGGTAGCATGGGGCACAAGGCAGAGGTAACGCACCCTAGGGCACAAGGCACCCTGGGTAGGATGCTATGCTTCATTAACACACACACACCACAGACATGCTGATTAGCTTAGAAGGAGTAACCATGCAAGCTCCACACATACAGAACAGAGGTGTGATAGGATCCTATAACTGAGAAAGAATGAGACAACAGTGCTACATGTTACAGTCTCTGAATGATAAAATACACCATATATCTCTGCTTTACATGTTTCCACAGTGTGACAGTTACACGCCTAAACGTACAAACACCTCACTTTAGAATTACACTTGAAGTAACATAAAATGTTGGAAAACTGTTATTAAAAATGGCCATAAATTGTCCCCCGCACTGGGTGTTCCCTGCCTTATACCCTGCGTCTGATGAAACAAACTAAAACGTGGACGAAATACGGAGGACTAATGACAACAACCAGAAACAGCTGATCACACGGGGTTAACGAGGGGTGTGGCACACGGAAGGAGCGGACGATTGGGGTAGGACACATTGTTTGGATACATTTATTTTCTTACAAATGACTGTTTTGATAAATGTGCTTAGATGCGTTTAGTACAGTATATGCTGTTCTTGTTTTACCCGGTTCATTTTGTGTTTAAATGCTAAAAAACATATTTAGGTGTCATTTTGGGGGGGCTGGGAACCAATTAATTGATTTTCCATTATTTCTTATGAGGAAAATTCGATCACAATTTGAACTGTTTAGGATTCGATCCGGAGTTCTGAACAGATTGAATTCGAGTTCCGAGGTATCACTGTAGTTACTCGTGACCATAGGTGGAAATTAATGGGAGAAAATTTTAAACTGTATCCGAGAAAGCATCTTTGCACATTGTGTAGAGTATGGAATAGTCTTCCTGCTGGTGTAGTGCAAGCTAAAACCCTGGGTTCCTTGAAATCAGAGCTAGATAAGATTTTAACAACTTCCCAAACGAGCTTGATGGGCTGAATGCCCTCCTCTTGTTTGTACATTTATGTTCTTATGTTTATAAGCTAAGATACGTCTAAATGGTACATAACAGGCAAATGGGATACACATTTTAGCTCAAATTTCACTATTGCTAGTTTTAACAATTACAGTGTTTCACTGAAATTATGCAGCTCGTCTTACTCATAAAAGATCATCTCCTCCCCTCTGATCTTTCTGCATCCGAAATGGTCGGCCAATGGACACTTGTTTTTTGCAACCTGGGGTATATTTAAATATATTTCTTAGAAAAGTACAATAAGAGAATAGGACTAGCTTTTCCACTACAGAACAAATACACTTACAAAAAAGAAAAGAGAAATGTTATGGCAGGATCTGAAGCATGGCATGAAATTAGGTTCATACCAATTTCAATCCTGTCAATTGGGCCAACTGGCATTATAAAATCAATGCCGGTGGCAAATTTGAACTGCCTTGTCTGGCACTCTGTGGGAGACAGGCAGCGGGATCAAGGAAAACCTTCAACGGAGTAGACCTGCTATGACAGTTTTGCTGTACATTTGTCCCTTTTAGACACAAGAATCTCCACACCGATACCTGAATGATAACGCAAACTTCTTTATTATTATCAGTGTGTGTGTGAGTGTGTTTGTGTGTGTGCGTGTGCGTGTCTGTGTGTATTAAAAAAAACATTCAGCAATTGAATCCAACTTTATGGTAACACAGCAGAACATCACGGTCAGGATCAGGTAGGACCAGCAGGAGTTGACATTGTGACAGGGCAAATAGCACCAATGAGGTTAGTTTTCAGATCATCGCAAAAAAATAAAGAAAAATAAAAACAAATATATTTGTAAGTTTGGTCCTGGCATTCGATTTTTAATCAACGTGACTTCTGAAAAATAGCAGAGGCACAGGCTGAACATGAATAAATGACAATGTAATAACCCACTGCCGCTACTCTGTGGATGCACTGTGTTGTCGTGGCTGTAACTGGTAGCGGAGAAGCAGAGAGCTCAAAGGGAACAAAATGCAATGGATGAGTTTACAGAAACTACTGCCGCTCACTTATACTGCACTTTGTGTGGAAAACAGTTGTACGATGAGCCTTTGTAAAGGAGCCTCTAATGAAGGTGGTACATTTATGCATACTCTAATTTTTAATACCACCAATTTCACCAAGAACTTAGAAAGACAACAAAAAAAAATGAAGTATGAAAGTATGCATGGTATATTTCAGACGTGTGTGTGGGAGTATAGGTGTGCACACTTCCTCACACACACACATGGTCCTTTCACCTGGCACAAAAGGCTCTGTCTAACACTTCCAGCTCAGGGGACAGGTATGTGTAAACATGAACAGGTCTCCACATTCTGAGTTTACCACATTCTGAGCTCACATGGGGCAGAAGCATGGTAAATACAACACAGCCACGTGACAAGTGTGATGATGGCCGTCGGTGTGAAGTGGACGTTCACTTATTGTGCAGAGTGTGCAGAGCTGGGACCCGGGTTTTCATCTGACGCAACAATACAGCAATAGGGGAATGATCAAAGATCCCCGTAATACTCCTGTATTATCCCCATAATACTTCATCATGGTCTAATCACAATGTGCTGGAACCTTCCTTTGCCACTCGGACATGGGCAGGCAGCCAGGTATTGTTCTTTAAAAATCAGAATAAAAATGGAGAATAAGGTCCTAAGTACAGCGGAGAAACCACCAGCACAGTGATTTATGATGCAGGCCCAGGAAAACCCCATCCGCAGCTATTCCTCTTCTATCCCATGTATGACGGGCTTCTTGTGTGTGACCTTCTGTGCAGCGCATGTGTGCCTGCGGGCGTGCAGCAGGAGGTGCTGTGGAGCAGCACACAGCCATACAGATGGTTGCAGTCCGGGAGCTGGCTGCGGTGCTGGCCAGGTGTCAGGTGGATGCAGGTCTGCTCATGCCTGCACCGGGACCCCAACCCCCACCCTGGACTCTTGCCACAGAAGTTGGCAGACCGAATCATTGCACATTCGCTGAACCACGGCAGAGCGTTTCATCACACTGGATAACCAAGGCTTTACTAATATATACTGTATATATATATATTTATATATATATATTTTTTTTTTCTTTCATATCCATATATTCATATGAATGAATATATATTCATATATATTCATATATCTAAAAATAACATCATGCACAATTATTAAATCTTCTCAGCACAAAAACAATTATACATCCAAGCACTTGTCACTATAAAATAACAGCATTAAAAACTGCAATACTCCTTTCTTGTAAAATGCATTTAAATAAACATCTTATTATGATTGCAAGTGTAACATCATATATAGAACTATAGATCTGCTTATATAAAATATATGAAAAAATATGTACCTGAGACCATGCCCAGGATAACTATGGGTGTAAGAATATATATCTGAAAATAAATTCATGCTTTATGCAATATACTAACTATACATGTTTTACTGCTGCTAGAAAGGAAGATTGCAATTTAAAACCCTGAACTGTAAACAGTAAGCAGACTTCCCTTTGCTGCAGTCTATCCATGGCACTGAGTATGAACACCACAGCTGTGCACCATCTGAAACCAGGCAGTGAAAACGAGTCGCTATACTACTGTATCTACCGCTGCTCCCAATGGCAGCCCATTTGATTTCAGACACAATCCTTTACATCTTCATTTGCTAGTGAATGGCTAAGGAGAGGATAAAAGATCAGCTTTTAATTAAACCAACCCTTATTGCATTTCTAGTGTGTCGATCTGGAAATGAAATACCTACAGTAGCAGCAATAAATCAAAATGTGAAGTTAACGAAAGAGTTACTTTGTTGGAGCTGACTTAATTCATTTAGTAATTTTTATGTTCGATATACAGTTGGCTGTTCAGTGACAATAATTGCATTTTACGTCAATTGTCAATTGAACAGTAAGAATGGGAAGTACAAATCATCGCGAAAGGTCAGAGTACCATGGTTTCTGAAGGCTGTTTTAATGCCCATTTGAATGGAGCCATGATGCTTTTTTTTGTAGCCCACGCTCTGTCCTGGATACAAAGTGCCTCACTTAGATCCATGCTGTCGGAGCGTCTGTGCACAGGCCAGTGTCCGGGGGTGGGGTGGTGTGTGTATTTTGGAGAGGTGATGTGAACACAATGCATCAACTAGCTGTGTATCTAAAACAGCCTTCCCATGTCACATGTGGCCCAGCGTCCCTCAACACGGAAGCTGGGTGCCTCATACACTGGAGAATATAAGGAACTCTACTCTGATGGCTAGCATGGCTGTTCCCTTATGGAAAAGCAATATGTGTAAAGAAATTCAATAAGGAATATAATACAGATTTATTTATCCTCATAAACATTTATATAAGAATGTTATTTTTTCCAGGATGTTAAAATCATTGTAATACAATATATTTAAAATATACACATTATTGCCACTTTCAAAAATGCAAAAAATGCAGCATACATTGTTAAATTATACATTTTTATACATTTTACAACATATATGTTCTTACATATATGATACCATGTATAAAAATGGCAATAATCGATATATTTATAATGTAAGAACCATGTTTTTTACATATCTAACATATCTAATGAACATAGCTAACTTTTCATACGGGCTGAGACCCGGGGCTCACAGTGTCAGCACCAGACTACGACAGATAGCTTCTGTATCACTGGGAACGACCACTTTCATCATCACGTCCATTTCGACAAAACAGAAGTGGGAAAAGTGGCAGACTTTGTCAATAAAGGGTTTTTGCTTTTTTCTTTGTTTTGTTTGTGCCAATTTAATATATTTTTGTCAGTAAGCAGCAACTACACAGAAATGTAGGTTGCTAACGCACAAAAATTCATTTAGATTTTTCTAACCAACCTCTAAAAGAATAAAAATGGCTACTATTTACAAGGAAACATGTAACACCTGGATAAAAAGTTAGGATGGTGGCTCAGAGAGAAAATGAATTGTCAGGCTTCAACAGTAACAGAATGATGGTCAATGCAGAATCACCTTATGATCAGTGTAAATACACACAAATAAAACTAAGATTAAAACAGCAGAATCCTAAACTGTGCTGAAACTATCTGGTGATCTGGGAATGCTTGTTTTGCAGTTTCAGCTCTACAGTAGACCAATAAGCATGCCCTGACAATTTCTGTCTGGAGGTAATCAATGGTCGATTATTGAATTTGCTATTGATAAGCTTCTTCCTGCTGGGGAGGCCATACAGAGGCACAATACTGTCATTGTGGTGGACAGGGCTGACTGACCAATGGATAATAAGAGGAGGCCCAAGATACGAGTGCACTCCGCCAGACCAGCCTGAACAGGACTTTAGCGGATGGCATTTGAATGAACCAGTCGGGTGGATTTCTTACAAGCCAAAGTGTGTCTAGTCTCTCTTGGGACAAGGCAGGGAGAGGAGAACACACCCGCTGTTGCAAGCCTTACATTCAAACATAGGCCTACAAATAAAATAAAGCCTTTCTTGTATTTTATGCATACCATTGTGAAATAATAAACCAGCAGGCCCAAATTTGAACAGAAAGTGCTGTATGAAGAAATACTATTATTACTAGCAATATATTATACTGCAGTAGTATTGGAACGACATATTGGTTGCATTTTTTAAAATGAGCCTTTTGGCCAGTACCCATAGGCATGGCTGTGATCCCTACTGAGAGTGCGAAAAGTATATAATTTTGTTTGTGTTAAAGGGGCCGAACCTTAAACACACAGGGAATCACGGGGGGGGGGGTTCTAACACTGAGGCACCCAGTGTGGTGGGTAAATAAGTATGTAAAATCATGTATGACAGTGACAAGCAGCTGCAATGCAGGAAGCAGGGGTCACACAATCTCTACCGGTGAACTCTAAGGAAGTGTGTTTAGATTTTAAGGAAAAAAAACACTCCTGGTATCGTTTCTGTGTGTCTGACACACAGCTTAGTACCGCTGTCATTAGTACCAATTCAAAAAAATACAGGAAATGAATTTGTGCATTAAAGAAAATAAATAACATCAATAACACTTCTCAGAAACATACTTGACATTCTAGAGGAAACAGTGATATTAGTTTTTTTCTTTCATTATTCAGACTTTTCCTTAGGCTGCTTGAGTATAATCTTTGGGTTTGTAAACCTACAAACCATTCCTGGCCACCTTGAAGTTCTTGACCACAGACCTCTCAGCCCCCCCACTACAGCTAAATCTGCCCAATCAATCCCAACAGAAAGACAGTGGAAAGGTCAGATTAAACAGATAATAACAGAATCTCAGTCCAGTGGTCATGCTCTGAACCAGTCCAACATATACTCCAGTGCCTTATTGCCAAGCATCGGGGGACCAACACGTACATATCAATATATATTCAAAAATACTACTAATAAAATAATAATAAAATAAAACGTACAAAAATGTATAAATCAGTAGTAGATGTAGTAGCTGTAACTACAGTGGAATGAGAAAACAAAAATATCTTCTGATAATGACCATGTGTCTTCCAGTTAAAGTCTGTGTAGATTTGGTAAATCCCACCAATAACAGGACATTTTCTAAAGTGTGGGTGAATAGCAAAAATTCAATAATAACAATAGTAATACTACTAATAATAAGAAAAATCCCCTACTGGAGGATTTTCTTTTAGTGGTTGTGCAAAAGGGAATTGAAACAGAGAGACAATGAGAGGAGGGGAGATGAGAGTGCTGGACCTATGACTCAGAAGGTGGGTGAGATGCCTCCTGCAGCAGGGATTTGTATATAGGAGAGTTGAGGAACCTGGGATAGGAGTCTCTGTGCATGAGAGTGTAGATCTGAAGCTGAGCGTCCTCAAATGTGAAGGGGGTGGGCTCTTGCATCTTCTTGTTGATGACCTCTCTCACCCTGGAGTCGAGACTCACCTGGCATCAGAGGGAATGAGAAAGAGTGGAGTTTAAGATTTCAAATTATATTTCATATTGTTTTCCCCATCTTGGAAGAAGAGGTCTGACCTGATTTAGGGATTATTTACTTATTAATCGATTAGAATAAGCATACTTTATGTTCCCGACATTCACACTTGAATGTAAACACAAAGATTATATACCAAAAATGTTTTTATGATGTGTTAATTTAGATGAATGAAGTTTATATAAATATTACAGCACACACTTTACAGTATGAGATATGAATTGACATTACAGGAAATCATGGGACTGTTTTGCTAGTTTATATTTAGTAAATAATATGGGATCTTATATTCTGAAGATACAGGCATTTTCTGCTTTACAAATGTTCACTTTTTCACCCGCGATTCAGTTTGTTTCCCCAGTCCGGTCATTGTATTGTCCATCTGCCTTTTGCCTGCCTTACCTGTAATTAAACCCCTTATACCCCGATACCCTGACGTCTGTGCCTTTGTCTTCGTTCCGTCCCCACGCTCGGCATGACAATATTATTATAATTACATGTATTAATAGTTTATTATTAATATTAAAATAATTCATAAGAAATATTTTTTATGCATTTTATTATATAATAATAATTACTGTTACTGTCTATCATTGTCTAAATGTATTTTTACTGTCTAAATATATGTATTCACCTAGTGTAAACATGCACGATGCTCTCACAGCAAATGCGAGGCTGAGACTGAAGTGCTATCCTTTGTTTCCACTGAGAGACGTGCCACGTGACTCATTTCCCCGCACGTACAATTTATCTTAGGTCGGCGTTCACGGTTTGACTTCTGAGATTCAGATCAAGTTCTAGGTAATTTTTTTTCCGAACTGGTTGGTTTCACTTATAAGAAATTCGAGTTCTAATGAGTTCGAGAAAATAAAGCCGTACACAGTGGCTAACGCTATTGCTATGCAAAGCCATTTGCAGCACCATCATAGCTCTTTACTTAAATCCACTGCACCGGTGAATAAAACCTTAAAAGGCCAGACAAATGCTTACAGATGTGTTTGCAGCCCAGCTTCCACAGTCAAGTGGTAGAGCCACTTCAATAAAGAAGGATATCGGTGTTTTCATTGTAGTCGACAAGAGACCATTTTCTGTAGTAGAAAATCTGGGGTTTCGGTGACTTCTCAACACATTACAACCGAAGCATTTTCTTTCAAATCAATCAAATATATGGCTGCTTTCCAGTAATATTTCCTCTTTGAAATTTTCTTTAAAATATTGTTAAAATATCATCTCGTCTTGTTCTCGTAAACCCAACATCATGTCTCGTTTCATGGGCTGAATATATCGTTGTACCCCTTTAGATAACCATGTTACATGTAAAGGCTATAAGACCATCTCCAAGCAGCTTCATGTTCCTGTGACTACAGCTGCCAATATTATTAAAAAGTATAAGCTTCATGGGACTGTAGCCATCCTCCTAGGACGTGGATGCATAAGGAAATGCAACCCCGGGAATATCAGAATGATGATATTAGAGAAAGAGTCAAGGAAACCATCCAAAACCATTCAAGCTGAGCTCCAACGTCAAGGTAGGTAACTGTCAGATCCTTCACATTTTGAACATTGATGGTCCCCATGGATGAAGACCCAGGAGGGAGGACTCCACTATTGACAGCATAAAAAATCCAAAGTAAAATTCACCAAAATGCATGTTGACAAGCCCCAAAGTTTCAGGGAGAATTTCCTTTGGACTGATGAGACAAAACTGGATCTTTTTGGCCGATCACATCAACTCTATATTCACAGAAGAAAAAAATGAAGCTTTAAAAGAAAAGAACACCATACCTACTGAAACATGGAGGGGCTTGGTTTTGTTTTCGGGCTGCTTTGCTGCATCTGTCACAGGGAACCTTGAATCTGTCCAGGACACAATCAGGTCTCAAGACTATTCAAGGCATCCTGGTGGCAAACATACTGCCTAGTGACAGAAAGCTCAGCCTCAGTCGCAGGTCATGGGTCCTCCAACAGGATAATGACCCAAAACATACAGCAAAAAGCACTGAAGAATGGCTGAGAAAAAAACATTGGACTATA
>JAODUD010000107.1:8704518-8714693 GCA_026784285.1 Stomatorhinus walkeri
TTACCCCCCCCCCCCCCCCCCAACCAAACAACCATGAATCCTGGTCTCTCAGCTTAGCAAGCATCACAATGTTTGTTAAGATCAGAGCCACTGGACATGCCAGTGGTGCTACGTTACAAACGTACGAATGGATGGGATTTCAGAAAATTCCTATCAGACAGTGCGTCAGAGGGAAGATCCCAATGAAAGCCCACAGATCTTATCCCTTGAATCTCATGGTTCGGGAAGCGTAATGTGGGTGCGCACACAAGCATGAGTGGAGTTTAAGTAACAGTGCCAGGAATAAAATGACAAGCGCACTCTGTCCCAGTCTGAACCCCAGGGCTGTATGTATGGTAGATGTGGGTGCATGTTTCCCAGCATCCTTCAGGCTTCTTACTCTGGTATTTTTTTCCATTTTGTCCTGGCATTCATTATCACTATATTTTTTAACTGGTAGCCTAAAAAAGCAACCTACAACAAGGTTTACAGATTCATGCAACGTTTGCCATTTGGTATTCACAGGTGAAGAACTGGCCTTGTTTTCCTGCTTGGGGCTCTCGAAATCACTCAAATGCAGCAACAGCAGAAAACCTGCAAATGCTTCCAGGGGTTAAAGCCATAATATAGCTGCCGACGCTTCTGTTTCAGTATAACACTGAGCTCTAGCTACAAACCTGCCTCCAAAATGTCACCCAGCCTCCGTCATGCTGACCCTGCCCGCATCGCCACCTGCCACACAGCAGATCAGCTAGCATGGAGCCGGTGCCCTCGCCTCTGTTTGGGCTACAGACTCTGTAGGGGGTTCTGGAAAGTGAAGAATCGGTTCAGTACCTAGAACACCCAGGACAAATCAGCACAGGGTGTCCCAGATGGCCATGAAATTACGCTGCCCCTCGACTGGCTGCGGCCTCAGGCCTCGCCTTGACCCCACAGGGTAGACTACCCAGCCTGCAAACACTCCAAACTCATGTCCTCCCAGAGCCATCATTGATGCCCTTTACTGGAGACGAGTTAGCGGCCAATGGTGGAGTGCCGAGAGAGGTAGGGTGTTACAGCCCAGCTCTGATGAAAATGAAAGACAAAAAAACCATGGCAAGTCTCTGGCCGTCTATGTTTACTAATGATCTAAATCGGGCAGGCGCCCCACTCCGTGGAAAGAAGCTTTTGGGAAACCTGGTACTTCGGTGGGAAGAGGGCATGAGCCATAAGTAGGAGAGCCACGGGGGTGGGGGTGGGGGGTACGTCATTCCAGAGGGTTTTTTCCATGCCCCCTGCCAATGAAAACATTTGCCGCAACACAGATAAGGCCGAGACAACTCGGGCAAATGAGAAGACGGCCGTGACTGGCGATGTAACCGTCGCAATTCAGATTTTACTCATTGACAGTTTTCACTAACTCAACAATCCTGTGCTCACTGTAATTTTGCTAGATAGTATTGACAGAGCGCCTGCCCAAAATTTGAATGACATTCCCTTCACTGATAACTGCTAGGACAGAGTCTGAACGATTTTTAGCTATATGTTGCAAGCAACTGTAACATTTTACTGCATTTTTTCTGCAACTTTACTATGGGTTAGATTTTGGACTCACATGAACATAACAGTGTGTAGGTCCCCCCCCCCCATAAAGCTTAATATTTAAGATAAGTGATGGCTTGATGGTTAGGGAAGTGCACTTGTACTTCAAAGACTGCTGCTTCAAATCCCTGACCAGCAAGGTACCGCCCCCAAGCACTGCTCCCTGGGCGCTGAATTAGCTGCCCCCTGCTATGTCACATTGTCACATATGGGTTACATGCAGAGGACATGTTTCGTTGTTGTGTGCTGTGGTGCATTAACAATGACCGCTGATCACCTAATTCTGCATTCAATGTATGTATACACACACACACACTTATGTATGTATTTCTGAAGAAGTATGTTATGTGCCAAGCCTTCCAAATAAAATCAATAAAGACTTGAATGCAAAAAAACATGTGAACGGAAATGACAGAGAAAAGGAAATGAAATGACAAAGTGTAGGGCATTGTGTTTTCACACTTAAATGAGCACAACCGATGAGATAAATCAAGAATTGCACAGCAGAGCAGCAGGTTTCCTGTCAGAAGGACACTTCCTATCTCAAAAAACCACATACACGATATCTCCAAACTCTGGTCCTGAAGATGTTCAAAACATCACGGGACTCAGTCCTGAAAAAGAACAATGGTAAAAACACATCCAAGGTGTGCTGCAGTACGACTACTGATAGGATGGCCATTTAATTACAATAAAGTCTCTTGGTATTAAAATGACCCCTTAGTGTGACCTAGTGAATACTCATCTGATTGGTGGGCTCGGGCGCACCAGTCTCCATCTGGGCCCAGGGATGCCCCGAAAAGAGCCAGATAAATAGCAGGTTGCTGAATGGCCCAGCATAATCTTGCATTGAATAAATGCCATTTTGTAAAAGAAGGATCACACTTCCCCATATGTTTGGAATTTACTGGTTTCAGGTCACAAGGGGACAAGGCTCTTTTCCGGAAAGAGATGACTGGATACAGAGTAGCCCTGAATATTCCAGCGTTAGCACACCTCATGCCGGTCTTTGACCTTGTCGTTTGAGAAACACACATCGAAAGTTTTCGACACCCTCAGTTAGCGACACAGCATCAGTCATGAGGTCTTACTAATGGCGCAAAGAGAGAACCTTATAAGGCCTTGAGGAAATGCTGGGGAAGTACTGTTCTCTCTCCTGATAGCTTATTTGAAGAGTAAAACATTGTCAACAACAGCAATATTCATAATGATCATCGCATTCAATTATGAGGGGGATCCATGGTGATGGTTTGATTACAATGACTGGCCTGAAAAATCTGTATGAGCAGATGTGATGACAAGGTGTGTGTTTCCTGAGTGTATATTGGAGAGGAAACACAACATCCTGTCAGACGTAAGCATGAGCTCAATTTGTTACTCCACCCTACCAATTTCAGTCAGTGTCTATAAATAATGACATTTCAAGACATAGAAGTTACCAGTAATGGTGACAGCACCTTGCCTGAAAAGGTAGTACCTATAGAGCTATTGGCCAAAAAAAACATTTCATCCCTTTAGAGACCTATGGTGTTTTGCAGAAACACAGACGCACACAGCCACCTTATCTCTCATTAGTTCATCTTCTCAAGAGGTACAATTGCAAACTGAAGTAATATCCTGTTATGTTTGCGTGTTTCTCTCTCTCTCACTTTCTCTCACGCTGAACGGTTTCATGGTGCACATCTGTCAAGAATTTTTACTCACAACGATTTTCTAAATAATTTCTATTTTTCAGGCTTTTAAAAGCACGACCATTTCACAGAGTTAAATACCAGATCTTGAGAGGGGATTGAGGTATTTTAGGCTTCAAAAATGCAGTCTTCCTACCCCCCCCCTCCTCAATTTTTTTTCATGTCTATATATTTTTACCACAGGATCATATCAAATATGTGTAGGAAGCAAATCCCAATTTCCTCAAAGCAACTGGAGTTAATCTAATAGCGTGGAGGGAACTCTGATAAATACACTTAATTTTTTTTTTCCATCCATCCATCCGTCCAGCAGTCTTTTAACCACTGATCCTGGTCTGAGTGAGAGGAGGCCTGCAGCCTATCACAGCATTGCAGGAATACACTCTGGATGGGGTACCAGTCCTATTATAATTATTATTATGTTTTAAGTCTCATGCACTTTTATCACTATTAACTATTAACTTCTGACCTTTTTGCTGCATTCCCACAAAAAAATTATTCTCTCCTGTCAAGGATTAACTGCTGGTACCATGTGAGGATCATCAGTGATTACTGTGTATATAAACCCGCTTGAATGGATCTCAGAACAGAGCAAATAAAAATTGCACAAACGAGACTGTGCTGAGTGCAGATCCATCAGCCCGGCTGGTATGAATGTTACAAAATCTTCCCTTCCGTCTCCCATAAGGACAATCTGAGGACCACATGGGTCACATGGGTCCGTCAGTAAGCACCTTCCTAAAAACAAGGAGCTGGCAATTTTTTATTTTTATTTTTTACAAAATTATGAAAAGCGAAAGCGCCCCCGGGCCCGAGGCAAAGCGTGGATGCATCTCGCAGCCACTGTGATCCTCTTTCGAGTGCAGCGCAAAGAGGCACTTGCACGCATATGGAAACCGCTTTCACATCTCCCTACCAGACGACTTTGGGGAAGGGATGTTAGGTTTACCCATCAATGCTGACCGACATGCTTGGTGATTTCAGACTGTACCAAAGCCGTAATATTCCTGCGAAGCCTCTTTCTACACCACTAACACTCCATTGCAGTGTATTAGTATTATTATTTAAACAATTCTTGCAGTTGCATCAGATAAGTCCATACAGGGTATGTGCAAACGTGACACCATGTTCAGTCCATTTGGCTGAAAGCACTTCCTCTTTGATACTGTGTGCTTGGTGTAACTGAATGCTAGTGTCCTGGCACAGAGCACCGCTGCTCTTCTGTACTACTGATTTGAATAACAATCATCAAAAAAGTAAACATGTATCTTTGCAGAAAAATATCATACATCTTTACAATAAAACAGAACTGAAACTGAGTTCCTATAATTGTTTTTGATTATTAAAAAAAAAATTCTAGCAGATGAATTTAAATTGCCCATCTAGCCATCCAGGCACCCCCTCTGCTATTGGCTTCACTTTCTATCAGTGGATCTGCATTACCAGTAAGAATTCTGACCCCAGAATCTTCACCTTGTACTCTTTTATCTACTGGAGTATGGTCTGACTGCGCTGGTTTCCTTAGGCGTAAGCCCTTCCGTAAACCTCTGCTAAAGCCGCGATCAGAATGAATGAATTTAAGAGCAGGCGAGGATTCTCCGAATGCCACTTAAGGGCCCATACACCAGCATGTGTCCAATGAGCCAGCTAATAGGATGCGAGTGAGCCGCTGTCGATTGGCGTACGTGGGTGACGGGTGCTAATCAGCGTGATGAAAGCGGGAAAACGTGGAAGTGAAACTAGGGCTGTGAACTGCAAAAACGAGCCGACACTGCAGTACTGATTTACCAAATTAGCTAATAGCTATAAACACAAGTGAGTTACTCAATAATAAATGTGTATAGCTTATATTCAGTTGATTACACTTCATAAAGTTATCAGCATGTTACATGACTACAGATACAATAACAGAGTGTTAACGTGAACTCAACACAAAATTTCAGTTTATGGTTCTTTTTTAATAATCTGGATATTACAGTATTATCACAGCTTGTAAAACATACAGCATGAGTACAAATTCATTAGCATGGGCCTTGAAACACTGAAATATGCTTTGTAGCATTTTAGTGTCTGACTGAAATATCTCTTAGCAATGTTAGCTGTGTTACTGAAGCATTACCAGTGTTAATCTGATGACGCGCTTTCCAAGTTTTCCTGGTTGTTCATACTGTATTTTCCATCCCCAGTGTGACCAGTATCCCAAGGAATCAAACATATGGTTGTGTGTTTCCCATAGTTGCTAAGTATGTTAGTAACATAGTTGTAACTATGCAACTGAATGAGCCCAACTATGTAAACTGCTAAGGGGAATGTTTGGGAAACGCACCCCGGTACGATATTGGCTGTGCACTCCTGAAACTCCATGCTGTCCTCATAATTATATCGTTTATATTGGTTTATATTGTTACTCATCACTTTTTACATGCATTTTGATTCTTGTTCGTTCGTGGAAAAAGGTCTGAGGGGCACAAACAGCTATTTAAGTTATATATCTATAATAAATATTTTATTTATAAATATTTATTAATTATAAATATTTTCATACCTCTCCTGTCCAAAGCTGGGTGACTTACTTGGCTAGCCGTGGTGTTATCTTTACCTGCTTGAGTCCTGTTTACATTCTGTAATGTAGGTGCACTTCCGTTGAGGACTATAATGTGGAGCTATGACATCACGCGACTGAAATTGCAAGACAAGGTCAACAGATGCAGGGGTGCAGCTTCACCTCGATTTAGGTGTGACAGGTAAAGATGGGATATTTACAGGATGGTGTATCCATGAAGTAACGTCTCACTTCCATGCCTCCTGCTTCTTTGAGAAGCTGTGAGGTAACGTTGTTTACACAAAGTGCAGCGGTGCATGTGATCACCGCACAGTTCTAGGTAAACACAGAGCACTGGTGGCCCCCACGATCAATCCACCTTGAATCTGACGCAGGAAGTTAGCTGCCAAAACCCCACCGTCACAATAACTACAGCAGCAGTGGCATCACCAAAACTGTTTCAACTGCCCCGACTAACTAGCCACAAATCTCTGTGAAACTGATTCTGTCTGTGTGTCACAGATGCATGTGAGGTATAATTTTGGAAATCCATTTTTACAGAAATATATTTAAGACTTGAATGGAAATATAGGGACTGTTGGGAACTAGAGGGAAGAAGATGACTGACTGAGTCGCTAAATGGTATTTACAGCAGCCATCCACTTCAATGCAGGGCTATCACAATGTAAACAGAATCTGAGACCATTCATTGTAATATGATAACTGCTCTTCCAATACTGTCCATCATTGTTTTTTTTCTGTTTAAATCTGTTTGTATTTTACCGTACTTGAAAATAAAATAAATAAATAAAACTATTAACAAAAGAAATTAATCAGCATCAAATGGATGATGACGATGATGAAGCAGCACGCTTTGAGACATTGGCCACTGCTTGCAGACATGAAGCCAGCAGGAAATGCCTTGCCCACAATGTAAATGCCCCCTGACTTCCAGAATGGACAATACTAAGAAGAACGCAGAGGAAACCCCCCCTCCCCCATGTGTCCGCAAGTCATGTCACTCTCCAACCTCGTCCACACACCCTAGGTATGCTGTGAGTTCATGAGAGGTTCACGGCAGCACTACATCTGCTCTATCGCTGAGCTTTCAACAGGATTATGGAGAATCGGGCTCACGCACTACTTTCCTTGAGAATGAAAGTGTTTAAGGATAAACCATAAGCTTTATGAAACCTGCAAAGAATCCACATTTTCAAATTGAGAAGTAAAACAACAGGAAGTTATATAGCTTAAGAGCAAAGAGATCATAAAGGGATGGCTGTACAAACACAGATGCCAGTACATCTTTCCTCCTTCCACTTCATTCGCCATGCATGTGAACACGCACCTCACATTTGTGCAAATGAATGTGACACAGAGAGGGCCGATCAACCACTGGTCACACTTCAGGCAGCTGAGCGACCATGCAGACTGTGAGGCACAAGGTTCAGAGTGAGAGAAGAAGTGAGGGGCACCGCTGACGGCCCCAGGCCACACACCTTACACTTACACTTGCCCTTAGGTGAGGGGCAGCTAGCTGGAACTCCATCCATACATTTTAACATAATGCAGAGAAAGCATCGCGTACGCAGCCAACAGCCCGGCCTCTGATGGGCCTCACTTGTGTACTTTTTATAAGAGCAGAGTTTACGAGTTCATACATAGACAAAAGGTCATCAAAAAATACTTTCAGATTCAGTACAAAACGGCAGTGACGTTAGACATATCCTTTTAATAACCTACGACTGGTGACGCTTTGCCAAGTGTTACCATGTGACACATATGCCCACAGACACATAAAAGATGCTTTCATTATGAGATGCACTGTGCTGTCCTTGTAAAAACATGCCAGGGCAAATATATTTGGCTGGATCTGTGAGCATTAAACTTAAAAAAAAAAAACACTCACCTTCCAAGAAGTCTGTCAGTCTGGAATAATCAACTAATGGTTCTTCCTCTCCTGTGCTTCTCTTTTCCCTTTGTGAATTTTCCCTCAAAGCCCTCCATCCACCACTAAGCAGTCAGGGTGACGCGACAGCCGGAGATGCCACCCGGCCGAAGACCACTGGCTCTGTGTGACAGGACAACCACGGGCGGCAAATCAGACACCCTCACCCCGAGTCAGTGACATAAAGAGCCAGCGAGAGAGAGAGAGAGAGAGAGAGAGAGAGGAATAGGAGAAGGAAAGGAGAAGAGTAAAAAGCAAGTGCAGAAACCTGGCAAAAGGGAAGTTTTGAAACCTTGCAGATGTCGTAAGAGGCTCAGGGTGTTTGAAACTTCCATGAGTCAGCCCCCTCCCACCTCCACAGCACGTACCCCGGCACGTGCCCAGAGCTACCCTGAGCAGGTAGCGTTGACATAGCCACTCTGTGCTTCGTGAATCTGCCGTTTCAGACAGACTAACTGACCACACCAGTGAGCTCACCGGTCCCCGCTCAGGCCGGTATGACATGTATGAAAGACATGTATTGTATGAAAGCTAGCAAAACAAACTTTCATTAAATTGATCCTATCATAGTTTGGGGCCACACTCAACTCTGTTGTATTTCCCTGCAAAAATAAACACTTCTTGTGACATTCACAAGTTACAGTTTGCTGTAAGATGATTAAGGACTACCGGCTCGGGAGAATCTGACCCAGACAGCAGCTCGTGTTCATCGACAGTTGGTGGAATCGGTTGAGGGAGAACCAACCCACAGCTCACACTAAACTAGCTACACAAAAACACACACTGGATTTACTGGGCTCACGTTGTATTACCATCTGATTTTACATATCAATATCTTAAAAGAATTAGATATATAACTATGCAGCGTTACAACATTTCAACTGTTATGTGGACTCCAGCCCAATTCAAATTTAAGTTAATGCATTAATTTCTTATTAATCAGAAATGCTCTTTCTTCTTTTTCCAGGTTTCAAGTTAGTTTCTCTAACAGCCTGCGAGGAACTTCCCTAATTTCCATTTACCAGTCAATGCATTGTTTTGTTTCTTTGTGTCGTGGCTTTCTGTCTTACTCACTTTCCTATCTGGGTAGTGATGAAGTTCTCTAAGTCAGTAAACACTGTCTGTCTTTTCCACTCAGACAAAACACTCTTAATGCTTTGTTATAAGACACCAAACATGTATCATGAGGGAGGATTGCAAATTGGCAGCGCCCTGCCACTTTCAAAGATCGATCGCCTTGCATGACAAGATTTCTGATTGGAGAAAATACATGCTGCCCATACATAGGTGATAAATACAAATTAAAATACACACACACATCTGTTTAGTCAAACATTAGCCCAAAGTGCAGTTTAAGAAACTACATATATAGGCTTGAGACATCTATAAAATAAAAACTATGGCCATAGTCATCATTCTTCATGATTGTAAAAGTGTGTGTGAGGGGTAGGGATCAACTTGACCCTTTTCTAGTTCTGTTCTCAGGTCTAATATAGCCTAGAAAACCCTTGTTACATTAAATGATAGAGATTATAGGAATTCTGAAACCTGGAATTGAACCTTAGAATCCTGATGCTAACAAGCTATAGAATGCACAAAGGCTGAGTCACTGCTGATGAGCAAATAAGAAATACTATGACTATCATTTAAAAAACACGGTAAAAGGTCTCCCCCTAAACTTTGTGCAATCAGAATAAAAACACTGTTATTTCGGTAATCATGAGAATCCAGCCTGCTCCTACTCTGCCCTTTGCGGCAACGGAGTAACAACCCATAAAAAGTGCACGGACATCCCCGTATAACAGGAATTCTTTGTGCATTACAATCTTAGTGATAATTTGCGATATAATTACCCATCAAGGTGAAGACATTCCTTGGATCGTAGCCTTGGGATCTGAAACAGAATGCTCCTCTTAAAGCTTTGGGAATTTCCTCTAATGCCTTTTTCTTGAATAAAAAAAGACGGTGTTGTGCCAAAATGTGAGAGTGAAGTAACCTAAAGCATCTCGGGGCGGCCAACCACGCTCACGTCCCCGAGTGACAGCTTCATGTCATCACTACGACTCTTATCCACTTTAACACATTATGGCGCAAGAACAAGTTGCTTTAACATGTGGAAAAAAAAGTGGGTTTTTTTCAGAAATTGAATTTTACTTGCAACTGTCGCGGGAGATGAAGTGCAGCAATGCAGCAGCGAGAGTGCATGTGTAAGATAGACTGGCACAAGCGAGAGTGCCTGTGTAAGATAGACTGGCACAAGCGAGAGTGCCTGTGTAAGATAGACTGGCACAAGCAAGAGTGCATGTGTAAGATAGACTGGCACAAGCGAGAGTGCCTGTGTAAGGTAGACTGGCACAAGCGAGAGTGCATGTGTAAGATAGACTGGCACAAGCGAGAGTGCCTGTGTAAGATAGACTGGCACAAGCGAGAGTGC
>JAODUD010000107.1:8714793-8727566 GCA_026784285.1 Stomatorhinus walkeri
TGCCTGTGTAAGGTAGACTGGCACAAGCGAGAGTGCAGGTGTAAGATAGACTGGCACAAGCGAGAGTGCCTGTGTAAGATAGACTGGCACAAGCGAGAGTGCATGTGTAAGATAGACTGGCACAAGCAAATGTGACAGAAGGAAATTGAAAGGCTATATTTAGGGCTGAACATGTGAAAATAATTGAAAGTGAATTCAGTTAAGCCATGCAGTTGTGGTACAATGGCAGAGACTCAAAGGATAGGGAGCCTTTCCTGTTTTTGGCAGAGACAGAGGATAAAAGGTCAGCTCCTGAGGCTGGACAAACCCCCATCTGCACATGGACTGACCCACCTCCACACAGACATGCCTAAACCCACACACTGATATTTCCGCCTCCACAGACCCTTCCCACCTCTTCACTGGCACTGCCACCACCAAACAGACATACCCACCCCCAAACGGGTATATCCTCCCACACACTGATATTGCTACCCACACTGACTTCGCCATGCGCGCACTGACATTCCCACAAACACAGTGACATTCCCACACGCACACTACCTTTCCCACACACACTGACATTTCTACCTTCACACACCAACATCTCCACCTGCACACTGACACTCACACCCACACACTGACACTCTCACCCACACACTGACAATGCCATCTCCACACTGACATTCCCTTTCACACTGACATTCGCCCCCCACTGACAACTGAACCAACAATATTTAAACCTCACACTGACAATAGCACGGTGCGAGGTATTGTTGCAATGCACTTACTAAGCGGTCTTCCCAGTTATGTTCTGTCTTCCTGGCCCTTCCCGAACCTCCCGCGCCTCCTGCCAATCCTTGTGCCCATCTGCCCCTCCTGTGACTTTCCCCGTGTCCTTATTTGCGTATAACGTCCACATCTCCGGATTGACCTCTTGGCTTACCGACCCCTGGCATCCTTTCACCCGACAACCCCTGCACCTCTTGGATTTTGCTCACGACCCAGGCTATTGACTACTCTCTGTGCATTCCCCAATAAACCTGGTTGCCTGGATTTCGGTGTTTATGTCGTGAATAGCAGGACAGTACCAAAGTATAATAAAGGATAAAGTCCCCTCTTTAAACTCCAAAAAGAAGTAAATGCAAGATTGAAATAGGTCACATTCTTTGTTTCTTTTTATTTGACAACCAGTAAAACAGAGATAGGTGTATGGTTATGGTTTTCTGTTCAGATCCTAAACGTTTTGTCAAATTTAAGAATTAGATACCCTGTGCCAAACTGAGACAAAAGGAAATTACAGACTACGAAAATCAAACTCAGCCTGAAACGGAAGATCATACGTTTAAGACATGATCTTTTTGTTACCATCATCTCTGTTGAAGTAAGTTTTCCCAATATGATTCTTTGTGCACTATTGTCCAACTCTGATCTTCTTGTCATCTAACACACCCAAAATGATGCCAAAATGTTCCTAGTCATGTGACACGAAGAGTTTGTATGCAGGGAAAATTTCCATTTCAATATCCCTGCCTCTCCCCTTCTCTCAAGGTTTCTGGCCCTGCGATGTCCATACCCAATTTGCATTAAGCTAAAATATGCATGTGTGCTTGTGTGTGCTTGTGTGTGACATGTTAACCCTTAGAGGAGGGACTCAGTTGTTCAGGGCTGTGATCAAGGGTTACTGGCAAGGGCTGCCTAGAAATGTTTGGAGTGGGGAGGTCAGCCGGAGTTGGTGGAGGCGTGGACTAGCAGGCATGTGATCCTGGGCCGCCTGGAGCGCTAGGCAGGCCAACAGGCCAGCTGTGCAGCCTGCAGAAAATACAAACCCAGCCACACTCGTGCTTGGGCTGGTATTATTAGATGCCAGATCAGTCAAGGTGCAGATGGAGGATTACCAGATCAAGATCCAGACATGGCCATCCCAATTTCAAGACCGGAACCTGATCGAAAACCGCTGGAATAATAGGAGGAAGATTGATAGTCAAATTCCATCAAACAAAACTAAGGTGTTAAATTGTTTTTGCACCAGGAGTAGGATAAAGTCAGTCAGCAACAACGTGAAGGACTGGTAGCATGCCAGTATTGATTGTTTAACTAATGATGGATGATATGACGATAATTTATCATGACCAGTTGCAACTGCATCCACAATAAGCATTTCAGAGTTATTGTAAGCATTGCAATAAAGCACTATTTAACACTATTATCAAAAAGACAGAACATATTGGCAAGCAGCTATCACACGATCGCCTGCGTGCTTGGAGGCTACAACAGTGCTACAACTTGTGTGAAACAAAGCAATTTCAGCCGACAAAACATCACAGAGCTGTCTGTATATCTTACTTCTTTGTCAATTACCTGTTTCACTGGATCTCAAATTACTGAAAAGAAATCTTGAATTAAAATTTTTTGATCTTTTCTACAAAGTTAGCTAACTTTGTAAAAACAAACTTCATATACCATTGGACTGCTAAAAATATTGCACTTGCGCCACGAGGTGAATAACACACCGGCAATAGAGTGGTCGGCTAAGGTGACGAATAATGGAGTGCAGCATGGCTGATGGGGAGAAACTGGCTCAGGAACAAGGTCTAATTTGATTGTGTGGGAAAGGTTTGGATTTGTGAAATCCAACGTGCACCAATCTACTGCAATTAGCAAACTTTGTAAAGACACGGTTCATACAAATGTGATAAATATTCACTTCTACTCAAAACTTTTGAAGCTTTACTATTAAAAAAAAAACAATTATAATGAGTCAATTTCTTATACGTGCTGTATTTTACATACCTTAAAACAACTTGTGTTATTTTATACAACAGTTAGTTCCAACCAACATATCTGATTGGAAAAGAGGCGTTCTGTGAGTATTTCACATCAGCCATATCACTTCGCTTTACAGGTGTGTCTAAAATCTGTTACACATACCTCACTTTCACTAACATGGGGCCGGTGTTGGGCTGGTTCCTGCTTGCTGCCTTTTGAGAATCTGCCTGCGTTTCCATCTCTCTCAAAAATGAATGTAGGCAGAAGTGAAAGTAAAGATTCATATGTATTCCTTTTTGTTAGATTTATTTTGATGTTTTGATTTAAAAATTTTACAAGCTGCAGAACCAAAAAAAATGTTTCCAGCTGTGATATATCGGAGTACAATGTGCATGATATCACTTAATTAATGCTACAACCACTTGTTGATTACCTAACATTAGTACCAACCAGTTGTTGTTTAACATTACTACATACATTCCAATTTAGTAATTTTTTTTTTTTTTTGACCACACATTCTGTATTTTTCAGGTCCCCACAAAGGTCTGTGAATGCAATCAAAAAAGTAAAAATGCCAAAAGGCTCGTATTTTGTTTGGTTAGTCATGGATAAGCTTTGGGTGGGGTATGGGTTAAGGGGGGGGAATGTTTTCTGCAAATGAATGTTCTCAATAACAAAAAAAATTGAATAGCAAAGGGGTTGCTCAGGTATGACAGTGGGGTAATGGATGTTTTATCTGAGGGTCCTGCTTGCAGACTACATGTCTAGATCTATATTCCACAGCTTTCTGTGCATAAATATGGGAGGCGTGGCTTTGAGGGGGGACACGCCCCTTTACCACAGTAACAGTTGTTTTGACAAAGTTTCTAAAATGGTCTCAGGGGGGCATCTCAGCTGTGGCTCAGCTAGGGAAACTGACCCGACACTGCATACAAGACACATCTAAACGATAACCTATATCAAAAATGATAACCCTGTTTCTGACTTGAGCCTGGTCTCCTTAGGGTTCTGTTTGATCACCACGCCACTGCATGCACCCAGGGGTGGGGTGCAGTATGGACATGGATACCCTGGCAGACTCAGGGGTCTGGCAGGACTGAACAGTGGCCCCCGAACATGTAAAATTATGCAGAAAATTAGGCTGGGGGGTAAGGTGACATTTTTGCTAGGGGGCCTAGAATTTCTGGCTACACCCATGCATGAACATAACATGTATGTAAACAGATGATGGGTAAACTCTCCAGTAAAACTCCTTTTTAAAACAACATGCTGATATTTTGTGGTGATTATTTGCTTTATTCTCAGGATGAAGGTATCATTACATTAGACCAATGATTCTCAGCTAGTTTAGCCTGATGATCTACATCCTTCCTATATCATGACCCAAATTCATAATATTCTGAACCAAATTTATTTCACAAAAACGTGCAGTAATGGTAAACAGAACATAGTTTTTTAACAATAGCACAATGCCTTCATGCACTTCACAAAAAAAGTCCGACATAATATAACACAGCCCAATGAAAATACTCCCATGACCCAGTTTTTGGTCGAGACCCATGATCTAAGAACCACTGCTTCAGAACACATTCACACTCATTTTTTTAAAAAAGGATGGATAGATTTCTGAGTACAAGACTGTCCATTCAAAAACAAGTGTTTCAGCATCCTGGCATCTGCTTTAAAGCAAGCCTTCAAGAAGTTTCCAAAAGCTAAACTACAATGTTACCAGGAAACTCACTAAGTGTAACACCATGAAGTAACAGGTACAAATCTAACCAGACATCAATGTCTGACTGCATGACTGCATGTCTGAGCGTATATATCACGATTATCAGGGTTATCTATTTCTCCCCCAAAACATTTACCCCAAACAGGAAAATAACACAGCATCGTACCAGCACATTACACCATAAATGCACTTCAATATATTTTCTCCTCCTGTAACCTAGTTGTCTGCAAAAATATGACATATGTTTATTTCCTTTCAGGAATGTTTAGGCTTTTTTACTTCTCTCAGGAAAACCGCATTACCCAATAAACACCTATGGCTCATGTAACCCAGAGTGCTCGACCCAGTTTCCTCTCTCTAGTGAAGCCAATGTGTTTGATTAGGCCAGCCAGACATGTTCCAAACACGTCCTCCATGTTTCAGCAAGCCTGGCTTATCGTTTGATTAATCCCTAAAAGGCTGCAGTTTTGGGCCAAAAAAGAAAAAAAAAGCAGGCTGGAGTTACGCGCAGGATCGACTGTCGTGTAGCATTCCCCCCACTGCCACCCCCCCCCCAAAAAAAAGAAAACCAGAGCCCAGGATGGAACCTTAACTATGTGATATGGAATGTTGACCAGTGAGCTCTCGAACAAATACTATGTGGAACAGGAACGAGCAGAAGCGAGAGGATATCGTACCAGTATGTCCATCATGGCTTGGCGGCTTGCGGACAGATAGTCTGGAAATCCTCAACGTTGTTAACAGCCTGGGTACACGCATGTCATCCCCCTGCAGACTGCCGATCTCTCCTGTGTCACAGGAACACAAGGAAGGATAGGAGATATTCTTACTCATGATACAATGAACAACACAGGGTTTTAACTTTCCTTCTGGAACAAAATGTGTTTAGCAACTTAGCATATTTAAAACATAGAACCGTAATAAAATGTTTTGATTGATTTATTACTGTTTTGAATGTTGTTTTAATTATAATTTAATTGATCTAGGAAAAAACTGATATTTACCATTTATTTTTGCAGGCCCGTGTATAAATGACCATTGAGGTACAGTAATAAGTCACCACTTTGTCTTGTAAAAATGAATAATATTCACGCATCAGGTCTATCTTGGAATGGCTCTGGCAGGAGAAGGAGCATATTAACAGGGATATGGATGAAAAAGCAAAAAAATTAAAAATTCCTCCCACCTAAGACCGCACTCCAGTCTATAGCACTTAGCATAGCAAATAGCTTAACCTTGGCAGGGCAACTACCTACTCAGGGACACGGTGATACACTATCTATGGAACATACAAGATAAAGCTGATAGCATCACTGAAGGAGTGTGTGTCATTAATGGCAGCTGTGAACCCCAGAAATTAGTCTTAGTTCTGAGTTTTTAAACATTTTTATAAACAAACCTGCAATATTATCATGGGTATGTGGTATTCATTGGTAATAAATGGTGCATGTAAATTAAATTACTTAACCCTTAAACACAATCCAGGTTCAAGTGTAATTCTCAATGTTATTAATATTTGAATACTATTCCTTTCACCATTGCAAATGGCTCCATTTAGGAGTAAACTCCGGACGCAGCATGGAGAAAGGCTGAGGTCCGATATCATGCTTCTCCCTTACAAGCTTAGGACCTGAGAGGAAGCAAGAAGAAGAGCCTGAAAGAAAGAGGAAACAGGCAACAAAAAAGAAGACAACAAAAAGGGGAAGGAGATGACAGAGAATAAAACAAGAGTAAATGGTGACAAAAGATCTGTCAGAACAAATGAGACAGTGTTGAAAATCTGTCATTTGGAAACTAGCGTCCTGAATGCTGTGGTTGTTAGAAACAAAAAGCGACTGGTATTCATTCAAATTACTGGACAATTCAATTACACTATCATTACTAATGAAATCGCTCCTGTATGTGACCATTAGTGTTGGGCGGTATACCGACTCATATCGAAAACCATTTTTTATTATTGTTATGATATGAATTTTTCTTTTACCGCAATACTGGTTTAAATAGCCTACACAACGTTAAGAAAGTGGTGCAGCTGAAAACTGTTTAAGGGGGGACAATTTTCACTACTGTACCACTAAAAATGTTCCGCGAAACATCAGAAACAGAAGATATAGCTGACGCTGGAGTTGAAAATAATGAGACACTGAGGTTGTCAGAAAATCGATTCTCAGATACTAATCGATATAAAAAATTAGTAACTGATTAGATACTCATTTTCACCATTACTGATACCAACAGTGCGGTTTTCGCCTCATTCGCCACACTTCACACAGCACCACTACAGCACAGGCGTGATCAATTAAATTATAATTAAAACACACTCGCGCAGCCCCTCCCCTCCTCTCAATAGCCGCTGAACGCATTCCCACTGGTTCACACACACATACCGAGTTGGCTGAACACGGCATATGCTGCAGTTGAAGGCACTTTGCAAGCTGCTTCAGTAAAAAAAAAAAAAAAAACAAAAAAAAAGCAAAAAGTGCCGTTTGGAAGTATGTTGCAGACGAGCAAGGAAAGGCAAAGGATTTCTATGGTTTTCTTCAATACAGGGAACTACTCTCTATACAGCTTTCCACTTAAAAATCACTTATCCAGTTAGATTCAAGGTGATTTGGAGGATTTCCTGGGCAGCATAACATGTATTATATCCAAAAATGCCCAACTGGTATGCAGATGGAATCTAGCCCACAAAAATGTGAAAGTACACAGCAGCATGACAGAAAAATCATAGGATTCAGTTATTTTTAGCTATAAGCCTCTATGCAAACAGTGCTACAAAGGCTAATAATAAAAGAATATGGTTAATGTCGAAACAATGCAAAATCATAAAACATAAATGTGTCCTGTAAAATCCTATAAAATGTAGTAAACGCCCAGTCATACTTTAAAAAAAAAAACCAATATATCTTTGAAAAATACCATGCTATAAATTTTTGGTTATACTGGCCAGCTTTAGTCACCATCAATGAAGAACCAAAAAAATCTCTTTTGAAACAATGTTAAATTGAGCCTTCTAAATTTGACCTGACTACAACATACAATTTAAAAGTGGCACACCAGAAAAAAGCAAAATACAGAATGAATCAAAATTCCCTGTTATAACCCATTAAGTTGCCCCATCTTTGATTAATTGGTAAAATCTTTATGCTCCACCAAATTTGCTGAATGAAGTCTTAATCCTCATCACAAGAGCAATGCAAATATGTATTTGATTACTAGCAATGTTATAAGTAAGCAAGTTTTTTTAACTTGGGATATTTATAATGTTATACCCAGAGGCAACAAAAACAAAGTGGATCCATTTAGTTTATCTACTGCCTTTGTTCAAGCTCATTAAATACACACAGACATCTGAAGAATCACTTCTACTGTTCATTTATTTCTATATACACACACACACTCCAAAATATTTTGATGGAGTCTAATTGAACAACAAGGGCAACACCACCACCAACTACAATAATACTGTAATCGTCATCATCATCATCATCATCATCATCATCATCAGCATGCACCGCACATAAAGTTGACAGGCCCATCTCTTGGTACTTAAAAGCCTAAAATTTGAAATTATATCATAAAAGTAGAGTAGAACATGAATAAATGTGCTTGATAAGCATGTACCTCCCCCATCCCGAATATGTCGCTAACCCATTATGTGTCTGTGTGTGTACGCATATTTTTAATGTACAAGCCATCATAACTGATTTGATAACTACTTTCCAGGACCATTTACATAACGACATCGTTTATGATCACCAGACAAACCACATCAGCCAAATCAAACCAAAAACAGGTAAAACTTCCTAAAAGAATCATACTTAAAACAGTTACTGTAATATGACTCATTTACGTCACTAAATCAAATGTCAAAATTGACGGACACGTAACCGCTGTTTACCTTGCCTTTAAAGCGCGCGCTCTGCCGCGCTGCCGATCGGCAGGCGCGAACACATCCGAGAACCGACGCCGCCACGCGACACGAAAGCCCCGCCCCCTTACCTTTCTCCACAGTACGAGAGCGCGGCATCCGCCACGCGCCCAAGACATTCATTCACCAAAGGTCGCGCGCGAGCGCCGGGAGCGTGCCTTACTATACAAGAACGGCGGAGATGTGAAGAGAGGGACACGCGAACCCGGAGAAGAAGCAGGAAAAATACAATATTGGAGCTACAGCAGCTGTGCCCACCAGAGCAACGCGCGATAAGAACACACACACGTTGACACACTGTTTATTTTCCAGACAGTTCCTATTAAAGGTCATTTTAGAATTTGTCAATATATTTTAACCATGTATAGATGATCCCCTTGGAACTGTGAACTTGTTGTTAGCATGTCATGTTTAATACTGAGTTTTAAATAATTCGCATTTGCAGAGGTATTGAGATTAAAACAATCGACTTGCATCGGTTCAATTACAGCACTCTTTCATAACGATACTCCAGTGAAAAATCGCAGCTTGCCTGCTCTGCTGTACCGATGTTTCCTCGACAAAACTGTCAATTCAAACAACCGGTATACTCATGAAATACCGAATGTGCGTACCTCTTCACAGTCTTCAATATTATTAATTACATATTCATAAAATAAACACTCTAGACCACGAATTACTCCCTCTTTCAAAATACCTCTGCATGGTTACAACTAGCTTCGCGTTATGTTTCGCCTTAGAAAATACATATCTTAGCTGCGATTTTGAACATGGGGCAATTTACCCGTCACAAAAAATAAGCATACAAGTAAAAAAATAAGCGGTAGTCATTCTTCACTTACGAATAAGCGTGGTGGATTCAACAGCGAAGACGACCAGCCGCTAATTCCCGAAAAGACTTATTCAAGTATCCGAATGTATGTTCTGAACAATATTTTAATCCAGAAGTATTCGAATCCCGGGGAATCGGGACAGTTAAAGGCGATCTATTCTTGAGGAATCACAGACCTTTTAAAAACGGGAAAACCCACCATCCAATGACTAGCTAACGATCTTGCCGTAACCGTGATATAATACTTACAGTATTTGCATTAAAAGGACCTGGCGGGCGGCAGCCGTTTCGTTTTCTGAAGCACATCCGTTTCTTTTATTTGTTTTCTGTACATAAATACAGTATCTTTTCCTCTACTGTTCCAGCTTCAGTATCGACACCCTTAGAAGCAGGCAGAGGTTGAGCTGCGCATGCGTTCACTTAGACAGTTCTACTCAGGCGGTTTGCAGAGGATTTCTTTAGAAATTGTCCTTTCCACTGGAACTTCTTTCCTTTTCGTGCGCAAATATAACCACCACTGGAAAATAACAGCTGTATTTCAATCGCTAAAACATATAAAGAAATAATGGGAACAGTAATAAAGCAAAATAATTCCCGATGCAAAATCCATTACTTGCTGCATGAACACGTTCTCTCACCAGCACTTTAGTTTCTGAAGTTCTTTTTCTTTCCTCTAAGAAATAAACTAAAGGTAGAAAGCATAATTTAAATGACCTCATGACTTGACGAGTGCAAATAATATTTTTGTAAGCAATGACAACGTACTGAATTATTCCGTACGTTTCAAGACTATTATTGAACACTAAAAATGAACTTCTGTTCTCAGGAACGCGATTTAATTCCCAGCAGGTGTCGCTAAACACCAACAATTGTGAGATTAGTTTGGTAGACTCGGTGCATTAGAAACGATTACATTGCTTGGAAAAGTTTAAGGTAGAAGAGAAAGAGGATGCCTAACAACAAGTTGGAAGCCCTCAGTTATCACCATAATTAATGTTGCTGGTAAGGTCCTGACAAAACACAGCATAGAAAGAATTAACATAAACTGAATAGTACCAATAATAATAATGACGATTATAATGATGATGATGATGATGATGATGATGATGATGATAATGATGATAATAATAATATATCATAGGAATAAACATACAAACATTTTATCACTCTAGCTATAGAGTGAAAAAAACCCCAAGTTATCCATTAAATAACTGCAGTGCCAACCTATGATGTATGCCAAATATCCACTTGGTGTCAGTCACACTCTTTCTTTAGTATTAAAGGTTCATTTGGCACTTTAATTAAAGGCAATGAACACCCAATGGATATCACCTTGTCTGTGAAATAACAGCTTAAGAATAAAGTGTCTTTTTAAGCTGTACTTTTTCAGTACTTCAGGGTACTAATTATTTACAGGTCTTGTATGCTTGATGTTACCTTGTTGAATGTACTTGGAAGTTCAATAACTGGACGTATCTATATCATTCTAAACATACTTTGCTTTTTTTCACACATTTTAATTAACTGTGCCCAGAGATTCTCTTCAACTCTCTCGGAAAGTGGGTCAAGGTAAACACAAGTAAATACATGTCCACCCATGCTGGCACCCAACATCAAAATAATAAAAAGGATATATACATTTTTTATGTTTTAAATTGAACCATAGAGTAGATAGGAAGATAGCGGTGTGATCAACCCCAAAATATAACTAGCCACCCCAATCAAAATTTTCTGCTAATGCCACTGTCCATAGAAGTCTACTTTTAAATTTTATGTCATTGTTTCTCTGCAATGCACAAATGAAAATATTAAATGTATCAAATTAGTCATGTTCAGCCATTTTCCCATTTGATACTGTTGTATTAAAATATATTGGCTTGCATTTCATGTTTCTATGCAATCTTTAGAAGGGATACTACTGCTCTGTAATGTCACTTAGATATATTGCTGCAGTGATCCTACCACGGCAACCACAAGACGAGTTTGCATTTGATGAGATTTTTTTTTAACCGCAGAAGATCTCAATAGATGGCCCACTAGATACCTTCATTTGGATAGTGTATGCTTTCAAAATTTAAATGCAGTACATAAATAAAAGGCCGTTTGAGATTTCAGAGCAAAATTCCAAATCTTGATAATGAAATTGGTGGTTGTTTGTTGCACACAAAGAAATAAATATGTGACGTTTCCTGGTGAGAAAAATCAAACTGCAACACTGTATTGCAACACAATATGCTCCTTGTCATACTAGTAGATTTTGCACTTCATGATTCCTTAGTAATATGCTCTTTGCATCAAATAATTTGATATTAATTTACCGTAACTAGGCCTTAAATTCAAAAAGGCATCAAAGTACTCAAATGAAATAGCATGTTTAAACTCGTGGTTTTCTTCAATACAGGGAACTACTCTCTATACAGCTTTCAACTTAAAAATCACTTATCCAGTTAGATTCAAAGTTATTTGGAGGATTTCCTGGGCAGCATAGCATGTATTATATCCAGAAATGCCCAACTGGTATGCAGATGGAATCTAGCCCACAAAAATGTGAAAGTACACAGCAGCATGACAGAAAAATCCTAGGATTCAGTTATTTTTAGATTTTATGGGAGGTTTTATTCCCACTCTTCTGCTACACTTAGGTATGAATGTGATAGAAAAGGGGACGCAAAACTTTTTTTATTTCTTTTTAAAAAATTTTTAAATTATGTCACTCATAACTCACTGTTTGGTACATGAATCAAGAGGGACTAAAAAAATATTGCGTGAAGGTTTTGGCTTCTTAGATCAAAATAATTCTGGAATAGTTGTAGTAACAGTTAATGCTAAGTATTGTAAGAACAGTGCCTCTGAGACCCACTATGGCCACCAAAATGATTGACAGCTAGATGTAGGTTATACTCAATCAACCAGCATAAAGGGGAACAGACTTGTGACCTTCCTGAGAGGAAAAGCCTCCCAAGTGTCTGAAATGATGACCTCGTCCCTCACTGACATTCCCCTCTCCAGAACCTGTCTTCTCCTTGCCAGTGGTGGTTCAGGCTTATATTGCTCCCTGGGTAACCCCCCACCCCCTTCAGGCTCCCCCACCCAACAAAAAATGTTTGTTTATCTCATACCACCCCCACCCCCCAAAAAATAACACCATTCGGCATTGTCATTTTCATTAAGTTAGGAAAAATGCAAATAAATTATGATTAATTTAAAACGTATGTTACTCATTGCATTAGTATGGCTAGCAGTGTGCTATTTGATAGATTGCCCGGCTTCCATTGTGGCAACCTGAGGTCAGCCCAGCCCCATCCCCTTCCCCATCTCGTGCTTCTTTGTGGTAGCCTGCCTAGTTACAAACTAGGTGCACAAATGTCATGATTGATTTGTGTGTGTCTGTGTGTGTGCGCGTGTGTTTGTGTGTGTGTCTGTGTGGCTGTGTGTGTATGTGTGTGTGTGTAGGTGTGTGTGTAGGTGTGAGCGGGTATACCTATCCTTATGGGGACACAATGTCCCCATAGTGTGATAAATATCTGTTT
>JAODUD010000107.1:8790417-8816834 GCA_026784285.1 Stomatorhinus walkeri
CCGGTTCCCATAAGGGAAAAAAAACAGATACTTATCACATTATGGGGACATTGTGTCCCCATAAGGATAGGTATACCCGCTCACACACACAGACACACACACGCACACAGGGCACACACACACACAGGCCAGTATTTATATCTTTGTAGGAACTGTCTGTAAAGTTCAATGAGCAAAACCCTAATCCCAACAATGACAACCTTAACTCATACCCAATCTTAACATTAACCAAAGTAACCAAGTAGCCAAATAACATACAAGACTCTTAGCATTTTTAGTTTTTTTGTTGCAGTGTCAGATTTTTCTAAAAGTTTGTTCCACATTGCAATGTAAGTCTCACACACACCAGGCAATTTAGAACTGCCGGTTCACCTAACTGCATATCCTTGGGCTGTGAGAGGAAGTCCACACAACACGTGGAGAATATTACACTTCCACACACAGTGCAAGCAGGATTCAAACACTCAGGCTGGGAGGTAACAGGTCTACCCCTGTGTCACTGGATTCCACACATACCCCAAACGTGGTCAAGAATCAGCCAGGGCTCCGAAGGTGGGCTTTCCTAAAGTAGTATAAATAAACGAAATTTTCTGTTTGCATCTGTTCATTGTATGTTTTTTTTTTCTTCATTTTTACAGGGGAGCAACAATACAGATGTAACGACTGAAAACCCTCAGCCAAAAATCAATAAAGCTGTTACAAGCAAACCGTCCCATGGTGACGGAGCAGCTGAGCAGATATTAGAATAAGATTCTTTGTTGTTGTTGCACAAAGCGTGGATTAGTAGCTCCCCAGCCGGCAGTATAGCAGATACAATATAAAAACAGAGAAAGGATTAAAAATATAGAACACAGTAACAGATATACAAACACACATGGTAAAAAAGTTACATCAGAAACATATGTGCAGTATTGGTGGAGCAGTGCAAAAAAGTGAGTGCCACATATCAAAGAATTGCTGTCTATTACTTTTTTTTCCTATTTTGAGTGTTTTTATTTCCATATATGCCAGACATTATATCTTATATATAATTGAGCTGAATCATATCCAATTAGAGTTCAAGTGAATCACTTTCTGTTGGGGCAAGGGTAGGGCCAAGAAAGTGTATTAGCAGATGGCATAGAAGAAAACTGCAATACAGGGGTATCCGGAGCCAGACAGAGTTCATATGCCGAAGGTCCGACAAAATAGGGGTAAATAAGTACAAAATCACCAAAGGCAACAGTTCTCTCAAAGGTAGGTGCAACTCAAAAGCGCTAAAGTCAGATCAAGCAAGAAAAGGCTGCAGTATCCGAAACACTAGCTACAAAAATAATCACCAAACTGGAAGAGGTTATATGCAGCCTAAGGAACTGGAGCAATGGCGCAAGAGCGTGGCAAAAGCACAAGGCGATCGGGTGAAGGACTCGCAGCAAACTGAGGTCTTAAATACTAAGAAGGGTAACGAGCAAACAGGCGGCCGGTGAGTACGAGTCCGATGATTCCCAAGCGTGGAAAGGTCAGATGCTAAGTGGAGACACACCCACAGAAATACCCAGCAAAACCAGAGGAAGGACGGGGGGGTCTAGAAAGTAGATTCCCGGAGCAGCCCTGACGGTATAGTGTCATTGCTTAATCAAAGTGTACTGAATCATTACATCGTCTAGCTGTAATTGTTTGTGTTGTATTGAGGACCATGTATGTTGATGCATATTATATCTTCTATGAGGGAGAGATGCACACCACTACATATTTAAACTCTTACACTGGCTGTTTTCACACATAGCAACAGCATTGTTGGTATTTCAGAAAGGACAAGTCGTCCTCAGTGAGTCTCAGCCGAGCCCTGGATATCATTACAGTGAATTATTCCTGCATTCCTGGAAAAGGGGTCCCTCACCACTAATGCATCATTTGGCTCAGCCAAAGAAACGGCCTAATTGCTTTGTGCCACACAGCTCTATATCCTCTCTTTTATTTCTGAGTTTATCTGCTAAATATGTTCCTAAAATACATAGCACCTTGTGAAACACTAACAGTTTGGTAAAAGGAGCTTTTCTGCTTCCACAACGTATTTGCGTTAACAGTTGTTCCACGCATTTCTCTGTTTATTCTCATACCCCTTAATCACAGCAATAGAAGCTTCATTAACCAGAATGCCATGATAAATTTAAAGGATATTTTCTCCTTTGACAGCTGGTTATTCAAAATTACATGCAAATAGACAATTTTGTCATTGTTAATGTGATTCAGATAAACAGCATAAGGAAGTTAATCAATCACTCTGAGTTGCTGGGAAAAAAGCAATTAAGCGAACTGTATGTATAAATGATGGAAACTCATATGCTATTTCACTCGATACCCCCAAAACAAAAGGAGTTTAATCATTTTTGACAACATTTCACTGAAAATCAGACATATGACTCTATACAGTGCGTTGTAACTTGTATTAACACTTCATTAATGGGTTTTATGAATTATAGATTATAACTTTTGAAAAACCTTCAAATTAAAAATACAAATTTAACCCCTACCCACCGCTAACCTTAACCATAAGTAACCAATCAAATTGAAAAATGGTCCCCACAACGTCAAAATAACAGGTGTTTATCACATTGTGAGGACATTTGGTGCTCACAATGTAATGTATGCCTGGCCAACACACGCATGCACACACACACAAACACACATGTTTGCATGATATCTTTGTGGGAACAGTCCATTCATTTCTACGGGCAAAACCATAACCCCAATACTGTCAATATTGGTCCCCACACACACACACACACACACACACACACACACACATAATGTATGCATGGATTATATTGTACATAGCTCTAACTCTTAACTCTAAATAGAAGATGAATAAAATTAAGAAACCACACCACAATTTTTTGTTTCACTCATTTCTCAATTTATGGGTGTGTGTCTGTGAATAATATATATTTCTAGAAACCTGATACAAACTGTCCTAGCAGTGCACTTCACACTTGCATTTAATGTTTCCCATTCCTTTTGAAAGTTGCTTGATGTCATCCTACAATTCATGATAAATTGCTGAATAAGTAAGCAGGTATCTCTGGCATTAGAAAGTCACTTCTGCCCTCTACCTGGCTGGTTTCTGGTCATTCCCAGTATCTCCTGCTTCTTCTTCTTGTGTCCTGCTGTCTTAGAAATTTAGAACCTGAAAGCAACCCACTGCTCAGCGTAGCCTCTGCCAGCAGAACAAGTATTAAACCTGGATTTAAAAATATAGAGTGATCTCTTAATTTTTTCCATAGCCGTAGGTGAGGTGCATTGGCATAAAGTATTAGGTCTGTTCTTTCTTGTGATTGGACACCCTCCTCAGTTTAAGGCACAAACATGTTATAGCAGCATGTTATAACTAGATGTTCAGTCAAGCAAAATGAGCAGTAATTTATTCTGGGCAGAAGTACACAGTCCGCATCTGACTGACAAGCTAGAAATCTTCCATAAGTGGGCTATTATTAATTTAGTCATACCTCTTCCTTTCATGTTCAAGTTACTTACAAAAAGCTATTTTGTAATGTTTTAACATATAGGCTTACATTAACTCTGCTAAAATAACATACCTTTGACTGGTATACTGATACATGCTGCATCGTTGCCTAGCCAAGCTCAGTCTTCTGTGTACCAACCAAAAGATCACCTAGATTAAGATCAGCAATTCTATATTACTACATTATCATAAAATCCTTTGTGATTCCATTGTGGGGACTGCTAATCTGAGGTTTCTAATGTGCAATTGCAGTCCTCCCTTTTATCTTGTCATCCACTTCATATACATCAGCCAGTGGACATCCACAGATTGAGTCTATGCTTTCTCACTGCCCATACGTGGTAGGGTTGGTTAAGATCTTGTCCTTTGCATAGTTAGTGTCAGATGCCTAGAGCTGTTGGGTAGATGCTGAATATATTACAGGCAGGGCAAAGAACAACACTAACATCACACAGCCTTGTTCATCTTTATGACAGTTATAAACAAATATCCATCATGTATGTCGATTGAAATGTTGACATTTGAACACTTCAGACTACAAATCTCCTTTCTTACAAAACGTCATTTAAAAATTTTACACTACTGTTAGCTTTCTCCCTTCAGTTAGATGTTCACACTTGCCCTGACAATTTTGTCATCATATTTATCTTTAACTGTATTCCCTTCCTGTTTTTTGTGATATCTGATTAGCTCTGTCGAATCTGCACATCATTTTGATTTGCCAGCGGTGTTTATCATATAGGATATGTTGTAAGGAGAAAGTGCTGCTATTGACTTTGACTTGTTTATAATGTTATAGTTTCTGAACCCAGTCTCTGCCCTTATGTCGCCTGCGGCCTGAAATGCAGAAACAGCCACGTCGCCAGTACAGCCCCAGCTATCTCTTGGGATGAGCAGCGGATGAGTCACTGAGGTGCAAAATGAAGAGTGTTTTGCTTTTCTGTCCTTCTGGAGCTGCCATGTGCCCAGAAAATTGCATCTCACTCCATCATCAAAGAACCAGAGCTGCAACCCACAGATAAATTCAAAATAGAAGGTTCAAGTGAACATTATTAAAATATTTTGCATCTTTATTTGTGTAGTAGACCCTGTTGTTAGCTGTAATTAGGTATATTGAATTATACTAATTATACACATATGAAGCTAGTGCCGTTCAAAGCAGTTTGGTTTAATTACCACATTTATGGCAAAAACTTTCCATAGATTTGTTCAGCTATTTGTCTTACGCAGAAAGGACCTTATGTTTCATAATATTACAAATACGTGGTTATGTCTTTTAGAATCATATTGGATTTAATACTGCTGCATAGATAATTATAAAAATATATTGAAACTGCTTTGTATGTTAGTGTCTAAAATTTCTCAAGAGACAGCACCAAACCATTCAGGGTTTCGGTTAGTCTGGAGCCGCAAGGTGTAGATCTAGCCTGGACAGCACACCAGTGCATTGCGGGGTACACTTACACACAGTCACATATTAAGGGAAATTCAAAGGCAGCAAGTGAACTGCATGCAAATCTATATGCATGATGTTGCCAGCATTAAGATTGTGATAAAAGTGTTTAAGGTTATCTACTTCTAACTGATAATAATACTAAAAATAGTAAAGAAGGCAGTTGTTTTAATGTTGGCTATATGTCATGTTGTTTACATATTTTTAGCAGAGGTTCAGTCTTGTACAAAAGCTCCATAAAAAGATATCCATAGTTTATTCATGATATAGGGCCTTTTTCATTTTCATTCCAGGAAAGCAACAGTTAAACAGATAACAAAGATAAATTCGCTAGTCTGAGCTCTTGAGAGTAACGCAAGTCGTACTTTTACCTACAGTAGGTATGAAGAAATTGATTTCACTGGAAAACAGTGAACAAATAACACAAACATTGGCAAGTATTTGGTTTTGCTTCATTAATAATGTGTCCCTGCTCTATGTATTGGGCTTATTTGTTAGACGAATAATATTAAGGAGATGGCTTCAAAATCTCTCAGAAAAGGTGACATTGCACAGTGCATATTATTGATTTAATACTGATAGATTAAAAACATCTGTTAAAAAAACTTTACAGATACTCAGACTTCATGCTTATCTGACTGTTTGAACACTCATTTGTTATATATCCATATTGATATTTTTTCTTGTGCTGTTGATATTGATTTTAAACAGGAAAATACAAGATTCATCCTTTTACATTGTGCGTGCAGGAACTGGAGAGAGATTGATGCTGTGATGAACTTACATTTGGAAATTCTAAAATATCCTTGTGATGTTGCTACAAATGTATGAATGCTGCCCAGGCAGAATTACTTTTTTATATCTACAACTGCTTTCTATGGATTTTCCTTGAATGCAATCAGTGTCTATCATTTGTGTTTATTTAGATGGTATGAAAACGTTATGTAATCAGTGACAGTGAACAAATATTAATATAAAGAGTATTGCTCTGGCTTAAAAGGCTCACAATCCATCTCAGAATGGAAAGTAAAGAAAATGCTATTAGCTGCACATGCAGCTGTCAAGACCAACCTCTGTGCAGAAGAGCAGGAACAGCAGTCATCTGAGTGAGACAGATGGGTGGTATTGTGGGCCATTCTACCAAGAAGGGGATCTTCAGTAACCACGGTGAGTAATATAAGGGTTACCAATTACTCGCTTCATTTATTATTTTGCTGCATAGTTTGCTCAGTGGCTCATCTGTCATATTTAATGGGCAAATTCAGGTTACATCCTACATGTACTTAGTGGGACTAAGTGTTGCCGTTGCCTTCCATTACATCTGAAAGTCCATAGATCATACCCAGGCAACTGTTATGTATTTTCTTTTTGTATTACTTAACCATACAGTTATCAACACAGTTGATCCTAGTGTCACTTCATACTGTGTTTAGCAAAATGTGACAAAAGAGAACGATAGGATGGGCACCATGGATTAATGGATAGCTGCTGAGCATCTGTTGCACTAATAGGTATGGGCTCAAATTCCTGGGTGGCAGTCATGCTTGCTGAGATTCTGTGACAGAACACTGTGTAACCAATGAACAACTTTTGCATTAAATGCTGACCACATGTGATGTCCCTTTAACCTTCGCCCTTCCACATTTTCTAGCAGATGGCATTGTTTACCTAGATGCAAGAACCAAGGGCAGGATGATGTCCACCTCAGAGGGAGAGGCGGGTGACTGCATTAATCTGTATTTATTTTTTCCACCTGTTTCTTGCTAATAACATTCAGTACAAATCAGTCTCTTCTGTTTTGGACTATATTCAGCAAACTGGACCACACTTTTAGTTTTCGTGGCCAAAAGCCTTGCGTGCAATAAGAACATGTGAATGTTTTGGTTCTCCTGTCTGTTGAATCTCTGTTTATCATTACTTAATTTACTGGATGACCAGACAATCCATGTAGGGGAGGGGCACTGTGAGCAACTTCAGGTTTTTCAAAGTAGGCCTACTTTATAAGTTAAACGCTCCTATGCTTAGCTAAATGGTTCAGTTTTTCTTGTGCTTTTGCTGGCTTGTTCCTTTGATTGAAAGACTCATCCAGCCTTTAAACATTAACATTAGTGACACATGCATGGTTATAGCAGACAGGCCAAACAGCACATAGCAAGAACTCTAAAATTTAATTGAAATCCAGCTCCTGACAACTAAAATTGCGAAACAGGTACATTGTGTCAGTTTTTATGAATAAACTGCAGTTCAACTATCCATTCATCATCATCTTCCAACTGTTTATCCAGCACACAGTCCAGGAGCTGAAAGTCTATCCCAGCAAGCACATGAATCAAGGCAGGGATGAATTGGATGCATTTCTGCACATCACACACTCCGATATATAAATTTGCCAAACAGCAACACACCACTACACCCTCAAAGTGATGGGCTAGAGGAGCAGTCTAATGTGATGCTCGCTGCTCAGCGTGTCATCCGGGTCAACCAGCAACAGTGCAATTGGCACTGCCAACTGCCCCTGGTCCTGTGGGCACACTGAGTGGCAGTGCAGGGGAGCACTCAGTGCATGCTGGTTGCACAGATATTTGGGTGGGAAGTATGCACACCAGTTGACTTTGCGTTTGAGCCACCGCAAGAGCTGGTGGCACCAAAAAAGCCAGGCAAGGAGTAGCTGCGGTGCTTCCAGAGGGAATCTGTGGGGTGTGAACTGCCTCAACAACACCAGAGCGGAGCAACTGCCCGACAGACGTGCACCTACGATGCACGCAACTGCAGGCAGGGCTGTAACATCGGAGACCTGATGTTGTATGTATTTATATGATCGCCCAAGCTGGAAAGTCACTGTAGAAGGTTGGGGTAGAATCTTAGATGCCACTCCGATGTTGTCTACCTGCACCTGCCCCAAGCAACAAAATGCTGTGGTTCTGTATCGGGATGCCGGCCATGGCAGCAGTGTTAACCTGCACAGCAATTTGCAAGACTTTGATCTGGGGGTCGCCATGGATGGCTGACCCCTCAGGTGGGGACAATGTGATGCTGGGCTGGGCGATACAGACTTACATTATTCACATACCAGCATGCCTTGTGCTTACTGTCATTGTAAATAACTTGTAAATGAATGCATACGAAGGCATATTTATCTTGTATATATTAAGTATTGTTGTGTTGTGTGGTAAACATAATGTTTCTACCTTGGTGTGCATGTGGTCGCAAGTCGCATAGCGGTTACCCTGAATGTGATTATTGTGTAGAATGTCAGTTTTCCTTGTCTATGCCACAGCTATTTATCTCTAACAGCATGGTATTAATAAAGGCAAACATCTTTCTTTTTGTAAATGTGCTTGGCTGAATTATTTAAAAGCATAAAACACCACATTGACCGGGCTACAATAGGTTTTTATTATTAAACACTAGCAATTTTTGTCATCATTGCAGAACATGCACAAGGCAAGCAATAACCCAGGATGGGGCACCAACCCATTCCAGGGCACACACACTATTCAAAGTGTAAGAATTTCCCCAAAGTGAGTGACTTAACAAGCTTTATATTTTATAAATAAAGTTTTCTCTTCTTGACAATATAGGATTCTATTCATTCTGACAGCATTTTTACATTTTATAATGCACAATAACTACATGGTTAGAGTTCTTCATGTTTCCCAAAACTCTTCCTAGGATGAAATTAGTTTGTGAAAATATCACACAACTGTATCTTTGTCATCTATGTCCTGTCTACATAGTTTTTTTTTTCAGATGCATTCATCCTGATGGAATTTGACCCTCGAATCAATGTTGCTGATGGAATTTGGCCCTCTGATCAGTGGGAAGTGTCTACATGTTACAGCCTGACTAGACTACAAGAGATGAGAGAAATGGGGGCCTCAGACAAAAGGGACACAGGCCTACAATTCATCACTGACTAGTTTAAACCACTTTCCACTAATTTTTTTCCTAGGTGCTATTGAATAGATGAGAGCTTCATAGAGCATTCATAATGCATGAGAAACATGACTATAATGTGTTTTGCCTTTCAATAAATATTTATTTATTATAAGCCTAAAAATAAAGGGATAGAAAAAACATTCAAAAAGGGGCTGGTGTCGCGTTTCGGGGTAGACGAGCAGGTAAGGAGGTAAGGAGGCAGCGATAAGGGCAGGAAACAGGGTTTATTACCAACAAGTGTAATACAGGACAGCACTACAACGAACAGTAATGACAGACTTGGGGAAACGAACACAGACGCCGACTAAATACAAACAGGAAAGGCAGGCACGAATTGACAACAGGTGGTTACAATCCGGATCGGACACGAGGTAACGAGGGGGGCGTGGCACACACGAGGCTTGGCCGGGCGGATCATGACAGCTGGAGTTCTACTAGAAATAACAAAAAACAGGATTCTATTTATTAGGAAGAAAATTACTTTACTATATTTAATCACAAAAGTTTGTATATGTATGTTTGATGTTGAGCTCCATCAAAACAGTGAAATAGAACACGCCAGTTGCGTAACTGGAACACCTCCTACATGTAAACACGATGATGTGCTACAGCATGGGCGTTGTTCTGTCTATACTCCACATTTTATAGTGTGTTGTGTTATGTAGACTCAAACATTAGTCTGTTTCTTGACTTGGTCTAGTCCCACCTTGGTCTTGGTCTTGTTTTGATCCTACCCTGCCTTGGTCTTAGTCTTGTCTTAACTTCGATACACTCTGGTCTTGGTAATGACTTGGTCTTGGTTAAGGCGGTCTTGACTACATGATTGCATGCATTTTACCTCTGTGGTTACTTGAGAACCAATAAAGACCAAGAATAGCCCTAACCCTAAGATATGTAGGACAAGAGTGAAGTCTTTGGAGATGGCAGAGTTCATTGTTATTGGTTTATATTAAGGTCTTGCTGTAATTTCACTTAGGTTTTTTGGTTCTTAATGACAGATTAATAAGTAGACAGAGTTCTTACCAGAAAAACTAAATGCTTTCATGTATTTATTATGTTGGCTTTGTCACTGTTGCATTACATGTCTGGGTCATTATGAAAAATAAAACAAACAAGGCTGTGATTCAAACAGGGAAAGAGGGAACTGACTGAAAATCTGAAGGTCCCTTCCACTAAGCACCTTACAAATGTTTGCCTTTTTTAACCTATATACTGTATGTCTAAACACTGATGTACTTCATTCCTTACTGCTATATGATACTGCAGGTGGCCAGAAATTCTGTCTAAGGCATACTTAGCAAGACCAGCTTTGCTAAACATTTGCTAATATTTATTGAGAAAGCTGGTATTTTATAAAAAAATCACCGTCAGCTCTCTGGAGTTAAAGATATGATGAGTTGCAGTATCACACTATTACCTTGTAATTTCATGTCAGTATACTTATAATATAGTTTAGACATTAAAAGAGTAAATCGATTGACAACATAACCTACTGTATACCAACTGATATATGGACTCAACTGCATTGAAAAAGTATTAACTGTTTTTTAGATGGATGAGACAGGAGGAAGATGAAAATTTAATTAAAAAGCCAACAAGCTGCCAAATTCCTGTTAAGTCTCATGAACAGTGTGGTTGGGATAAAGACAGCTTTGACTGAGTTTCAGCACCGAGGACAGCACTTACCGTAGTGTTTGGTGAAGGTGATCCTACTCCATTAGCCCCTTGAGCAAGGTCTTTAACCTGCAATTGCTTTGTTCTCGGCATGACGTTAACCGACATCCAAACCCCGACAGTAAAATTTGGGGGTTGGTGGCAGAATTGACACTCCAGCCACTGGAAGAAAACTCACACTGTTCCATTCAGACTAGTGTGGTACTGAGGTAACACCCATCGCACGACTGCTCCCGAGTCTCATACCTGAGGTGCTTTGTCATGTGGTGAGTGCAGCAACGTGCTGTAATCAGCATGCGCTCCTTACCTCTGTATCTTATACACCTACGTATCCACACAATATACCATATCCTAATTGTTCCCCTATCGTCTCGATTTACGAGGCTTGCTTGACATTCTTGTTCTATGCCACAGTGAGGCCAAGAATATTGCTTTCTTTCGCACTGATGTCCTCATGGTCAACAATAGCAGTGGTAGAATGCAAAATAAAAGCCTAGCAATATTCTATGGTGTGTCAGCTCCTTCAAGTACTGCAGTACATACAATTAAAAAGATATTATAACACTCGTCAGACTAGAAGAATAGAGGTTGTGATGCATGAACAGCCCATTCTTTAAAGTTGAAAAAAATATATACCGTTGCCAAAGTCGGTTTGTTATCATTATAAAGGTATAATCAGTTTAAAGCCTAATTATTTTTTTAATGAATAGGTTTCTGTACGCGGTTTAAATATAAGCTTTTAGACGTTTAGTCTTATCATGCACAAGATGACATAATTAAGGGAAAAAATAGTTACCCAAGGACATATTGCTGGGAGGGGAGAGTATTTCCCTTCGGCTGAAGCCTGAGGTGCTTTGAAATACATCACTGAGAGAAAATGAATCTTTTGCTTTAAACACTTCACAGCTTGTGCGTAATCGGAACGGAAAGCTAACCGATATCGGGGAAGGAACAGAAGCCAACGAAGAAGGAAGCAGAAAGTTGCGGACCGTTTGATCACAGCAGCAAACTGATAGAAGAGAATCGGACTCCACTGGCGTTCAACCACACCTCCTCCTCCCTCTCTCTACATTTTCGCGTTCGTAAAGAGAGAAAAAAGAAAAATGTTTCGTCCGATTCCAGATCTGCAGTAAAGTATACCAGTTGAGTGTGTCAAACAGAGCCCACGGGAAATTTAGCAGTAGGACCAAGAAGATTTAAAATTAAATAAACGTAAATCGTTTGCGCATTTCAGGGATAAAAGGACACACGTTGGAGCCATTTAAACAGGTGCAGTACTACTTAGATAACGGTATGTATACATATATCAAATCTTGCTTTTGCTTAAGTGTACTTTAATGTCCATTCCAGTGTTTTTAGGCGACTGTAGTGTGTTTGAAATATCTGGCATGTGTACAGATAAAATATCAGGGTACTTTTAAATATAATTCTCCGAATAATACTTCTAGCTGTGGTTGTGGAAAAATACAGCGCAGCAGAGATACTTAATGCGTCTGCATTCTCCTTTCTGTAGAAAGTGGTTGTGTAGAAAGTGTAAATCTTTGAATATACATTTACATGCATATATTCTGTATTATATGTATTGTTTCTTTAAATGGGTTAATTCGGACTGCATTATTGTTATCCTATACGGTTTAGGTAAAATACGCTTCCTGATGGAGATCTCAGATGCGCCAGTTGGTCTCAGAGATTCGAAGCAAATGCGATGGTACAACGAGACTCTCCTGCAGACCAACTTAAGTGTATATAACGAGACAGACGCCTTTCTGCCAACAAGCGTGAAGATCACTATTGTTGTGGTCTACATGATTGTTTGCATGGTGGGGCTCATTGGAAACTGTCTGGTCATGTACGTCATCATCAGGTAAAACTCAGCTTTTATCTAGTAGATGTAAGTTGCTCAGGGATGGATAAGTCATTATTGCTCTTAATATGTTATATATGCTGTTACCCTACACACATACACATAAATAAAAAATAGTCATGGTGAATACTTGGTAGTAGCTTGGGACAAACAAATAGTTATGATCTATGTAATGTTAAGCAGAGTATCTCCTGCAATTACCATGTTATTTAGTCAATCCCCTTATTATGTGGAATGACATCATATGCTTAACTCACATAGTCACTTAAACCTTAAAATGAATCAAACACATTGCTCTTCCACAAGGTAGATCCCCACCCATCAATACACTTCCGGTCTGTGCAAGGATTATGTCAATAGATCTCTAATCATGATCTGTAATCATGTGTGTTTGTGCATGTATGTAATATCATTACAGACAACAGGTCTCACCCACCATTCCCCATTACGTGTGACAGATTCTTATTACCACCACACAACTTCTGTGATCCTGTAAAAAAATTCCTGTAAAAGTGGAACTTGCCCATTTTAAAATGACTGGTGGTTTCTGGGTGATGATGCCAATGCCCAAGTCACTGAATATTTTTCCAATCACATCAGGATCAACAACAACAAAAATAACAACAACAACAACAATAATAATAATAATAATAATAATAATACTCTATAAGGATTTGAGTTGCTTGTACAAGCAGCCAGTGCGATGTCCTTACACCTTAAAGTGTTCATTTATATAAAAAATATGAAGTTTCCTGCATGTATTAATGAATAGTTTGCAATATATTAATACAATAACTTAGTAATTATAGGGTAGTTGTAGCTACATAGGATGGATGGATGGATGGATGGATGGATGGGGGGATAGATAGATAGATAGATAGATAGATGGATAGATAGATAGATAGATAGACAAAGCAAGCCAGCATCATCAGCGACAGTCCAGCCCATGCATTTCTCAGTGTCCTGACCCATTTGCCCACTCATCAGATGTGATGAATAACCAGTTGATTTCCATCCTGATGCTGATGCATAATAGCACTTTTCAAAAGAGCCATTGTGCAGCTTAGCAAGTCTCACCCAGATTCACAGGAACAACGTGATTAGTCTGCTTTTCTGTGCCTGAACCCTCCATCTGTCAGTGCTGGCTTTTTAAAAATATAATTAAGTGGCAGTTTGTACCCTGCTAATTAGGAAATATCAGTCAATAATCCATTACATTTGTGAAAAGTTATTTTTGTTAGCTGATATTTTTAGTGATCAGCTATTTTTTCAAGATTCCTATACGTACAAATGGTATATGCTATGCATTGTGATTTTCCTTCATATAATTCTTTATGGACCACATAAATTAACAAAGTTATCATATGTAATATTGCTACTCAGATGTAGTTTCATTGGTTAATATATGTGCAAGGCAGAGTAAGCTGCACCATTTCATCCATGCCTGCCTAAGGATTCTCTCCTTTTATCTGACTAAATGACATATTTCTTTCTGTCACCGATTCTCCTCTACTCTGCCGTTCTCCTTAAACACTCAGAAACCGTAAGATCCATTCGCTGTGTAAGGTAATTTCTTTGCACTATTTTGAACCTATAAGCCACTCTGCTGCGGTATTAGGGGACTCCTGGGTAATAGTGAATCGTAGATCCACAAACTCCAGTACAACTGGAACTCTGCACAACCAAAGTCAGTTGTCTGCTCAGTGATCTAATTCCGGTTAAGGTCTTATAATGCTGCCACAATAACTGGAGTGATCCAATCCAAGCTGCTTGCAGTGGGAATTTGAATCCTCCAAAAAAAAAAAACTGTGAAATGCAAGCCAAAGAACAAACAAAAGCACATAAAAAGCATCATTTTAGTTTCCATAGCCTGGTAAAAGCATGCAGCGAAATTCCCCTCCTTCAGAATGAGGAAGGTTATAGTCTGTGCCGCTTTCTTCTATGAAATAATTTCCTAGTGAGATGCAGATTTCCCCAGACGCTCTGCTCAGTGTGCCTGTGTCAGACAGTACATTATAGGTACATGTGCAGCCTGGCCCCCATACTGGGCTGCATGGTAGAATCTTCCTTGGGCTGCTGGGAGATTGCCGTGTGCTAATGAGCGAAAGCCTGTGTTGCCAATTTGTACAATTTGTGAAGTTTTTTTTTTTTTTTTAAATCTTGTAACGGTTTTTTGGACTCCATTTGGGGATGAGGAAAAATGACTATACCTATGAGCTCCTGGGGCTGCTGGAAAAATTAGGCAATGGAAAAACTGGCTTATGCAAGATGTTTTTGTGGTCAAAATCAAAAAAAGAAAAGAAAAAACATATTTTTTTAATGAATACCAATATTTTGATGCAGTATAACAATAATTTAAGTTTAGGATTGTACTCGGGAATGAGAGAGTTGGTTAAAGCTTTATACTAGTAAAGAAACCTAGTATGGCTGTAGCTCAGTTGGTTGCGCAGCTGCAATTCTTCCAGCGTCCCTCAGGTTTCCTCCAATTATTTATTTCCTTCTGTGTTACAATGACATGCAATTAGGCTTTTTGGTGTCCATGAAATGGTGTGTATGTGCCTTGTAATGAACTGGCATTCTGTTTGGGGTGTGCCCATGACTTCAAAAAATGGGATGTGAATATTGTTTTGGAATATCCATCCATCCATCCATCCATCCACCCATTTTCTGTAATTCCTCATCCGTATCTGGGTAGCAGGGATCTGGAGCCTATCCTAGAGGCTTTGGGTGCAAGTCAGGGAAGAACCCAGTTTGGGTGGCCAATCCATCACTGGGTAGTGTTGGAATATCGGCTTCACCAATATTACTCATACATTTTATGCTCTGTACATAATGTTCAGTCGCAAAAAGAGTTTAGGGAATCGCTAATCTAAAAATCAGTTATTTTTAGAAAAAAAATTGCTAGCATATTTAGGGTCTAAGCTGGGTAATAAAAATCACTTTACTACAAGGATTTGCTAGATTAGATAGAGTGTGGAATTCAAAGAAACTCAGATATATTGCATAAGACATTACAGAAGTGTTCAGGAACTGCATCTTAAGATTTATAAGAATATGTATTCTATTGTTGGTTATGTGTAGAGGCTTCTTATACTGTTATTTATGCCACAATAAGGCTTACCAATGTGTAATTAATGCAAAACGTCATGGCACACAATTTCATAGCATTGACCCTGCTCTTGAGCAGGGGGAGTTCCGCGCCATTGCCTCGAAGGACAGTACAACCAGCTGCACAGCGCAGAATTTGTACAAACTATGATTAAATGACTGATGTGAGGCTGATGAATGGCACATGTGTGGCATTTGAAAGATGAACAGTGTCTGTTAAACTGGGATGGATGTCATTGCATCTTCACATGCCTTGACTGCTGTGACAGAAGATCTGGCCCTATCTCATATATATATGCCATTTACAGAACAGCAGGTCTCAGAGAGATCACAGAGAGTATCGTATTACCTGCAGCTATGGTAGAGAAACCTGTGTTTAGTGCTCGTAATTAATGCAATATAAAGGATGCAGATGGTAGCTGTAGTCAGTGTGTCAGAAACAAAAAGGAATGGCTGATATTTCATGAATGTTTTCTGAGGAAACCAGTCACTCTATTCACAAGCAGACATTTGCCTCTGCATTCAGGGGTAGAATGACGTAGTAATGAAATGGGATGAAAGAACTGGAACCAGCAAGCACCAGAAAGAATAACCCAGTCAGTAAAGAAGACTGAGTAGTAGCAGTGCCACTATGCTGGCTATTGGAAGGACTGAAGGAGTCCAGGCACATTTGTTGTTTTTTCTGTGTCTGGGGTATTAAATTTATAGAGTGCAGACATGAGTCTGCGTCTGACCAATGACACGGAAAGAACTTCCTGAATGTGATCTGTTGCTCTGACCCACAGATTAATTGTAAGAGATGGCACTGGCATCTGGTGCTCTGGATTATTTCTTCTATTTCCCCTATTATCAAATAGTTCATATGTCAAAATGACTCATATTCATGAGGCATGTGGTATCAGTGGGCATAACCGCAGGCGAATTGACAAGGTATATAACAAAATTAAAAATATTGTGGTATGCAAAGGGGTTCATTTACTACAGTTGTAATTTGTGTGGTAAAATAAAATAAGATCTAAGATTTAGTGATGAAAGAATGTAATATATTACAATGCTCAGTGTTGGTTTTCAAGGACAGTGGGAATTTTGATTTTTGCTCACAGTCAGTCATTAACTGAACTAATTATTTGTATAGCTTGTAATAGCAGCAGGTGTTTCAGGCATTGTTGAATTCCTCCTTAGGTGTATTCCATGTAAACTGCAGGATATTGGTCCTGTAACATCAGGACTGGGCACCTGTTTAATACTGGAATGATGAAAAGTGTGCAGAGGGTCTTTGAACAGCTTCTGCTTTTGGCTACAGAGCATTTAACTTGATTAAAATCCCACTGTAAGCATCTACAGACGCAGCACTGGGTGCCTTTCAAGACGAACCCTCTCTAGCCTCTCAGTAAAGGGCCCAGATGGGCATCCCGTAGTCTTCTCTCATTGGACAGTTGGTCTGTCATTCATCCAACCCACTCTTCTTCATATGACAAAGCCTGCTTGGCATTTGGGTATCCAAGGGTAGGGTCTGCCCTTATTAGAATAATCTTAGTGGCATGAATTTGTTTATTATATTCCTCTGCGGTGTGTCTCTGTGACATGATGTGCACACCGGCTGGTGCTGCTCGAGATGTAATTCTAAGACAGTGTACATCCACATTTTAACAGATCTCACTGGAGGAAGGTGTGTCAAGTATTGTAAAACATTGGGCAAACCCAGATGTCCATAAAACAACAGCTACATAAAATTTTAAACATCAAATGATGTATTTAGAACTACAAACATACGTATTTTTGTGTAAAAAAATGTCAAATTTTACCATATACATTACATATCACACATTTCAATATAATAACAATATCCATACACTCTTAACATGACAAAAAATAATAATATTATGTAGTCTCCTAAGTAAAAAACCTACCATAAAATTTTGTCTGTTAATATTGAGGTCTGTTAAACTGAGATTTTTCTTTATAATAAATATCAAGTTTGCGACACCAGAATGCATCCATGACTTCTTTTTCTCCTAAAACACTGGGTAAGCTGTGGATTAAAGGACAACAAGAAAATGGTAATTTTTAATGAATTATCTGTAATGGAAAGGAGATGTGAGGAACTCCTTGTGCTTTACTGTCCTTGAAGTGCAAGCTCATGCAAGCCTCTGATTTCAGTCCAAATATAATTGATCAAAAGGCTGAATTTCTGTTGTCTAAAAAAAGCAGGGATATAATAAAATGTTGCTTGCATAAATGATTCAAATAAATTAAGCTTAAGGTTCTTCTTTATTCTGTCTGGAATCTATCTGGCATTACAATTATCTATAATAAATCCTGTAGAAATTTCAGGGTCTACCAGAGCCTATCACTGCCAAAGGACTTAATGGATTTTTCATGTTAAGCTGTCCTGTGTTAGTGCAGGTCATGGTGACAAGTTATTACAAGGTAGTTATTTCTGCATTATATGCTTGCCATATTTTTTCTTCACTATAATGTAGCTGTTTTATTACATAATATGTTGCGTGACCAAATATTGATTGACTATTAAAACAAATATATCATCCAGCCATCTTATCTCGGTGATGGAGAGCCTGGGGTGTATCCTATGCAGCATCAGGTAGGGTTATACCCTGGGTAGGATCCCAGTTCATCACAGGGCCTACAGACAACATGCAAACCCCATACTTACACACATCCTATACAAAGAAACAACATGTGTAATCATACCAAGGTACATATATTTGTACCATATTAAGTCAAAGAGACCACACTGGCCCTGGAAATACTGTGAACGCAAATGTTATGTTTTATAAATGAAATTTGCTCATTACTATCTAAACAGGAAAAGACTTTGCTCTTGTATTTAAATTTGGTATGTAACAGTAATCTGGAGTTGCAGGAATGTATACAAATTAAATTAACAAATGTGAATTGTAATGACTCCCTATGTACAGTGCCTATATAAATTGGTTTCATGCATTTTTCTTCTAGTTGGGGCTGGGAAATACATATTGAGCTGCTAATGAGAACATCTGCTGCTTCTCACCCAGCAGAGCAGGGAGTTTGTTAATGGAAGCTGGGTCAGGCTTGGCATTTAATTTGTACTTTTGGGGGGCATCGCACTCCCTGATGTGTTTTCATCTTGGGCAGGAAGTGCAGCTCTGCTTCTGCCCCTCTGCAGTGACTCCATGAGGCTTTTCCCCTCTTTGAGGTCACTGTGTCTGTACTTGTGCAGAGTCTACTTGCATTTGATTGTTCTTTGATCTGCTGGATTGAGTTCTGTTTTTTTTCTGGTTTGACTTTCATGTTTCTTATATATTCTGCTCTGTTCCCTCTGCTGAGGGAATCCTCTACTACGGGTCATGTGATCCGACGGAGCCAGTACTTCAGTTCCTGCTGTGATGTGTTATGAAGCAAGATGCCTGATACAGGCGGAGCCAGTACTTCAGTTCCTGCTGTGATGTGTTATGAAGCAAGATGCCTGATATAAGCGGAGCCAGTACTTCAGTTCCGGCTGTGATGTGTTATGAAGCAAGGCAGAACTGCTCAGTTTGATCCTGCATGCAGTCTTGACTGCAACTAAAGAACATGAGGTTTTTACAGGAGTAGAATTTCTTTATTAGGCTTTTATCTAGTTTTCATAATCCTGGTCTGTAATTGGGCCCAACACAGTAGGATTCTTCTTACTGTTTTGAAATTAGAGCCATTTCTGAAATCTAAGTAACTGTCATCTCAGCTCTATGACGTATGAGTCCGGTACTCATTGGTCGTAGTGCAAAAAGCAACAAGTACAGTATAAATTTGTAGACATAAGATGTAAAACACCAAACAGTAATATCTAGACATGGACATAAGACAAAGCAAAAAATGCAGTTAAACACACTATTAGGTTGGTAATCATGTGTTTAACTTGGTGGCTCCTAGTACGTGTCAATGGCAGTAGAAGTTAATTATGCAACAAATAGATCAAATAGATTATGTGTCCAGTTTAGCGGTTAATTTGATTAGCAACCCAGTCTTAAATTTTAAATGCTATCCGAGAATGAATAATGTTTGTGTTTACTGATTATTTCAGTTAGTGTCAAGTAATTGCTTATTAGCACATAGCTGCAAACAGATGCTATCAGAAGGCATTCCTAAACATTTTATGAGCAGTCAGGAGTCTCATAATACAGTATTAAACAAAATACAAATATAACTTATACAGTTTGTATATAAGAAATATAACTTATACAGTCATATAATTTCAAGGACATGGTCCTGAACATTCTCGTTATTAGGGAAATGTGGATGTAACGAAATCAGGGAGAAGCCTATATTTTAAAGAGTGTAAGGATTTAAACCAGCAGTCCCTACTACCTTGCAACTGCAGTGCAACATTCTGATTTCTTCTGTACATTGATACATTTTTCGACTTTGTGGTGACACAAGACCAGTCTAGTATGTGAAGAACATTGGACTTTCACCAAACTGTATGCCTGAGTTTATTTAATGCCACTCAGCATGCTTTGAAGTGCAATGGTTCGTTAGTTGTACAGAACATTAAAAAGGTTTAATTCTTTTGTAAATGCGTTCTTTTAAAAATTCCTAGTGTTCTAAGTCTGGTTCTAGATAGTGAATTGGCACTTGGAAGAGCTGTCGTGAATGTGTGTTTCTTTCAGATTAACAAACTGAGCCCTATGTGGGGCAGCAGACGGATTTCTCTAAGACATGACTCGCTTTTAAAAGAGCATTGTTTATGCGAGTACGCTTTTTAAAAGTCTGTATTGGAATAAAGACGGCCTCTGCCTGGACTCTTAATGCCTGGCTTCATCTTCAAGTGCTACAGTTGTGTCGGAAGTTGTGTGGGATCTACAAAAGGAAAGATCAGACAACAGATGCGCTGCCAGATTGAAGAAATCTGAGTGGTACCCGGAGGAAATGGAGCTCTCTTGGGAAGTGGTGCTGTGGGGTGCACAGGAGCTGTGAAAGATGGCTACCCAGGGGTCTTGATACCCCTTGGCACTAGGGAACACCGTTTATTCTCAGGTCAGCACTTAGTGGGAGTGGCCAAGATCAGTGGTGCCTTCTGGCTACCCCTGAGTTAGCTACGCTCCTGAGTGACACGCAGGAGTCACTAGCTCTGTTGTGGGAGCATAACGCACCCCCACGGCTCCCACACCAGCGGCTGCCCCGCAAGCTGACCTCAGGGGTGGGGAGAAAACAACAGCACAGCCAGCTGTCAAGGTGCGGCAACGATGAGCTGAGCAGCTGGGAAGCCTGTCTGCGATAGTTCATATTGGTGGCAGATGCTGCAGGATGGGATCAGTCCACATGGACAATCTAGATGGACCTGCCCCCCAGACGAACTGGGTAGGAATGTCTAACAGCAACACTGCAAGCTCAGCATTCAGCTATGCACTCCATTGAGCAACTTCATCAACAGGAACACCATGGGCACTGGTGACAGTTGCAACGACTGGCAGGACCCCACATGGTGCAGGACAGTCTAGCTCTTCTTGCCTGCCTACATGCCCTCTGTTCCTCCACCTTGCAACAGCAGACCGTGATGGCTAATCCTTGCAGATAAAGCAATCTTTAGGGAGGAAACCATCCAAGCATCAGTGCAGGTCACTGGAGCATGAGAAAGTAGCACAAAGGAGGAGTGCTTTTCAGCTTTGGCAGTCCAAGAAGCTAGCAGCCACCTCTGCTAACAGCCTGGGCACTTCAGGGCATCAGCAGAGGATAGAGGAGACAAACTGCAGGGAACCCTGGGAGGCCAGTGAAGATGAGGTGACGCCAGCCCAAAGGGAATAAGTCTCAACCACTGTCATAGGACAGACTGCATCCACAGAAGAGAAGCAGCAGGTCATGGTTCATCTGGGCTGAACATGAAATCAACATGGCTAACATAACTGATGACTGCTCCATGGGCTTTGATGTGCTGAACAACACTGAGAGCCAGCATCCAGTGAGCACTGCCTTTCCTTACTTTTGAGGGACACACACCAGATCCAGTCCATCTGGAAGGTTTAAGTTGGACAAATCATACAACAGGCCAGAAAGAAAGATAAGGCGGACCAGGAGAAAGCAACAACAGAAGTGCTTCAGCAGTGTAGGTGGAGCCATATTGAGGGTAAGAGGTCGCATGAGTGCTGAGATGACAGGGCCTGTCGTGGACCTGAGGCATGATACGGTCGGGAAAAGGTGACAATCCACTTAGCAGCTCAGAGACAAACAAACAACAGTCTATTGATTTAAACAAAGAATCCTGAGGGCAAAACTATAGAAACCATAACTACATCAATACAACTAAGGAGCATGGCTAGAGAAGCCAAGCAGAGCAACAGAAACCTAATGGAACAATTCACTGGAGAACAGAGCAGTGCAAGCACCAAAATACACAGAGGACTGGGCCAAACAGGGAAGAAACTCAAAGAGTAGGGGGGGGCAGGTGCTGACCCTGACACAGGCACTGAAGCAGCTGATGAAGCAGTGTTAGGTTTACACTGGGCATCCAGGCCAAGTCCAAGACCTCTAAGAGTTCCAGCACGTCTGCAATTCAGGACTGTGAGTGGAGGAGGACAGAGATGATAAAGTACCAGATAGATGCGTATCCATAAATGTGCTCAGAGGCTACCTCTGGCTCTGAGAAGGGTGGCTCTACAGAAAATACAGGAGATGGCAGCAACAGGTATCTTCAAAGCTTCCAATAGCTTGTGATCATCATCAGTAGCCAGGCTAAGAAAAAAGATGGCTCTCTTCAGTTCTGTGCGTATCACTTACACCTCCACACCCTGATCAGAAAAGACTCTTATCCCCTGCCATCTCTTCATGATGCTCTGGAGTACTTGTTGAAGTCAGTCAGGATTTCGTTGCTCAATCTCCGTAGTGGGTACTGGTAGGTTTCTCTGTTTCCTGATGCTAGACCATAGACAACTTTCACCATTAACTGGGGCTTCTGTGAATTTACATTTCTTGCGGCGGGCTGCAGAATTTGGTGAAATTATGATGGAAACTGTGAGTATGGTTAAAAAAAACAACTTCCTTGCATGGCTCAAATGTGTACTGCAGATATAAAAGCTAAAAAACTATGGAGGAAATTTAGGAAATCTATTTAGTGACCCAAGTAACATCTTCAGTTACCCTGTCTTTGGGAATGAATTCTCTAGAAGATACCAGTTGCCTGGTCACTATAGAGCCTTTGTAGTTGAGGGTTGACAGCAGCCACCACTCACGGAAGTAGGTAATATAGCGTAGCTACCCACCCTGCTTTACGTCGCATAAGTTCATTAGTTACAGAAATTATAAAAATGTATTTAAATGTTCTAGATAGCAAATTGTCGGTTAGAAGGGCCACCATAAATGTGTGTTTCATTCAGACTAATGAGCTGAGATCCATCGTGGGCAGTAGTCCGGCTTTTCTTGGCTGTGACTCACTTCTGAAAGAACATTGTTTATGTGAGTGTGTTGCTAAGTAGCCTGTATTTGAATAAAGATGGCTTCTGACTGGACTTCCAGCTGCCTACCTCCTTCTTCAAGCACTAAAATATTAATAATCTACATGTCTCTGTACTATATGAGTAGATAGGGGATGCATGAATGGATATAGTAATAATACAGTATATAGTAATATAATGCAGAAAGAGTATTTTTGGCAGCTTGTTGGCTTGGGGGCTAGCACTGTGACTCCACATCTTTGCATGTGTGATTGCCACCCCATCTGTCATAGGATACTGTGGATTTCTGGATGAGTATTAGTCACTCAATTTTCCACAGAGTATAGCTGTGCACCTTGTGTTAACCTGGCATCCCATCCAGGGTGCCCTGTGCTTCTGGCCGGCCATGACACACTGCAGTACAGCAGGGGTGGGCAACCTTATCCTCAAAGGGCCGGTGTGTATGCAGGTTGTTGGGATAACCGCCAGTGGCCTGTACTGCGAAGCGGGGTTACTGGCTTATCGGGGTAACTTGTTGGATTTAAGGTACCACAGTGTAAATGGACTTCATATTTGTTCACTTACATTTTGCCTAGACTACCTTAAATCTGACAAGTTGCCCCGATAGGCCAGTGACATCTGCATCTCCTGAATGAGTTCTTCCCCGCTCTTATATACACCTAGCTCCATCTCCAATCTAAAAGCCATCAGACCAATTTAATCCTAATTAAAGTAATATTAGGTATACACCTTCATATAAAAAGCAATAACCAATACTTCGACCTGTCATATTTATAATTATTATATAATGTAGAGAATAGTACAAATATACCTTTCAATGGGTAGGTGTGTCCAAATGTTTGACTAGTACCGTGTGTGTTTGTGTGTGCGTGTGTGTATTTTATAACCCTTGACATTGGTCCTCTTTTGTTGTTTATAATGAAGTGCAGTTCATTGACCCAATTACCTTTGTGATTTGACATATTTAGTAAATAACTGAATTTCTCTTTTTCTTGCATTTACCTTATTTTCTCATCTTTCCTATCAGGTTCACTAAGATGAAGACTGCCACTAACATTTACATCTTCAATTTGGCACTGGCAGACTTTCTTGTTTTGGCCACACTGCCATTCCAGGGAACAGATGTCTTCCTTGGATTCTGGCCGTTTGGGAACATCCTGTGCAAGATGGTCATCTCCATTGACTACTACAACATGTTTACCAGCACATTCACCCTCACCATGATGAGTGTGGACCGATACATAGCTGTGTGTCATCCGGTCAAGGCACTGGATATGCGCACACCACACAAGGCCAAAGTCATCAACATCTGTATCTGGATCCTGGCTTCTGCCATTGGGGTACCTGCCATGGTAGTTGGGGATGTGGAGGTAGAAGTCACTGGTATGTGATCTTCACTGGTTGCACTGAACAGTTTACTGGAGCTTACTAAAAATCCAGTGTTATCTGAATAAGATACAGTAATGGGTCTCAACAGACCTTAGATGACTTCAGAAATACATGTTATATGTGATTATTAGTATGGAGATATTTATAAAAGGCATACCACGTATGAGTGGGGTTGGATTTAAAATGACCCTGACACGGAGATGTCTCACAAAATTATCACTCAGAGGAACAAGAAAAGTCATACAGGATGTATGAACCCAAACACCATCCAAGGACCTGTAAGCCTTTTTGTGGCAGATGATATTTATATGTATGTCTTATATCTGTGACACAAATTGAATAGCAATGGCTTGCAGAAGATATTCTTCATGACTCATTCCATCATATCCAACTGACATTTTCGGAAACAATATTGCAACATTTGGGGGAAATCTCCTAGTGCCTAGCATTAATATAATTTTAACCCAGCCGTCAACCATGGTGGTGGGTAAGTGAAAGTTAGGGACAATTTTTTTGCTTATAGACGTAGAAAAGACGACATCAGAGGCAATCATGAATTCATAGTGGTATTTTTGGGCCCCTATGCTTGTGGGTCGAAGCTGACGGATGTTTGCTAAAGAATGACACTTAAGTGTAAGAGATGTTACATTTTGAATTAGCAGAGTGAAAAACCAGTCCTTAGCTCTAAAGAAATGTTTTGGGTGGCCTTAAAGTGGGCTGTTCATACCAGTTCTGTAAACAAGAATTGAGGAGAAATCTTTTTATAGATGGTGTAATAGATTGATTAGTAATCAAAAAGAAAAATTTGGTAGTAGCTAAACAAATCTACCACAGCTTATTGAATTAATAGGTTAACGTATTCCCTTGGCCCAGTAACCCTGATGAGGATGAGCGATTAACTTCTGGGTTTTTCTTACATAAGCAATACTTGTTCAATAAACATTGAAAATAACATTCAGGGTAATAAGAAGCAGCATGCAAGTACACCTTAACATCTTAACATCCCTTAACAGCTTTAATATGCATTAATAACAAACATTACATTATTATACAACTACAATGTTTATTACAACAACAACAACAACAAATTTATTTTTGTATAGCGCATTATCACAACATTACATCGTCTCAAAGTGCTTTACGACAACCCCACACAAAGCCCCCAGTGAGTAAGCCATAGGAAAAACTCCGGAGAAGGAAGATACCTTGGAAGGGACCAGACTCAAAGGGGGAGCCCATCCTCCAGGGGCCGGCAGGGAGAGTCAAATACAGTAAAATCTGAGACACAAATGGGGAGCCGGGGGGAAATGAAAACCGAGTGCCGACTCCCTCCATTCGCCAGGCAACCAGAAGGCAGGAAGCGGGTCATACAAGGAAGATCACACAGGCAGAACAGTGAGCTGGATGCACGGACGTCATTGGTAGTGGCGACGTCACATGTTGCAGGGTGTGCTGGACATCTTGATAGATTGAGCTCTCCAGGCAGCAGCCCCCAGGAGGAGTAGGGGAAATAAAAAATGCAATTAGTCAAAGTAGGGGAGACTATTGACAGTGCTAAAAGTTAGATGAGTTCAATATGAAGTGCAATGATCTGGCAGATGATATGGCTATGGCAACATAAGTAAGAGGGAGTGGCAGGTGGGACTGCAGGCATGGGGAGTCCCTGAAATGTCAGCACTCCAATCCCACAAGCGATTGCAAAGCTAGAGTGACTTTGGTGACCTTGGATGAATTGTTGTTCACATGGGCATACTGATAGTGATCAGTTAAATATGAATGGAACCAAGCTGTCCCCGTAATGCCAACTACACCTTCTAACCAGTCCAAGAGGATATTACGGCCCACAGTATCGAATGCTGCAGATAAATCTAGTAATACCAACAGCGATATACAGCCACGGTCAGAAGCCAAAAGTAAATCATTCATTACTTTGACTAGAGCAGTCTCTGTGCTATGGTTTGGTCTGAGGCCAGACTTTTCACATATGCTCCCTCATATTTTAATGACACCTTAGTTCAAACACAGGTACACCATCAATGATCAAGGTGGATGGGGGGCGGAAGG
>JAODUD010000107.1:8825609-8836921 GCA_026784285.1 Stomatorhinus walkeri
GTTGCCCCCCCCCCCCCCCCCCCAAGTCAAGTCAGCCTAGAGGCAGCACAATGGGATCTGTCACACATGTAATACAAAAAATCTACATATTAGTAAGCTATTTTATTTTATCTGCAGTGTTTTTTGTCAGCCATTTATCCATATTTATTATTGTATTATGTCAGATCCTGGTGATAGCAATCTTGGGTATAATAAGTCCTGGTGAAAATTACAGAGATGTTTGAATTATAATTAACTAATTGATTAGTTTTTTAAATGTCAAGACATTTTTTTCACAAACATTTCTCACTGTACAGTATATATATGGATTCACTGTACCTCGAGGGATAATCCCCAGGCTCACTGTGACATTGTACTGGATTAGAATTGGAAGATGGATGGATTGATGGATTGAAACAGTAGGTCAAAGGAAACACATATGAACAAATGAAGGATATTTGAATGTCATCCATAGGTCTCACCGTCCCAGAAGCTTAAGGCGAAAATATTCCTTGCTCTGCTACATTTTTACCTAAGTGAAAAGATCTGTACTTTTGTACTTTTGGCTAGAGGCATCATCATAAAAATAAAGTAATTATATGAAAACAGATTGCATCCTGCTTCTACAACCATTTGCATTCTATAGATAATTTATCAAACCATTATAAGCAAAGGATTCTCCTGCTACTTAAATAAAGGACATTCTAATAAAGTGCTTTCATTAAAAGAAAAAAAAGACAAAACAAATAGAACGTGCATTTCTCATAAAACAGATGGACATAACCCACCAGTTAGTAAAATATAAACTTAAAAATAAACATTATACCCAGTAGGTGATTTGAGGGGAGGGGGGGGAGAAGCCATCCCCAATGCTAGCTAAATTTATTAAAGAAAAATGCAACCCTTTGTTAACCAGGCTCTCCCCTCAACCCCCCGGCACAGAGAGCGCTGTGTCTTTATGGCTAACGTTAGCTAAATCCCTGAGCCTGTTGTTTATTTTTCACCCACGCTCCCCCAACTGCAGCACTTTTAAAACCGCCTGAAAAAAAAAGAAAAATGGGAAGAGAGGCATGTTTGCAAGCAGCTTTGCTTATGTGACAATGTAAGAGAAAATGGCATCAACAGAATAGAACGACTTGACCTTCTTTTATTTTAAATTTTAAATCATTGTACGTTTTTTTTTCCCCTCACATAAGTAGATATTTTATACAGTTATGGTTAAGATGTCCTGTAATAATGTCTTTTAGGACATGAACATTTTAATGGAAGATTGGTGGTGGAAGAACTGGAAGGTGGTGGGATCTGCTCTCTGGCTGACAGAGTAATCAAATCACTTCTGCACCCTTGAGCAAGACCTTAACCATAACTACTGCAGAGGTGCTCCATCCTAGCGGACCCTCCAACCCGATCTTTCCTCTCTTATATGCAACTTTGGATATTTGCTGATTGTCCTTAAGAAGTGTATCTTTTGGTGCAAACCTGTCAGAGATGAAACACACTGGGGAAAGATTGGTCTGCTTTGAAAATGCGCATACAGGGTACAGGAAGCTGGAAGAATGGCAGGGTATTTTATTATATGGGTTGAAAATAGCAAGGTTGTTACAAAGCCAAACTTCTCAAGAACTGGGGGAATTAAACAAAAAAGGAAAGAACAGAAGGCCTGGGTCTGGTTGCTAGAATTATTTACAATACAGTATTTATTTTAGTATATTCTGTATACAGCATGCATGAATATCATAACAGGAATGACTATGACAGCATGTACATATATATCATAGTATGCTGAGTATTAAAATTTAATTAATATAGAACGGAAATCTTTGACACTTATATGGTCCCATGGAGCATGACTGTACTTTCTGCCTACTGGATTATTCTCAATTTTCCACCGTGTGTCAAAATTCTGAGTTGAACGACAAATAATCAGCCTAAAGAATGTTTGGTAACACTTTCTATGAATGCCATGCCTATAAGAATCTATGAAGACATTTATAACACATTATAATGCATTCGTAACGAATACTAAACATATCTACAAATATTTATAAAAATGCATTAAAAAATATACCCATGTTTATTATGCATTATGAATGCTTTATGAATCTGTCATCTACAATGCCCTGTAGATACCTTCATAATTCATTATAATGGTCAGCATAATAATTAAGAATGCTTTGTGAACTGCATTATGAAGCAGTAAAACAGTGGTAAAATGCTGGTAAAATACCATAAACTATAGTGTAATGCATAGAGAGTATGATGGTATGAAGCTTTGAAAACTGCAGTGGGGCAAGAGACAGAGGTTGGAGGATGTGGGGGGAGTAGGGCTTACGTAGGGGAAGGGGTGATAGCACTCTTCAGGGAATATATTTTTCTTGCTCTAACAGCATCTATAATAATAATAATAATAATAATAATTATTATTATTATTATTATTATTATTATTATTATTATTATTGTTATTGTTATTGTTATTGTTATTATTGCCTATTATTTAACTTAACATCAGACTAGATTGGAGTCCGATGTGTCACTCATTATAGTTTTAGGCTATATGCATATAAGTTCAATATTCATCCAATATGCAGGCCTATACATATTAAGATTGCTAATGGAGTGTATGGTTGATTTGTTATTATGTGAATTAAGCCATACTGCCAGTGTGCTGGCATTTTATGTGTTATGATTTGTAAGCTGTATAAACATGGACTTTACAATGGAGGTTAGCACAGAGTACAGGCAGAAAAAATTAGTGAGTGGGTGGCAAGGTAAGTCAATAACGCAACCCAGTGTTATTAGCAGACTGAGCAGCTGGGGATCGGATGGGGGGGGGTGTACACTAATAAAACATAAATATGCTTTTATACTCATCTATATTAGGAAAGCTGATTAGGTTTAGCTGTGGTCTGGTGAAAAAATGAGCACCAATTTAAAATTGATAGGTTGGAAATTCTGGGAGATTAAAGCAAAATAATTTTGGTTATTTGAGATGATCAAGAAAATACTGAAGAATCAAATTGCTCAAAAACATAATATAATAGCCAAATGCTACTTTTGAACATTATGTATCAAAGTGCATATTAATGTTTTGTTTTCTTCAGACACTTATTAGTTCAAAAATATTTACACAATTGCAGGTTTTATGTTGGCATGTCAAAACCCACAATTTGCTGTTTAATGCTTGTGCTAGGTCTCCTATAGGGAAATAGTGATAGTACTCGTTTTTATTTCATACTCATTTTATTTTTTATTTTATTTCAGGTTTGTTGTCACCCATACAAATAACATAAAAAAGCAATAAAGTTTTAGGTAAAACCTTATAATTCAGTTTAGGATGTAGCTTTGTATTTGATTTGCACTTGCAAAACAGGAACATATTTACATGCTGAACAGTTACTACAAGGTAAGGTTAGACATCAATGTCCAAATATGAATACATGAATTAAGTAAAACACTAAATCTTCACTGAGAAATGCGATAGATCTCACATAATGCATGTGTCCCAGACAAGGTGCTATTTAAAATAAAAGCATTCCTATATTTTTTAGGTGTTTATAGCTGTGAAATGTTAGCTAGCTAGTGCTTTTGGAAATTTCCATTTTAAAGTGAGAATATAGACGTAAAGGCAGCATTTGGTGTGAGAACCTATTTGGAATGGAAACGTTGCTGATAGCTTGAGGGAAACAAGGGGGAGATTGTGTCACTGAAATGGCATGTATTTGATTTTGTGACAAGCTAGATGTGGGATTTATTGGAACATACTGGCACATCAATGTAAAGTCAGCTAGTGTTGAGGCTTAAAGTGCAGAACCTAACAGTAAAGGCAGATTTGCTTTTTCTCTCCATGTTCTTAAAGTGACCTCAAAGTCTTATAGAAAAAAATGGTTACGCTTAAAGCAGGCATACAAATACACCATACACACCTTCATAATGCATAATATAAAGTATTATAAACATGGCCATAAAGAATTATAAAAAGGCATAACATTACAGCCATGTTTATTTTGCATTATATCTATGAAATTCTAATCTATAATGCATTATAAATACAGTCATAATGCATTATAATGATCAATGTAAGAATTAAGGATGCTTTTTAACTGCATTATGAAGTTATTTATAGTGCAGTATAGATGAAAGCTTCACAGAGCATACATAAGGCATAATAAACATGGCTATGTGTTATATCTTTTTATAAATAGCTATAGCTGTGTTTATAATACTTTATGAATGCATTATGCTACATTATGAAGATAACTTTAATAATAACTTTAAGTTGTACTACTGTATACTATCTATAACTTAGTAAGTGTTACCAAAAAATATTATTGGATGGAAGTAGGGGTAAATTGTTTTATGTTATATTAATATGTTTTCTCAAAAATGGCCAGTGTATTCATTTGATCAGCCCAATGAATTCACAGGGACTGATGTAGATAATCAGTAAAATCATTAAAAAATTAAATTGCATCTTTAGCTGTTTCTGGAAGTGAAAGTATTAATCTTCCAATAGTTAACATGAGGAAGGAATAAGTGAACAAAAATTACAGCAAACCTCTTTCTGCAGGGTTCTGCTGCCCTCTGCTGTGACAGTATATTTACAGTGAGACAGTGAACAAGGGGCCAGGGTGACAAATTTTTAATCAACATATATATATATATATATATATATATAACCACAAATTGGTCTTCCTATCTAAATGAGGACCACCATCCATTTACCAACCCACACCTAACCCATCCCTAACCTTAACCATAAGTAACCAACCCAAAAAAAAGACTTCTGGCATTTTTACTTTATTGATTGCATTCACAGATTTTTTTTTTATAAAACTGATGTTATCCAAATGGGAAACAAATATGTATCAAAGGACAATAATTTCTATTATGACATACTTTCCAGGATAAATTGTAACTTGTAATGAAAACCTGACCATGTTCCAGAGACTAATAACGGTTTGCCTTTTATTATTTGATTTCTTTTGAAAGATACATACAGTGAGATTAGTTGGTCTCTTACTACTGGCCACGCAGTGTGTTTGTGACTGTGTGCCTATTATAGGCTGGTATCCCATTTAAGGTGTACCATTAAAATGATCTCAGTCTTAAGCTCTATCTCCATATGACCCTGCATCAAATACACGCTTGGATCCATCCTTCCATTTTCTGTGTTGTGCAAGTATAAAACATTGCAGTGGGTTGCGGGTGGTCCAGAGTCTACCCCAGACGCTACAGGTGCAAGGCAGGGAATAGCCCAGAATGGGGCACCAACCCATCGCAGGGCACACTCATACACCATTCACACACACGTTCCCCTATGAGCAATTTGGCAACTCCAGTTGGCCTCAGCATGTTTTTTGGAATGTGGGGAGAATCCCCACGATGACACGGGGAGAATATGGAAACTCCCCACACTTGGAACCCCGGCTAATCATGTCACACTTACTGCTCCGTGAGGATCTCCTCTTCTCATCTGTGTAAAAAAAAATTGTGATGTGTCTCAAAACAGTTTTTTCGACACTCAAGTTAGTCTTTTCCCAATTGTTATTGCAAAATTGAGATTTTGTTATATTGAATAAAATCAAAAATCAAAGAGTCACCAACCACCTACCCCAGGAATCACAATTTTGGCTTCAAACAATGACTGTTGCAGATGTGATTAGATGGAAATTACTCTGTAGACTGATTGTCTTGTAAGCCCAGCTGTTGGTAGCTTCTTTCTATCAGCTTGGATGCCCTCTGACTGATTTGAGGAGTAGTGAATGTCACAATGATTGGCAAGCAAGCGAGAGTCTGGCACTAGCATGCAGCCGGCTGCTACTGTTTAGACTTGTATAGCATCATGTGAAACAGAAAGACTGAAGTTCGGTTTCCTTAAATTGCAGCTACAGCACCAAGGCACCCTTTTAACCCTTTTCTGACAATATTTTTATTAATGCTAATGCTGTACTGATGGATGGTGAAAACCTCCTGTCCTCCTACTGTCCCACCCCCAGACTGACGTGTCTATGGTAGGGCTGCTAGTTTCCAAATTTCAAAGACATCAATAAGAAAGATCATGATGTAAAAACGTACAGCTTATACCAACTTGATTATATCAATACACAAGTTTCAAACGATTAAACATTATCCAAATATAAATTTACTTAAATAAAAATATTAATAACAGTGCTTCCATATGGCCGCTAGGAGAAGGGTACACTTCCTGTTTGTTTACGTGAATAACATAGCACTCACACACAAAGTATGCTAATTCCAGCATTCATATCGCCATGAGGTTCCAAAGATTGATATCCATCATATATGCCTTTGTCTTGAAATAAACGAAAATGCTCAAAAATGGAAAAAATTATATATACAAGCCCCACTTTTTGTAAAGCTATGGAGTACAATGGCTTCATGGCCCCGGGTCACTATACTGGCAGGGATAAGTGACCACTCAGTGGGGGGGGGATCCCGCCGGAAATTACAATTAAAACTTAGCATACAAACCCAGGAATGGAATTACGTTGAAATACCAATAATTGAACACAGGTAAGTCACTTTTTTATACATTTATTTGCTGATATCAGGAGTAAACTGGAGGTGGAGTGGGAAAAGCTGGTGACGTCACCGTCACTGAAGCAATCAAGACAACACCTATACTAATTCTTCCCAAGGGACAGAGCATTCAAAATCATGTGTTTACCCACGGACAGAAATCTCCAAAATGCTTATAGTCCTAATGGAAACCTACATTAGCATGTATCTGACTGTGAATTTGTTTAAAATTTGAGTTATTGTGAATCACGTAGGTAAAACCTTTACATTTAGACTAAACTGGTTTGTCTTGATAGCTTCTCTTGACTGTCAGGATAAACTAGAACATATTTGGGCATGTTTGTACAAGTTATTTGGGTGTTTTAAGCATTTTATTTCAGGACCAATGGCTAATGCCATTTTATTTAGTATCTTTTGGTGATTATGTTTTTTTTTTGGTGGGGGGGGGGGGCACAGGCAATCATTTGGATAGCCGTGCTGCGGGGAAGAGATGTTATAAATACCTGTTATCTGGATATTCGGAAAATGCAGATGGATTGATGTTGGGAGCAGTCCAGAACAGCAGCCTATTCTGTAATGCTAAACCGAATAGCTTTTCAACGGTGTGGAATGAGATGTGTGTATTATTTAAAATTCGTATTTTATCTGCTTTTGTAGAGCACAAACATTTTTCTAAGTTTGACTGCATCTTATTTATATTGCATGCTAAGCAAATTGTTACAGCACAAATCATTTGCATTCCTCAGCTATGTTCATAATGTCAGGTGTACATTCTGTTGCTGGGATGAATCTGTTAAGACATAACTATGAATCTGTTAAGATATGGCTGGTAAAATTTACTGTGGGAGTCCCATTCCCCCTTTCCCCACTTGCAAAATCCAGCACCGTTTCCTCATTCTGCCTGACTCATAAAGCAAAATATTACAATCTGATGAGATTAGAAAGTGTAACTGTGGATCAGCATGGATGGTCACGTCGCTACTATTATGCTTAACTGCCACCCTGAACTTTTCTTGTATGTATTTGGTCTTAACTTGTATCTCAACTAATACTTAGATCTGCAAAATTTATTCAAAGCAATGTTCGGATTTATTTATTTGAAGGAAAACAATAAAAACAAAACAGCCAATTTCCACAGTTATACAGATGGGTACCAAACAAATTCCATTCTGAATATAATACTGGGGGATGATCAATGGAAGAATTTCATTGACTGATCTTGAATAATATAATTACAGGAATACTTAAAGTACAACATACATAACACCTTTAAAAGTAATACAGTGGCACAATAAAAAATATATGATACACATAGTTTTGTGGCGGCAGTTGTAGGCGTACACTTTTTGTATTATACAGATTGATTTCGTTGTTTAAACTTGAGTTCACCTCCTCAGTTCTGTTGCCTCTCATTGAACACGAGGGGGAGACAAACCCTTACATTCATCATGACGAATAAAGCTTTCCATGTTAATTCGTGTAAACACGTGATTAAACAAAAAGAGCAAGACTCATATTACAGTAAAACTACATAAAAATAAAATGAGAAATTAATTAAAATTTGTTTAAGTTGAAAAGGGTCATGGTAACCGTCAAGACAAGTTTTTTTTTACTGCAGTTTCATTCTCTTCTTCCAGAAGTTCAAGCAGGTCTACATTCTAGCATTTTTTTGAATGCTTTCCTAAAACTATCATCCAGGAAAGCATAAAGGAAGGGATTTAGGCATGAGTTAGCATAGCTCAAACTGGTGATAAAATAAGATATTCCGATCAAAAAAGGAGTTGTCCTGAGGTCGGTGGTGAGAGCCACGATGGTGCTGAGATGGAACGGGGTCCAGCAGAACAGAAACACTGCCAACACTATGAACACCATGACGGTCACCTTTTTCTTCGCTTTATCTAACGCCTTCGCGTTGGAATTCAAGCGCATGTTTCTCAGTCTGTAAAGCATTATCGCGTACAGGAGGCAAATAGTAGATACGGGTATGGCGAAACCCAGTAAAAGTGTGTAAATCCTACTGGCTTTGAACCACAAACTTTCCGGACTAGGGAAACTCAGGACGCAGCTCTTCCTTTCCGTGTCATCGGGGTTTATATAGACGCCGGCAAACACGGTGAAGGGCAAGACGATGAGAATGACCAAAACCCAGACGCAGAGGCTGATGATCCTGGCCGCTCTGTACGTTCGGAACGGCGTCCGCTTCGATCGCACCGTAGCCAAGACAACGAGGTAGCGGTCCACACTCATCACCGTGAGAAAGTAAATGCTTGAGAAGATGTTATAGTGGTCGATGGAGAGAATGATTTTGCACAGCACCTCACCAAACGGCCAGTACTGCAAGAGATGCTCCGCGATATTTATGGGGAGAACCAACGTGAACAGGTCGTCCGCGATCGCCAAGTTCAGAATGAATAGATTAGTGACTGTCTTCATTCTGGGGGCTTTTAGAATCACGTAAATGACCGCTGTGTTGCCGGTCAAACCTACAGCGCAAATCACGGAGTAAAAGACGGGCAGAATAATATAAAAATCCGGGTTCAATAAAAACTGATCCGAAGATGTACAATTGGTAGAGTTGAAGTCCATAGAATTGTAGCATGCTGAGAGCAAGTTGCCCGAGTTGGATATATTTTCCATAAGTACTTGGCTATGTTGAGATAAAATTAATCGAATGTATAATTTTATTTTAAAATTTTCTCAATCTGTTAATTCCGGATTTCTGATTGTTTTACGTTGTTCAGATAAATCTGTTAATTTTAGCTCGGACGATGCACATGACGAGATCTTGGAAACAGAATAGGATAAATTAAAAATGTATAATTAATCAGAATCACAGGGGTATATTAATTAAAATGGATATTAATTATTCCCAATAAGTAAGCCATACACATAATTACAGTGAATATTATAAAGAAATGCATTGGCGTCTAAATGACTTTTAAGGCTTAAAATAGTTACTCGAAATAAAAGATTTTTGTAAATGTTCTTACCACAATGGGGATCGCTTCATATAACCCCCGTCTGCTTCCGATAGAGAATATAGTGCCAACTATCATCCCCCAAGTAGTTCAAGAGAGTAGCGCGCATTTGGTGACGTCATCCATTCATTTCTGTTAAATGGAGATTTTATCTGGTACGGAAAGGAAAAATACATATAATAATTGCGCATTTGCAACTTATCACACTTGTGACACCACAACATGGGGGCTGTCATTACAGAAAGAAATTCTCAAAATCCACTTTGGATAAGGTATTTTATGTAAAAGTATTTACATATGGTTTAATGTGTTTTACCAACTGATGTCACCATTAAATGCTCCTCATAAAAATGAAATGTCTCCACTACCCCATGATGTGTTTCTATTAAATTATATATAATGTAACATTTACTTTGGATCGAGTTTACATATTTCAGAGGGGTACAGAACATGTTTTAGGAATAAAAAGCTCGTATACTCTGTAACTCAGTAAAAATAGCTCCTGATTGTCAGTGACAATTCGTCACCATTGATTTTCGTGTAATTGTAATACTTCCACTCCATTTAACATTAGTATGTGCTTTCAGTGCCACTTTACAATAAGGCTACCCATATAAAGAGTTTATGAATGGTTTATAATCTGGTTATTAATTAGGTTGTAAATTATTAATAGACAAATTTAAAGAAGTGATAACATAGTTTTCTTTTTATTAATGAGTGCCAGGCTTTCTTGAGTTATGAAGGGTAGCCCTTTGTGTTTAGTCTTGCATACAGACAGTGCTACAGTGGCTTGGTCTTAGATTTCCGTGAAATAACAGGGCCTTGAATGGTCAGACTGAAACAATAACCAGTAGCACTGCTGTACCAGGTGTCTAATCAAAGTCACTGAAAGCAGTTATACCCAAGCCGTCGTTAGATTTCCTGAAACAAAACTCAGTGCCCTTCAGATATATCTTAAAACACATTCAGCAGCAATCAAGTCTGGTGTTTGGTGGTTTGCTAATGATTGTGATATTCTACTGAATATCAAACTAATGTCAGGTCCAGTACACATGTATCATAACTTATATCAGGCTCCCCACAATTTTCTGATATTTTATGCGATCGACAGAACCATGGCGATCATCTTCTGACTTCAGCTCAAATGGGGTAAACCTTGGCTTGCAATCTGTTATACCAGATCTTTCAAGCATCTTGAAGATGTAGGTCTTGTGATCCATTTTGATCTCTTCACACTTTTGCTTGAAATGAATGCCCAGGAAGTAAGACATTCTCACTAAACCTTTTATGCTGAATTAGCATTTCATGTTTAGTTTGCTTGCTGTTATGGTTAAATTATCAATACAATTAATTATCTCCAATTTAGTTTTTATACACAAGTGTATACACAGATTTATACAATGAACTGCTTGATTTCTCTGAAAGTTGTTTTGTTCCAGGTGATCATGCAGAACTTTGTACTAGTTTCTGCCAGACTGCTTCAAGCCATAGAGGGATTTCTTTAACTTGTACACAAGTTTCTCTTCAGTCTTAGAATCGACTCCAAAGCCCTCAGTAAAGTTCAGTATGTACAGTATTTTGACACCCAAGTATGCTATTTTAATGTCCACTTGGTAACCTGTAAGGTCACATATACATATGATACTGAAAATACATATGATACAGAAAAAGTTTCTTAGTGATCTATTAGCTCCTACTGAATGTAGCTTTTAGCCACATAACTTGCCTTAATTTTTTTCTTTAATGTTTCAATCCCATCTACCTCCACGGCATTTCTACCTCAGGTATTGGGGTCTGGGGGGGGGGGCAGCTGGA
>JAODUD010000107.1:8838145-8851158 GCA_026784285.1 Stomatorhinus walkeri
TATGGTTATGGTTAGGGCTGGGTAGGGGTTAAGGTTGTCATACTTAGCATTAGCATTTTCCCTATAGAAATGAATGAACGGTCCCCATAAGGATATGTTTACCCTACATGTGTGTGTGTGTGTGTGTGTGTGTGTGTCTTCCCCTTTCTAAATTCATATTTATATTAATATGAACTATCAGAGTTTAGACTCAATCTTGATTATTTTAATTACAAGTAAAATTATGCAAAGAATACAGGCACTGGTCTGTTGAGCAAAGAGGGAAATAAATCATGTGATTGATGTTTATATTCCACAGTTAAGGGATGTGACAGGTCTGTTACGACAAAGAGTTTATTTCCTTGATTTGGTGTTGGATTGCTCTAGCTCTAAGAGGGCAAAATAAATTCCCAAGAAAATAAAACTAGTATGAATGATCACATTCTCCCTATGGTGAAAAATTCCTGTTCTGATGGAATCCTCTGATATGACAATGTCCATTTACAGAGGACACAAATGGACACCGCATGGTGTGAATTAAAACACTTATCATTCATAAGATCTTTTTTCAATGCAAGTGCAGACTCTGTAATGTGCCTGAGACAGAGTTTTACAGCTCCATCAAGATGATTTTATTTCCAATTTTGATAGCAAAAATCAGCACATATTTCCATAATGTAATCATGTATATAAAATATTAAACACGTTAATCAAGCTTCTTTATAAATGCATTTTAACATCAGTGTCTCATGAAAACCTGGATTTTTATGGATATGAAGTTATATAGAGAAAGGTTTGAAATTAAATGAAATATTCCACACAACCCCATACAGGCACACATACACTTATAGAAAAAAATGCACCCAGTGAAAACACACGCACAAATATTCAGGAGATTTTAATGAAGATATGGACAATAACATCAATTTGTAAAAGCAAGGGTTTGGAATAGAATAGAATGCTTTGTGATTAGAGATATTTAAAATGATTCTCGCATGTGGTCTCTGTATGCGCTATCACTGATCATTTAACCATGGTAAAGATTAAATATAGCAAAGACTTTTTAAGAATAACTATACAGACCATAAGAAAAACAATCAAGTGGTATCACAGACCCGGGGCATGGTGCGGGTGGGAAACAAAGGTGACGATCCACTTGCGGTTTTAAGAGACAATAGGGGTTTTTTGGGCGAACTGAACGACACTGGGAACCATTCACAAAAACAACAGGCCCACAAAGGGTTAGAAGCAAAGAAGGAAAAACACTACAAACAGAATTATGAATCAAGCTACAAAGGGAAGCAGGCAGGGGTGCATAGGGTAGCATCTACACGGTAACATTCACAGAGCAGCATGCAAATCACCTAATGCAATGACTCACTGGAGAACAGACCAGGGCAGGGACAGAAAACTGGGGCAAACAAGGAACAAGTGTAAGACAGTCAATTAACTAATCAGCAAACACTGGCACTAGAAAATGAGCAACAGCTGGAACTAATAGCAATTAAACATAGAAACTGGGGAGTTTTACAAATACCAAAAACTAGGAAACATTAACTGGGAATTAAACACTAGGAACAAAACATGTCCACTGCATTTGTGCCATATCTGTGGGCAGCTAATTCAACACCAAGGAAGCAGCGCTTAGGGTGGTAACTTGCCAGTCAGGGATTCAAACTAGCAACCTTGCAATTGCAAGTCCACTTTCCTAAGCATTTGGCCACCACTGCCTAAGGCAAATATCCAGAAAATCTCATTGTGCGCAAAAACGTTTTACCAATCGTCTGTCTGGCTGCCAGGAATCAAAATCAGCACTGCATAATTATGATAAAATACTGTGAGCATACTTGTTGGTTGCAACTGAAGGTGTTTCTGAATATGAGACCAATGAAGTTTTCCATGCACTTTAAAAAACATGCATTATGTAGTAATTCAAATAATGTTTTCATAGATAACTGCATCCTCTCCAAACAACCTTATGGCAGGAATGTGTCTTTTCATCAGAGTATCAAAGTAGGCAATCCATTAATATGATAAAAAAAAAATTTAAAGCATTAATTAAAGCGATTTAAAAAACAAACAAACAAAAAAAATATTCTTATGGGAAAAGTTCTTCGTAATTTCCTTGTATATAATCCATGAATAACTTAATTCTTTTCTTGTTAAATGGACAAAAACATCAGCTGGATGGGATCCAATGCAGAAATATTATAAACTCTATGACCTAGACGACAACTTGTGCTCAGATTTTGACAGTTACATTATCATTTATTAATTTTGAGAATGTCATGCAGATAGATCACGTTTCTTTCCCGGGATGATTTCTCCACACTTACAAGCAAACATACATCCCTGAAAATTGTGTGACTGGCACATACAAATGCAAGGAAGCAGAAATCTGAAGATTTTTCTGTACGATAATGAAGTAGGTACGATAATACATATAATATGACTTATTCAGTATACTGTCAGGATTTACTGAATGCTTTTATGTAGTCTCATGTATCAAGATGCATTATTGTGTCCATGTGTTTATTTCAATCCATCCATCCATTTTCCGATCACTTATCTTGGTCAGGGCTGCAGGAGAGATTGCAGTATGGAGCCTAAGGAAGGGGAAACCCTGGAGATTACAGTCTATTACATGGCTGTATATTACAGCTGTTAAGGGATGTTAGGATGTTAAGATGTTATACATACATGATGTTTATGAATGTTTTATGAATGCTTAATGAATACATTGTGAAGGTGCACTGAACATTTTATGGATGCAATATAAAAGCATTATAAAGGTGCAGTTAATGTAAAGCATCACCACATTTTTTTATATAAAGGGAGGCTAGAGTCCAACCCTTGAAAAAGCAGGATGGTTTGAGTTCTGTTAATTGTTATTAAGTACCCATAGAAAAAAGGGGGGTTCGAGTCCCACCCTCTAGAAAATGGAGAGAAACTGCACATATTTAAAATGGAATCATATATGTTGTTAGGTAATTCAGCATTACTGAAGCAAAGTGCAATGGTGTATGAAACTAATTGTGCCGGTGACAAATAGAGTTGTTTTAATACTGGAGTGTACTGTCATTATACTGATTGTTCAATAGGGCTAAATGGTGGTGTCGTTTGGACCTCACACCCCTCGCTAAAGCAGAAAAAAAGAGTCAAAAAACAATAGAAATCCAGCACTGCTGGTGCCTGGATCCCTAAGATCACCATGAGTTATCCTTATGCACCTTACTAGAAATATTCCTTCCTGATTTCTTATAAATATTTGAAACTAGGTGAGACTGACCCGCAAGTTTGTGCAAAGCGGCAGATCACCGTAAATCTTACATACCTGACAGGTCTCTTACGAAAAGGTCTCTGTTTTTGAGTGGTATTAATTTTGCTAGTGCTAAAAAGTATTATTATATTAATAATTATATTATATAGTATATTAAATTACAGTGGAAATTTATAGTGATCACATCTCAGAGTGAATTGATCACTATATTATCACTGTAACTGTTTTTTCTTCTTCTTTATGTCTCAGACAGATTACCCTCTAATTGACATTTTTATATTTCTTACATGAATACAAGGTAATAAAATGGACAGTGTTGCTATAAACAGTGTTTGTACAGGAATGATTCTTTCCCAAGCTTTTTGATCCATATGATGATAGCTATAAGTGGTTTCCACTATATTTGAATATTTCACCCATTCTTAAGTAAAGCATATAGTTGATTTAAAGAGCTGTGTGCTTTGTCATTGTCTATGAATTTAAATTAAAATTTTTAAATCCTATATTGTTATTCATTTAGGAGATGCAGATTAGCGATGATTGAAGAAAGTAACACCTGCTTGATAAGGTGTCAGACTTATTACTTTTTACTTGCTATTATGATAATTATTATGACACAAACTGTCAAAGGTGATGGAATCTTTATAAGTGTAAAGAAATGGGTGTTTAGGGGTTTAGAAATAATAAATAAAGATGATGAAGAAAGTATGAAAGAAAGCTCAAAAACACAAGAACAAATGGGTCTCCCTTGGGATGATTAAGTTTATTAAGATGTTGTTGCAAAACCTCCTCCTGTCTCTTGTTCCAGTTCTACCATCACTGTGTGTGGGGGTTTGCATGTTCTCCCATTGTCTGAGTACTCTGAGTAATCTTTAGACCCTGTGCTGCCTGTGGTACACGCCATGCCCCCCACGACCATCAGCAGAATAAGCGATTGGAGGATTCTGTTGACAGATGAAATATAATGCAGTGAAACCCAACAGTTCTCACACTGAAAGCTCTTTAATGATCGATGAGAAAAACATTTACCATTTATTCTGTAGGAAGAAAAGAGCTATCACTTCAAAAACATGTGGAAATATATATATACTTTATTTATGGAACTTCCTCTTGCCTGAAGATGATTGGCCATCCAAAATCCCTTTCCCTGTCCAGGCTTCTCTCTTACACCCCCTTTCTCAGATGTGCCTGATTGATATGTGCCTTATGTGCCACACAGGGAGGCTGGTGTCGATTCTGAAATGCCAGCAGCAGGGAGCAAAGTAATGATCAACCCACAAAGGGATGCCAAGGGCAGAGTCCCGAACAGACACCTTTAACGCTCACACTGCCCTTTACTCACAAATGCCAAAATAATTATTCCCTCATATTTCATCTTTTTACCCTACATAATTCACCATGTGATGTCTTAATATACATCATTAATCATATTTCAGTGTTCTGCACATTCCTCATAAAGCATTAGTAACTTTACCATTCAAAGATAATTAGGTATATACAGACAGATATGGCTTAATCATTTGAAAATATTTTAGTTTAAATGTGATGAAGTTATAAACTGCATATCCCTTCAGATGTAGTAAAGGCAATGCTATAGTTGAAGTTTCGCTTTTGTTCTCCTAGGCAGCACCTGATTAATTCACGAATCACAATTTATCCAAATGATGGTCCAGGTGACAAGCTGCCATGTTTCTACAATGTCCATCCATGCTTTCAGTATTTACTAACTAATGCCCTAATGCAGGGGTGTCAAACTCTAGTCCTGGAGGGTCGGAGTCCAGCACATGTTTGGGTTTCCCCTCATTTTACACACCTTATTCAACTCCAAGCAACTCCCCTTGAGCTGAATTATTTGTGGTGGAACAGGGAAAGAACTAAGCTACACAGGACTACGGCCCCCCGGGACTGGAGTTTGACACCCCTGCCCTAGAGCCACATTCTGTCCTTTATACAGGCATGTTACTTCACACGTATTGTTTTGCTAGCTTTTGTGGTAAATACCCTCCCTGCTGACTAAAAAAGTCACCCGAAGAGCTGTGAGAAAACTGTCTGAAATCACTTTTATTTGTGTTAATTAAAAAGTGAATATTTAAAGGAATTTAAAGGTTTAACTTTATATTAAAAATACAGTAGCTCCCTCATATCCATGGCTGGTCTATGAACCATGGATTAGCTCAAACCACAGTAATAAAGAACCAATCCGCAGATCCCATGTGTAACGTGACTTTGGTGAACTTGCTTATTGTATGTGATAAATTACGCACAGTAAGACATAACCAATATTAAATACAGTAATAATAAAGTAATATTCTACATTATTATACAATCTCTCAAATGAAAGGAATTCTGACATTTTAGAATGATTCTCAAGTGACAATAAAGCAATTAAATAAATGTCATTCATTAAGGGATGACGGAACATTGAAAAATATGCTTTTTATACCCCTCAAAGGATGAAGGAATAATGAACATATTTTAAAAAGTGACCATGGAAAACTGAATCCACTGATATGAGGGGATTACTGTAAGACGTATCGCAAGTCCATTATTTTACGTCACTGCAGCTGCTGATATAACATTACAGACAATATGCAGAAACAGAGCTCTTGTTTCAGTAGATCCTGCTCAGCCTCAGCAGACACTTTTCAGGTAAGACATTGTATCTGTCATTACACTCAGCAAGAGCCACAGAATTTCTTGCTGTCAATGTTATAAATAATAATTGTAATTGCCTCAGGGAACAGTAGCATACTGAAGAGTAGCACGCTTCCTTCAATAACTGACTTCTCATACTGTATATATTACATGTGTGACCCTTTAATCATCAGTTCTGCTATACCAGAGCTGTTTTACCAGCTCTTCTCATTATACACCAACGACTACACCTTCGTTACCCATCTGTTGAGCTATGCTAATGACACCACTCTAATAGGCCTCATCACTAATACTGACAAGTCCATATATGGACTGGAGGTGGAGCAGCAGCTGTTCCAATTTAATTAACATAATTATTAAACTGGTAACTTTTAAATGCCATATTGGTGATTAATAAATTGTTCTACCTTTGCGCTTCACAGTGCTGGATTTCTCTTCCACATGAGTAACTTTGCTTTTAATTGTTCATTGAAGCAGAATAGGGCAGCTTTGAATACCCATAAGTTGGCTTCAGAATGGTTGGTGCATCTGACAGAGGCTGGCATTAACAACAATCTTATCTGTAATGCCAGAGGACATTAACATATCTGTTTGGAGTGACAGCCTACGTCCCTCACAATGTCAAATTTGCAGCTCAGATTTGCTTAATTTAGTTAATTTAAGATGATTTTTAATGCTTTTTGTATGCGCCTGTTGTTCATCTATATTGAGGTTTAACGTAACGACTCATGACTGTATGGAAACCTGTTATCCAATCACATGGAATCCATATCACTACAAAGGGCTGGACACCCAAAGAGAGAATGTGTATTCATGTCTGCAACACATATTTCTGAGGGGATGATAAAAAAGTCAATATTGTAATAATACAATAGATAGAATAATACAGAAACATAGTAGAATAATGCGGTTCCTTTTCACCACACAAAGCAAGCAGCTCAGTATCAGTATGTCAACTGGTAATCACTCAGTTTTGTATTATATATATTCGGGATTGAAGGGTAGCCGCAGTTCTCCTTCAGCACCCTGGACAGTGAGCACCTGTGAAATGCTAGCAGCTCAGACAGAACATCCAGAAGCAAATGGAGGACTACTGTCTAAACCCTGGCTGCACCTGCACTAAGCAGGGCCCCTGATTGTTAGTTGCTCTTGTTAATTCCCCACTTTCCCTCTTTATATTTAATTCGTAAGACTGGTTTCTAATAAAACTTACCTCTATTGGGGTGCTCACCCAATGACCTTTATTTTCCATTTGTGCTTCTGTGTTCTGAGGACCGTGGTCAGGATAGTCGAAAATACCTTGTTCTGTGAAAGAAATCTTTTCCATGTACAAATTATTTAATGAAAAAAACTATGGTGGCAGTTTCAACAGTATATTGAGCTTCAGTTGCAGCAGTAATTATTATTCTGTTATTTTTAGCTCCAAACAGAGGAAAATTAACGTCTGTGCATTAAGGTTCAAATTCATTAGGACTAATGAACTGGGTAATAGATATGCCAAACCTTGAGGCAGAATAAATTAAGTAAGTAACATCTTTAAGGGTATTTTTTATCGTGATTAGGAGAGATGTAACTTTGCAATTCTGCCAGTTGGGATTTTGATATCTATGTAAGGAACCTGGAAGGTGCCATGTAATTACTAGTAATTAACAGACTGGTATCTGCTCCAACTGTTCAGTGACTGTGAGGAGATAACATTAGAGAGAATTTAGACGAAATGTTATACTAAATACATTTATGATAACTGCACTCTGATCTTATTTTTATTAGCAATGTAAATAATGCTTGCTTTATTAAGTAGAGAGAAGGTTTATGACAGTGAACACATGTAACAGTCCAGGTCAGGTCAGGTTGGGAAGCATGCGCTGATGCAGCACGTTGCTGCACCTACCACACGGTGAAACTCCTCGAGATCCCGGCTAGCGACCCCGCAGGCAGACACACGTTCCAGTCCTCTGGAAATGGCCATCCATGTGCCGAAGCCAGGTGTTATGTAGGCATCCCCTTGGCCTGGTCCAGCCGCCTGGTTACATTTCACTGCTTGTTGTACCTGTATAACTTGCACGTGACAAATAAAGAATCTTGAATCTTGAATTTTGGTTCCTCAGCAGTGAGCAGGATCACCCTCAGTGAACCGTGCCACGTGGCCGTAGTGCCGTAACTGACGCTCCATCACAATGCAGGTAATGTGCCTCAGGACTCCTCTAGCAACCGCTCATTCAACATAAAGTCAAACCAGCGGTACCCAAGGATACTCTGAAGAGATACAGTACCAAAGGAGTTCAGTCTTTGCCTCAGCTCACCGGATAGTGTCCGTGTCTCAATACAGCAAGACATTGCACAAGTGTTGTGAGCATGAGGACTTGAAGTTTCAGGATGTCCCACAGAGCAACTTGACAATCAAACAGCTCCATGAGAACTCTAAGTGCCAGGATGTGGTTGATAATAGACTTCTTATGCGTAAAACCAGACCGCTCCGGTCACTGACAGACAAGCAAGTGATCATGGGTCCTGTTAGGAATGACCCTAACCGGGACCTAACCCAGCACTGAAAGCAGTGTTATCCTCCTGTAGTCACCGCAATCCAGGCGATCACCCTGTCACCCTGTCACCCTTCCCTTTCCAGTTAGGGACTACAAGTCCCGTTTCCCAGTCAGTTGGAATGACGCCAGACTCCCAAATGGAAGCCAAGATTGCCTGCAATGCCAGAAGGACAGCCTTACCACCAGCCTGGAGAAGTTCACCCCAGATACCACTGATCCCTGCAACCTTCCCTAATTCCAGCTGCTTTGCCACCTGTGCAATATCAGTGCAATTGGGTGGTTCATAGTCTATCAGAGGATCTGCTTCAAGAACCGTGGACCCAGAGGTGTCCAACATCCCAGCCAAAGGAGCAGCTTTAAACAACTGCTCTAAGTAGCCAGCCCAGCGGGTCACTACTGCAGAATCATTCACAAGGACCATTCCATCACCCACCCTGACTGCATGTCTCTGAGGATCAGATTCAGATCTACATAATGCTTCGATTCCTCAATTCCTTTCATATCCTACTGTATTAGATTCCTTGGGAACAGTTATGGTAATCTTTATACTTACTCCTAATCTCAAAATATGATACATATTGTGTTAATAACATATTGTATTAATACCTTGAAATTATTAATACAAATAAGTGTATCTGAAATCTCTATGTTATGGAATAGAACCTTTCATTCATGGTTTCTTAACTTTTATTGTGTCAATTATAAAAAATAGATAGAAATTTGACTTAAAAGCCATTCAACAGCCTTCGTGGAGTGTTATTTAGAAAAGGGTGTTCCTAAAGTGCCCATATTGTGGTGTATATGTTCAAGGTTTACAATTTATGGTCAAGTTTTGAAAATTACTTTTTGTCGTTCTGACACAGCTTGTGATTTCTCTGCAGATTTTTTAGTTATTTAACACAAAATGGCTGCTGTGGTTTAATTAGATCCAAAGCTGTTGTTTCATTTTGTGAGTCTTTAGACATAAGAAGTTTATATATGCTTGATGAACACCCACAGGTTGGGCTTTTCTTCCCTATCTGCATGCTGTTATCACTCACGCGCAGCATCTGGGCAGCAAGATGGACATACAATAGAATGAGGAAATTAACAGTAGAAAAATCTGGTAATCAGCAATAACAACTGTTTTATTTCCTGTGAGATATGTTGCTTCTGTGGATAATACCCTCTTTTATGAAAATATTTCCCTTCAGTTCTGTTTTAGTGATTTCTGTTTAGTATTGATTTTTTTCATTGTATGCCTTGATCTTTATTAAGATCTTTATTAAACTCCATACACATGCAAACAATAAAAGGAATAATAGTAGAATCTCAAGGTTGCATATATAGCTGCCTTTATAGTTCCGTGTGCCTGGGCATGGTTTAGACATATCAGATCAATTCACAGAAAATTTGCACCCCCATTAAAAAATGAAATAAGAATCTAGTTTTTGTTCGTGCTGCTCGTGCCACGTGATTTGAAGAGAAAAGCATGATACAAGTTTCAAATCTTATTTTAAATTTTATTTTTAAAATTTATTTTAAACTGCCGTAAAATGACAACCCATTTTGCTTCTTCCTGTTTCACTTTAAACACTCAAAGAGCCCAAAACTAGGACAGAAGGGGCCATGACAATCGGACACAGTCTTGTTAGTTTTTCAAGGGCTAAATTATGTCTATCTTAATTGCTATTTTAATTTACTTAAAATGGCTAAAGAAAGATTTTTAGTTGACTTGAAAGAGTTTGAATCACATTCATTTGTATAAAACTTTCCATAAACTATAATTTCTTTATAAAACACAAAATGCTAAAGATTTTTTTGTAAGAACTCTGGCTGCTGCATTCTGTATTAGCTGAAGCGTATGTAAGGATCCAGACGGGCAACCAGAAAGGAGGGCATTACAGTCCAGTCTGGAAGATATAAAGACATGTATTAGTTTTTCTGCATCATGAAAGGAGAGCGTCTTCCAAAGCTTGGTTATGTTCCATAGATAATAGAACACAGTTCTAGTAATACTTTTAATGTGAGCATCGAATCATAAATCTAAATCAACCAGAACACCAGTATCTCTGACCACTGTGTTAGGCTGGGTAGGAAGACCACCGAGGTTAAGGTTGAGCAGACTTGGGACCAATTAACAGTACCAATTAATTCTAACAGAAACAGAAAAAGACACTAACAAACTAAGCTAAGCTCTAAAGATGACGCCGAATGAAATACAACTCTAAGCCCCAAACTCTAACAGTAATGATGATGAGACTGAGAGCTAATTGCCATTGGCTCAGTTCTCTGGGAGTTGAGCATTGAGGTGGTGAGTGGCTCTGAGCTTGTGATCCAAAGATTTCCAGTTTAAGGGTCACATATGCGCGGGCCCTTCAGCACAGCCCTTAACCCCCAACTGCAGGGGTGCTACATGTTAGCTGACCCTGTGCTGTGACCCCCGAGCTATGGAGAGCATGACAGGCTTAGCAAAGAAAAGTATCTGTACTTGTGCAAATGGCAGTTAAAGCATGTTTGTTTCGTTTACTTGCCTGATGCTTCATTGCGTTCCCTGAATGCCCCTTTGTCACACTTCTGGTTGTTGAATAGTCTTATTAGGTTCTTGCTGTATAGAAGTTGTGTATTTGTTGCAGTTCCTGCTCTGATACTGCTTACTATTGTAACTGGGCGTTCATTGGAAGCTCAGCCTAGCTGCACTTCTGTTTAACTGTGTCCTTAATGCTACAATCTGAAATATGCTATTTGGAAATGTGCTATTTGGAAATGTGCTATTTCAAAATCTGCAACATGCTATTTGCCTCACTTGAACATTGCTTTGGACAAAAGTCTATGTGCTACTTGTGTAAATATAAATTAGCTGATTACCAGTCAGTAGTAGGTGTGACATTAGGGGACCAAAATATTCATTAAATGCACTGTTTAGCAGCAAATTCAAATATCTGGTCCTTACAGGTTTCTCTGTAGGGTGGATGGAAACATCTGAAGAATGTCTGATGCTGCAGCACTTTTCATATGAATTGCTTCAAGCTGAACAGGTGCTCTTAGGCCTGAGGGTATATTTTTAAACCATCTTTCAAAGGTTTATGCCTGAAATCTAAGCTTCATGCAATATCTTACTGATGGAGAATACTAAGCACCTGTTTACCAGTAAACTTGCAGGAATATAAGAGTTTATGTTATGTAACTAGATCAATTTTCTATGCAACTTATTCATTAGAAGGGCATGGTGAGTTTGGGGCCTGCGGCAAGAGACACTCTGGGCGAGATGTCAGTCCCTGTAAGGCACACAGTCACACATTGGCTAAATTAGAGATGCGAGGTTCAGGAAGAAATGTGAAGAACATATCAACCAGACACACACTCGAGCCCTCAACCCTGTAGGTGTAAGGCTGCCCAATAAACCACCACACTATAAAATGCTATAAAATGTCATCAGAGCAGAGGAGGAATAATTTCTAAACCAAATGTGTCATGGTGTTAAGCTTAGAGTTGGGGAACCACCCCTTAAAAGACACTGACTACATCATGCTGGGAATTTCACCCAGGGAAATATTTGATAAGCTAAGTAAACTCAAAAGGCACTCAGGTCTGCGATAGACATGATTCCAGTTATAATTTTTTATTAACAGTCATAAATCAACAAACACAATCCTCAGTAAAAAGAAATAGATTCAAAGCTGGTTCACACTGGATGAAAGATTGATCAGTCAGGCAGAGGAAGGCATTCCCAAACAAAAACACTACAATTCCCGTGCATGTGCACACACGCAAATCCTGTGCTATACAACTGCACACAAAGTACTACCACTTCAAGATTCCCCTCCTCCTTGGGCTCTCAGCTTTGAACCAAAACAAAAAGAGAAGAAACCCAACAATCTAAAAACACAAATAATAAAAATAAAATACAAAACCCCACTTACAATTAACACTGGGCTAACCAGTTAAAAGGATTAATAGCAGTCAACAGATTCACTCATTCACAGCAAAGCAGGCAGGGAAAGCAGCAGTCGTAGTGGAGCAGGCAAAGCAGCAGACATAGTAGCGGAGCAAGCAAAGCAGCAGCCGTGGTAGTAAAGCAGGCAAAGCAGCAGCCGTAGTAGTAAAGCAGGCAAAGCAGCAGCCGTGGTAGTAAAGCAGGCAAAGCAGCAGCCGTAGTAGTAAAGCAGGCAAAGCAGCAGACATAGTAGTAAAGCAGGCAAAGCAACAGACGTAGCGGAGCAGGCAAAGCAGCAGCCGTAGTAGTAAAGCAGGCAAAGCAGCAGCCGTAGTAGTAAAGCAGGCAAAGCAGCAGACGTAGTAGTAAAGCAGGCAAAGCAACAGACGTAGCGGAGCAGGCAAAGCAGCAGCCGTAGTAGTAAAGCAGGCAAAGCAGCAGCCGTAGTAGTAAAGCAGGCAAAGCAGCAGCCGTAGTAGTAAAGCAGGCAAAGCAGCAGCCGTAGTGGAGCAGGCAAAGCAACAGCCGTAGTAGTAAAGCAGGTAAAGCAGCAGCCGTAGTGGAGCAGGCAAAGCAACAGCCGTAGTAGTAAAGCAGGTAAAGCAGCAGCCGTGGCAGTAAAGCAGGCAAAGCAGCAGCC
>JAODUD010000107.1:8851258-8872630 GCA_026784285.1 Stomatorhinus walkeri
AGTCCATTTTAGGTAGACCTGTGACCATCACGGAAGCCAGGTGACCAACTTATATAAGGTGCCCACCTCTAAATACGGTAATCATACTGATCATGAAACAGCTAAAACATCTGCCACACTGGCACTCTTCCACAAAGTCATTTTCAAAAACTAAATTAGTCAAAAACACCCTTTTATCCAAGAATCAATCTTTACACTGTGCATTAATACAATTGGCCACAGCATAATTTTGTGTATTTCAAAACTGATGGAACCACAAGCACCTTATTGCCCAGGATGGCATCATTAATATTTGGCACATGACTGCATTAGTACCCTCATTTTGAACCACAGCAGGAGTCAATTATGAGTCAGTCAGTATCAGGGCATTCTTCCAGACCAATGTCACGACCATCCTAATGTATGCATGCATATATAACTGGGGAACAAATGAATATGTATGATATTAACTTAGCTTGCAAAATAAGGATCATGCTGTGATGGATTGGCGCCTATTCCTGAGTTGTTCCCTGCCTTGTTCCCATTGTTTCCAGTATAGGATCCGGACCCCCTTGACTCTGCAGAGGACAAGTAGGTATAGAAAATGAATGAATGAATGAATGAGCGGCAATATTATATGTAAATTATGTTAGTGTTTCACACACTGTATAGCAAAGAGAGACTTTGAATAAGCATACATACTGAAGATGATATTTCTAATTACGTTGCAATAAAATTATGATTGCTTTTCTGCATATAGGGGTCTATAATCCACTGACAGAAGGACACCATTGAAATATTTCTCCTGTGAGCATGAGTTTAAAGTCTCATTTAACTGCCACACTTGGGTGTTTTTTCCTCAACATCAGCAACCCCTTTGTCACTAGACCCATGGCTTACCAACAAGTTTTTCTGTCTTATCAGAGCAAAGGGAAGTTTTGCCTTCTACAAGACAGCAAGCTAAATATTTCTAATGTTTTATGAAGGTAGCCTGCAACAAGTTTAAATACCAGTTTTGTGTAGATAAAAATCAGAGCATTTGGCCCACAGAGATTTAGAATAAAAAGACTAATTTGCATTTTGTAGCATTGGCAACTTCAGGTGGAAATTTGATTAGTGTTATGGATTATATTCTCCTTGTAATTAATGAGGCATATTATTCTGTGAAATTGGTGTAGATTACTCAAGATGGTCAATATGTCGATAGGAGAAACATCAATACTAGATACATCACAAACCTACTGGCTTAGTAGGAGCTTGGAAACAGAGTTTAATTGTTGTATTTTATCTTAATTTTGTATTGCCGTCATTGTCATTGCCACATTGCTCACTTTGTCAGTAAATTAATTTTCTGCTTCATCAGTTTTCAGTTGTGCTTGGCAAGGATGTTACTCAATGTAAAGGCATCTGGGATTGAATCTATAAAAGTGGTAAAGAGTATAAAAGAGTCAAGATGGCAGCTTTACTTCCAGACACACAGGGTACGTCAGCATCTCACATGAACTTTAATTGTTAGTGTAATTTAGATGTTCTGGTTGCTGGGAGCACAGTGATGAAAATATGATTGAAAAGAGGTCATTTGGGGGGGGGGGGGGGCAGTGATATATGGAAATGGGATTTTGATGCTGTTTCCTCAGGTCATATTTGCCACCTTTTTACTGCCCATGAATGGCAGCTCAGAAAAGAAGAAGAAGCCCATCCATGATGGCGATAGACCATTTAAAATTTCATTAAAAACTTCACAGAGATATGATAGACTGGAGGAGGACCAGAAACTCGTGTATCATTGAGAACTTGTGGCCAGTGATCTTTTCATTCACTTTTCACCTTTTCCAGAGCGAAGACGGAGCAGTAACTGTCAGACAGAATAACTGAACAGCTGCCTGACTTTCCTGTCGCGGTCAGTTCACAGACGAGGTCTCTGTTACCTTCATGCCTGCTGGCGTTTAGTCCGCTACCATTCTCAGATCTCCAATTCATTTCCTTCATCGCCAAGGGTCGGAAGGCAGTGGGACCATGACTTCTCTTTTCAGACATATACAAGAATCAGCGCTGATGATGAGGTCAGAGAATCACATCACTGATGAATGGTGAAAAGTTGTAAGAAACGTGGGAAGAGTAAGTTTTAAAGACACTTATGATCTTCTCTTCTCTCATGAGAGGCACGGTGTTTGGGTGGGTTTGAGTCTTCTTCCCCACTGAGTGTGGAGTATGTCCTCCATTTCCTCTTGGATATATATTGGATCTATAAATTATATTACAATGAACTCAGCCAAATTCTAAAATCAAATAAACAAATATGTATGTCACGTCAAGCCAGAGTCGGGCAGACAGAGACAGGCAGGAGACAGGATGAGGTAGAGGAGTGGGTATAATCGGGGAAACGGTGTAGGAGAAAGGCACAGGGATTATGGGCAGCACTCTCTAGACGTGATGAATCACACAGATGACAGAATTGGGGAAGATTGATACAGACGCGGACTAAATACAGTCCGGTAAGGCAGGCATGGATTGACAACAGGTGGCCACGATCAAGATCAGACACGAGGTAATGGGGGGGCGTGGCACACACGAGGCTCGGATCATGACAGTGTAGGCTCTCATGACCCAGTAATAATTGTCAGGAGACTGCAGATGAGCAGATGGCTTTGTGTACTTCCAGGCTTGCAAACAGTTTAAAAATTGAGCTATTTCTTTATTATATGTGAAATTTATATTTCAGCACAACAGCAGTCACCGTCAGTCCCTCAGAATGCATTGAGGAGGAACGCGGTTTATATAGAGGGATGCTCTCTGCTGTTGACATATGAATGATACCAGTTACAAAATTTTGTATTCCCTCTTCTCAGCCACAGGTTTACAAAATGTGTTTCTCCTTGTTTAAAATATATGTATAGAGAGAATGAGGTCTTGGCAATTAGAAGGATATATGGGCAGTACTGGAAATTAAGCTAACCCACTCACCTGAGGTGAGTAATCTAAATTAAGTACAAAAAATGAACATTAGCTCACTGGCTACTGAAAAAAAAAGAAATTGCACATCGTTTTTTTTTTTTTTTTTTAACTGAACTAGCCGAGTTAACTAGTAGCAAAAATTTATTTTTACAAAGATTTACTCTTTTACAAACTGTCACTTTGTTAATATCTGTGTATTTATAAAACTACTACGTGGTGCATATAACCAAACTGCTTTCATCTATATTTTATCTTCTTCCTCATTTTTATTTTGTCATGGGTCCCACTCTAAGATGTAGGAAGCGCCACCAGCTCCTCTAAGATTTGTTTAGGTGTAAGACTTCAGAAAAGAGAGGAAAAGAGAATCTTAAACAAGCATAAAACACAATCTGTAATAAGTATTCATTAAAAAGTATGCACAACATGCAAATAAAGAATTTTATCAACTTAAAACGCCATGCAGTGTGGCATAATCATGCTAATTATGTCTTTAATGAAATATGGATGGGTAATATTTATTTATAAATCCAAACACATTAGCAGCATAAGTTGATTAATTCCTGAGATATTATATTGTGACCCCCTCCTGGAGCCGAGACCTTATCCTGGTGGAGAGGTTTGTGTGTTCCAGTGATCCCAGGAGCTGCCCAGGGTTTTATGCCCCTGGTGGGGTCACCCAAGGTCCTTGGTGAGGAACCAGATGAAGTGCAGCTCATTAGACCCCTTTTGATTAGTAAAAACATGGATTCACGTTTTCCCTTGCCCAGACTTGGGTCACCCCCCCCCCCCCCCCCCTGGAGCCAGGCCTGGAGGTGGGGCTCGATGGCCAGCACCTAGCATCAACATTGTTTATAGTGGGGATGGGGTGCTGCTGACCTCAGCTCGGGACCTTGTGGGTCGGTGGAAGGAATACTTCAAAGACCTCCTCAATCCCACCGACACGCCTTCCAATGATGAAGCAGAGTCTGGGGACTTGGGGGGTCTCCCCTATACCTGGGGTGGAGGTCGCTGAGGTGGTTAAAAAGCTCCTCAGTAGTAGCCAGGCCCCAGGGGTGGGTGAGATCCACCCGGAGTTCCTCCAGACTCTGGATGTTTTAGGGCTGTGCTGGTTGACACGCATCTGCAGCATCGCATGGACATCAGGGGCAGTGCCTCTGGATTGGCAGACTGGGGTGGTGGTTATATTATCAGTCAGATAGATACAGCTATGCTTAGCATTGCTAGCAAACAGTCCATGAAATTTTTTCACATTTTTGTTTGGTTTGAAAAACACAATATACCACCAAACATAATATACTAATTGGTGTATATTTTACAATAATATATATACATTATTGTCATAAAAATAATATTAAGTGGACATTAATATAAATATTAATGTTAAATATTTGTCTGTATTTCATTAATTGGTTACTGTGGCAAGTACATTTCTTTCAGAAAATAAATTATATTCAATTGGAAGAGTGGATTTTAAAATGTTATCTCATTATACTTAGGAATAAAGACAAATTGCAACATATTAATTTTCAATATATCTTGATAATCAGCAACAGGCTGTTGGTATACAGAGAAACATGGCTGTGTTTAAGGTCTAATATTAACATTGAGTATGTTTTCCTGATGTACTGAAATTTGTCTTTTTATGTCTGCAACAAAGGTTACCAATTCTCTATTCTTTCAAGAGTCTTTTGATACTTGATTACAAACGCTCATTTATTTCCATGTTTCCCACAACTCCCCCAATAAAGCCACAAGAAACATACTATTGCTCGATATCACTCCCTCTCTTCTCCATCATGACATCACTCTTCAGCTTGGATCATCAGTGTTGTCTCCATCACGGTTTGCCTGGAACCTACAAGTAATGACAGACAAGCAGCTCTCCTTTGCTGAGCACACAACAGCAATCTCCTGCACTTATACTGTAGATTATCCCTTTGTAACATCAGAGAGATCAGGCCGTTTCTGGCTCAGCATGTAGCTCTGCTTCTAGTGTAGGTGCTTGCCTGCATCATCATTAAGGACCCTGACCACACCTCCCACAGCCAATTTCCCCTCCTGCCAATGGAGAGGAGGCACAGGAGTATTCAAACCAGGACCACTAGGTTTGAAACAGCTTCATTGCCAGAATGTGAGGGCAGTGACAGCCATCCACCGAATCACTGACCTTCCCACTGTACCAGACACTTCTGTCCACAAGTGCAATCTTTCATTTGCACTTTTCTTTTGCCTTTGCCCCTTTGCACAGATAAAAAGACAATCTGTTATTTATCTACTTATTATTTAAAAATGCATGCTGTTAATCCCTTAAAACACACTATAAATTTATAATATACATTTATAATGTATTTTAAAAATGCAATTACATGGGTCGAACTATGTAAGTCGCTAGAGGAAGCATCTGATAGATGCCCAAGAATGAGAATGAGAGACAGGACTGGTCAGTTGATGAGAGTCAATGAACAAGAGTCTCTCCATTCCTTCATGTTGCTCATTCTAGTTCTGAACAAGATGGTGAGAGATTTGGGCTAATGAACGTGAGAGATGTACCTCGATTGTGACTGAAATACACCATCTACTAGTGTAGTATATAGCCTACATGCAATTGGATATTAGAGATGCAACAGTTTCCTGATTTCAAGTGATTTTAACCAAGGTTTGTTAGCGTTTGGACTTATTAGCTGACTATGTGATGACTTGTTAAGTTTATTTTTTTAACAAACATGAGTAGCTAAAGTATATCGGGATACTTAGATTTCAATGATATAACAAATATTATTTTTTGACATGATTATTGGTGGTGTTTAGCTTACTCCTTAGTGTCCCAAAAGAGTCATAAACAGTAGTATGCAGCATATCACGCCAACTCAGTTGACCTTGCTGTGCTTTTGCAGGCCATAAGTCGTCAGACTTTCATATGATTAGTATGAAGTGTGCTCATTACTGTGATGTGTGCTATCAAACAATGGGTGTTTCTTGATACCAAGAACGCGAAGACCATACTTGTGGTTTTAGCAAGACCAGTCCAGTTAACTTGCCTCCCAACAAAGAACTTGGAGCACAGTGAACTATGGGATTGATCTCGATAGGAGAGGATGATGGGTGTTTCTCAATATGCATATTTGTTCTTGCACTTGTGTTCTTGGGTACCCATTTTATGTCATCTTTCATTGCCAGACCAGTTCCAAGACTATAATAGTGGCTGTATCCGAATTTGGTGGTTGGGTCCTTCAAAGTAAGCGGTCTATGTAGCTTTTATAGGGTGTGACCTTCAAAGAATGAATCTTGGGATCTCAACTGAAGAACAATGTATTTCTAGGCTGTATTTAAAGAAGCCTTCGAAATGGGATGGCCTTGTCACGCCACTGTGATGCACTTGGTCTTCAAATGCAGCCTTAGACAGATGCAGCCCCTGAATTCGGGTACAGCCTAAGAACAGTACAGATATAGTAAAAATCTCCAGATGTCATTCTTGATCTGCCCTAAATACCATGGATGTCAAAGAATAACAATCCCAAGATTCATTGTGGGATTCATTCATGGGAGGCAAGTTAGCCAGACCACACTTTCAATGAACACAAGGGGCGTTTCTCAACACTAAGAATGCAAATATCATGCTTGTGTTCTTGGCAAGAGCAGTCTCGCTAACTTGCCCTTCCAGAATTAACTTGGGACACAATGAATGTTAAATTATACAAGATCCACTCTAAATTTTGCTGCTGCAAGGAATTGTGGGATGGCATTATCTCCGTAAAGGATGGTCCGGTAATGGCAGAAATAACGCTTCATTAACCATTTGCTGTATTTTTTGACCCCAGTAGATGCTTCTCTCTGTTCAAAAAAGGGTTCAAAGCATGTCCCAAAGCAGACCAAGAGCACCATCTGGTGGGGTCAAATGTACCGCGGTTCATGAGGCATCAATTTGGGCACCGCTAGTCCAGTGTACCCTGTGCTAAAGAAGATAAGAAAGAAAGCACTGAAGCACCTTTATGTAGCATTTTAAAGAATTCTGGCTCTCATTTAGACACTTTCAAGTCATTTCACTGAGTTAGGAATCTTCCTAAGCAAAAAAGACTATTCGACCGCAGCCCTAAACCAGACTTGAGTTCTTCAACATTGCTGTATAGGTGATTTGAGTGGTTTGTTCCCCAACTGCATTTCTACCCTGAAACATGCAAAATCCCAGTAGGAATCATAGAACAAAGCAAACAGGAATCTGCTCATTGTTATAGGGCAGCAAGGTGGCTGTGTGGGTCATGGCAGCTGCTGATTGTTTGTCAGTCCCTCTCTGATGCAATCTAGTTCTACCTAATAAGAGTCAGGCAATAGATTAACTGAACAATGAGATGTTTACTTTGGCATGTCAAGTTCTTGCGACAGCTGGCACCATAATGAAGACTTAAGGTGACAGCAGGAGCACTGCTTAACACCCCCTGTCTCTAAACTCTTCACATGTTTGAGTATTTAAAACTTCATCAATCATGCAATTACATACAATAATAGTATGATTGGACAGAGACATTTAATGTTATATACAAAGTGTTTGCATGTATGATCTTTGCAGGATTTTCTGTGTCACGATTCGCTGCCGGGCGGGCGAACAGAGAGCAGGCTGGAGGCAGCGAAGGAGCAGGAAAAGGGTTTTATTCTCAGGGAAGCACCGGGATAACCACACTGACCGGAAGACAAATCACACTATACAAAACAAAATGACGGATCTGGGGTTACTAACTTGGACACGGACTAAATACAGGAGACAATCAGGCACGGATAGACAACAGGTGGTTACAATCAGCATCCGACACGAGGTAACGAGGGGGGGCGTGGCACACATGAGGCTCTGACAGGCGGATCGTGACATTACCCCCCCCCCCCCCAAGGCGCGAACACCGGGCGCGCCCCAGGGAAGGGACGGACTAGGCAAAGGGACACAGGACCTGGAAAACGAAAGCAAACAGGTTAACGCAGGACAGGGAACAGAACAGAAACACAGAACAGACACAGGGGCAACAACCAAGACATAAGCTGACACAGGACGGGGAACACTGACAAACAGACCGACAGAGATAGACAGATGGGGAACACCAAGGGGCGAGACAAAAGAACCGGGGGCGAAAAGAGGAGCCAGAGGGGGACAAGGAGCAGAGACGGGAGGAACAAAAGGGCGAGGAGCAAAGACAGGGGGCCAAACGGGAAAGGACGGGGGGGCATGGGGAGCCCAAGGGAGCCCGGGCAGGCGACGGGTGGTGGCCAGAGGAGCCACGGGCGAAGGCACAGTGGGAGCAGGAGGGGACCACAAGGGGGACACTAAGACGGGACGAGGGACGGAAAGAGGGAGCAGGAGGGGGCACCAGGGGAGGAGACGAGGGAGCCAGAGGGGACACCGATGAAGGGAAGGAGGGAGGGGAAGCCGCGGCAGGTGACGTCACAGGCGGAGCCGGTGAAGGCGCAGCCGACCGTAGGAGGAGCCGACCTCGAGGCACCCGCAGGCGACCGAGGGGCCGGAGCCCCTGGCAACGCAGGCAGCCCCTGAGCCCCAGCAAGGGCAAACGAGGGCAAGCCATGGGGCAGGGCTGGCGGGAACCGGACCCCACGTCTGTGCCCCCTCCCCTTACGGGACACAGACATGCGGGTCAGCCTACGGTGGGGTCTAGGTTTTCCCAGCAAAGATGTCCCCGAGGGGTCCCACTTAAGCTCCTCCTCCAAGGAGGAGAAAGCGAAGGTGATGGCGTTTGGGACCTCCTCGGGGGCTGGGGCAGGAGTCTCTGGGGCAGGGGTTGCGGGTTGGGCAGCCGGGACAGGCGATGCGAGCTGGGCAGCCGGAAGAGGCGATGCGGGCTGGGCAGCCGGAACAGGCGATGCAGGCTATCGCGCTGCCGCGGATACGTCCAGGAGCGGGGGGGGTTAATCCCCCTTATCCACAGGGAGCCGAGCCGGAACCAGAAACCCGGTTCCGACACGCATGGTCAGAGGACCATCCTCCTCCGACCTCCTCCCTTTGCGCTTCTTACTCTATCCAGCGCGAGACGAAGGAGGCGCAGGTCCCTGGGACCCGGCCGATGCAATTGCTCCCTGCGGGTAGCGCAGCGGGGCTTGCTGGGCTCTTCCCTGGGAAAGCCGCTGTCGCAGCTTCCGCAGCTCCTCGCACACTGCTTGCAGAAGGTACACGTCACGTAGCGGGGATTCTTCAAATAGGCATTCCTCTGCTCTTCGGGCCAACTCGAAGGTGACAGGGTCCTCTATGACTTCGGGCTGGTGAAGCCAGTGGGTTACCTCTTGCAGCAAGCCGATCCATCCGTGATCAGTTTGCCGCTGGTAGCCGTCTTGGAGATTCATCATTATGTCACGATTCGCTGCCGGGCGGGCGAACAGAGAGAAGGCTGGAGGCAGCGAAGTAGCAGGAAAAGGGTTTTATTCTCAGGGAAGCACCGGGATAACCACACTGACTGGAAGACAAAGCACACTATACAAAACTAAATGATGGATCTAGGGTTACTAATTTGGACACGGACTAAATACAGGAGACAATCAGGCACAGATAGACAACAGGTGGTTACAATCAGGATCTGACACGAGGTAACGAGGGGGGCGTGGCACACACGAGGCTCTGACAGGCGGATCGTGACAGTCTGGCACTTTCTTGCAATAGTAAATACAAAAATGGCCTAAGTATGTGAAACTTGTAGATCTGTTTTAACAACAAATTGTGGTCATTAAAATATCTAATATTGCTATGATGAAACGGAAATTAGGTAAATGCCTTGTATTACATTAAAATATTAAAATATTAAAACTTTATTGTATATGACTCTCCCTGCCGGCCCCTGGAAGATGGGCTCCCCCTTTGAGTCTGGTCCCTCCCAAGATTTCTTCCTTCTCGGGAGTTTTTCCTTGCCACTGTCGCCTATAGCTTACTCACTGGGGGCTTTGGGTGGGGATGCTGTAAAGCGCTTTGAGATGATGTGAAGTCATGATAATGCGCTATACAAAAATAAATTTGTTGTTGTTGTTGTTAAAATAGGCAAGAGAGTATTTAAACTGCAGTAAATTACAAAAATTTAATTCTTGGCTTTTGTTGAAAGAAATTATAGATTTGTCACATGCACACATTTTCCATTTACTGTAGCAGTTATCATAAACATCACACTTGGGTTCACTCATGTCTTCACACTGTTGCCATTGTTCACAAGAGCTGTTGCCATGGAAATTTTGCAGTAATTGTCATTTGGGTTCATAAACTACACTTATGGTAACTGTTCTCATTTTTCAGTGGGCTACATTTAGATGGAATGTCTCTGCTCCTTAGCCTAATAAAATATTATGATCTAAGTTCAGCAAAATAATCTTATATTTCACAGAAAAACTAGTTTTCTCTGGTAACATAGAATGTAATTAATTTTTACAATAGCTTACTCTTGTTAAGTGTTTATTGTTTCAATGTTTATTTATGATGCCATTCCAATAACAGAGTTTGTAAAATTGAAGGGAATGGGTGTGTCCATATCAGTGAACTCTAAAAAGGACATGTATTTTTAAAATATATAATATGATAATATGTAGCATGATTTACAAAGGTGATACTGTCAATGTTTCTGCTGTTTTTGTTATTACCTCTGTATAGGTATGGCATAAATTAGCATTGTTTCTGGGCAGAACTATTGACTTGTCAGATGTGCCTTTCTGTGGAGGTCAGCATGTGATTTTCTCATCGCTGTGTGGAATGACAATTACAACCAGGTCTGTCACTCACTGGGCAGCAACACTCTCCCAGCACAATGGTAAGGTTTATCTGCAAAGGGCTGTAACTCACCTGAATCAATTAGTTTACATCTCATAAGCAAAGGATTCTATCAATTAATTAGTTAGTATCACTAAAGTGAAATTGTTCATGATCATCAAATGCTTAGACATATTGTCAACATGTGAGTGTTAGTATGCTTCTGATCTCCAGAATTCTGAATATCATTTCCCATTTTCTCACAGTCACTAAATGATCATCAAACTGATTCCAAAGACATAGGTTTCTTCATTCCAAGGTTCTGCATTACAGTATATAAATTTTAACAAGATAAAGTTCTTCAGGTCTCAACAGTCTGAAGGTATTGTACAATTGCAAAAAATGTAGTCAAATAGCATTGTATAACACAATACAAAACAAAGAAAAATCAGCTGTGCTGCCTCATTGCAATTAACAGAAAATATTTTTAATCATTCTGAATATTTGGTGAACTGTTTTACATGTTGGCTTACACAATTATTATTTGCATGTAAAATAATTTAATCACTGGGAGATGTACATAATCCAATATGAGCAACAAAACTTTAACAACTGTTAATTATGCCCAATGGGGACAAATGTATAAGTTCATTTGCACACATCACAGACTTTCTGATTGATTGGAATATATCATCAGTCTCTATTGCTTTAATGCATTTCTTGAAACACTAACCTCATTCCCGTAACAGAGCCTCAAATCTCCACAGTATTAAAGCCAGTTGCTACAGCACGGTATCATTTCTTATTAATTCCATTTAGTAAACCATATTTTGCAAATCAGTAAGTTTATTCATCAATGCATAGACATAACCAGCATAGCACAAACATGATTCCCAATTGACTCTGATATTTTTGCGTATTAATCAGGGAAACAGGAGCAGGGAAATGGAAAATCGGGGAATGTGGGGTTTAATCAAAGCACACAGACTAAGGAGCATGTTACGACACTTCAGCGTTAATGACCAGACTGGAGAAACATATTTAAATGCCGACTTAAATACACAAGACTAATGACAGCAACAGGAAACAGCTGGTAAACATGGGGACTCCACATGAGACTAACGAGGGGGCGTGGCACATGGAAGGAGCGGACAATCGGGGCAGGACAGATATGCTATTCATAAAAGAAAAGATTATCCTTTTAAATGTCAGAAATATAAATGTCTCATTCATATCAGCACAGTGGGTCATTCTGTAAATGCAATGCACAAAGAGCAGTATATTCCTTAGGCAATTCGATGGTCTACTGATCAGCGTCCCACTGAACTTCCCCACAAGGTAAATGAGCATCACCTCATTCTATGTGTGCTACTAACTATGAACCTTTATAAGTGTCTTCCTGAGTATTGCTGCAGGAAAGCAATGGAGCATGCGGCGAATGTCAGAGCAAAAGGGAGAGGTGTGCTAATCGGAGGAGGAGTGCGGAGAGGATGAGGAAGAAGAAGAGGGAGGGGAGGTAAAGGCATCTAAATGTATCACATGAGATCAAGGCCACCATCATACACCATGTAGTCAACCATGTTCTAAGCTTGGCTGAAGCTGGGAGATTGGTGTAGCTACACCTCAGGCATACCTCAGGGCATCCATAATACAGACATTCATAAATGAAAACAAGTACATAATGAAAATCCTATACATTGCATAACAATGGTATACTTTACTATTTTTATGTAAATGTGATCCTGGTATGCTGTAACGGATGTTTGTACTGTTGAACCCATGGATTTGTGTGCTGTTTCAGGACTGTATCTCCCCAGTCTGGTCGCAAAGGCCCTATTATTTACAGCAGAAGGAGAGTTAGCAGTTGTTGATGTGGTGAGGACAAGCAATGTGATGAGACTTTGTGCTGAAGAGACAATGTCACTGGAACAACTCTACACACTTCTGTTTCCAGAAATAACTGTGTGTGAAGGAGTAAAGGTTTTTGTATGTACAGGTACGGTAATGTTTTTCCTTTCAATATGTGAACTTAATTTGAGACCATGCACCATAATATATGGAATTTTGGATTTTTTTCTCTGGTTGGTGTCACATTATTTCAGAATCATATGTAATTTCACCTAATTTGCCGATGTTTGCTTAGCAGAGGGTGATGGAGCTGGAGGTGAATGACACTGCAGACATATTTCTGTATGTGAATGAAGCAGGATGCAACCTGAACAAAGTCCAGCAACATGGCAGAAACACAGTAGGCCAGTGAGCCCCAGTGAATGTGTCCAGTGCGTGTGGTGGTGCTGTGATAAGAAAGGACATTTGAAATGAGGACTACATTGTATTTACAGTGCAGAACATCATTTTATGCTTTTCTGCATCGTAAAAAAATGATTTTGTTTCATGTCACTATTTGAAAGTTTTATTTGAATGTATTTTGTTGCATATCGTCATGTATATTTTACATTGACAACACAATTAACGGTGTCCCTAGTTTTGAATCAGGTACCTAACATTTTTAGGGAGTTGTGTATGCACTGCTCAAATGTTTTTTATGGTGACAATATTACAGTGATGACTTATGTGATAACTATGGCACATTATGTCCATGTTTTGGGGTTTGTTTTGTTATTTTGCACTTGTTATTAAGTGTTGTGGTAACTGCCATTACTGATTTGGTAAATACATTGAAGTTTTCAGAAAGGTGTTTGGCATTTTGGAAAATTCATTTAAGCAATTGAAAAAAAACTTGTAAGTGTAATATCGGGTAGTGAACATGGTGAATCTGTGTTTTGGGGAGAGACACAGTTGCACTCATTTAATGTGTTAATTGTGTGTAAAAGATTTGGTAACAGCTGAGATAAAATTAATATCAGAATCTGAACTGAGTTAAATTAATGTATGCATATTTCACTGATAATGTTAAAACTGTATTATATGGTATTGCTGTTGGTTTAATTCATATAGGTCTGTTTATTTCGAGGTAATATAAAATTGATGGAAATTTTCTACCGTATTTGGATTTGGTAGGATGTAGAAAAACATTTGCAATTTGTGGAAAACAATAAGAAATGATGATGTGCTATGAACAAGGGAAATAGAAAATGGATAGATAGATTATTGTCATTTGATATGTGTGCTACAGCAATGGAGAAAACCTGTGGGGTAACAATGCCCTCTGCTGGTGGTATATATGAGAATTCCAGAGACCGCAGGGAAAAATGGACACCCCAGTGCCGGTTTCATATAAGTTTAGTGAGCTGTCAATACATTTAAATAATGATTTATAAAACTTTATCTTATCCCAGGTGTCTGTTTTATTAAAGCCCGTGCGTCCAGGGACAGACTTGGGGTCACTGTGACCCTGAATGAAATTCAAGAATTTATTCCATAAAGTGCATTAATACAGCATTGATGTATTTTTGGTACCATAGCACATGGTTTTGTTGACATTTTGCTGTTGTTGTGCTAAACTCTGCCATGTTACTCTTTTGCTTGCTGTTGTACTGTGTCTTGAGATCTGAAGATGTTACATGAGCATGCGAGTTCTTTCCCTTGTCACTGAATTTACACACTGTAATGTACAGCCTTGCTTGTTGAAACAAGCATTTGACTATGATTAAGTAGGAAACAACTGTAATTCAGAATTGTGAAGATCAGGAACATACTTCAACTATCATTTTGACGATATGTCTAAGCAATTTGACTGTAGTGGCTTAAGCAGTGATGAAGGGACTTTTCATTTTAGAGCCACTGATAGAATTATTTGCCTTTAGACTGAGTTAATTGTTTTCGGAGAGGCACCCCAAATGCAGTCGTGAGAATGTTAACCACGTTTCATGACATGTGCCAGAGCTGTAATATCTGCAGACAATATGACAGGAACACTTCAGTAATTTGTTTATTCTATGCATTAGTCTCATATTTATGTTTATTGTGTACTAATTGTATATTTATTTTGCATAAATTTCAAACACATGTGCACTACAACTTGAGAATGGTATCCTTTAATCTATCTTCAGTCCTGGGGAGTCAGGAACCTGCCCCGGGAATAATGGGGCACAAAGCAGAGAACATCATGGATGGCATGTTAGCCAATCACAGATGGATGGATGGATGGTCAGACGGACAAACAGCTGAGCTTCCTTGGTTAGTACAGCTGAACAAAGTCCGGCTTAACAATCACTTCTCTTTCTTTTTGTCTCGCAACTTAAAATAGAATTTTAGAATTAAATGATAAATATTCAGTTGTCAAAATAAGCATTTTAGTTCATATAATTTATATACAGTGGTTCAACACTGGTTTTTCTTATAAATGTACTTCATGTTCTCATTGCATGTTGATAATTAAATAGATTTATTATACCAGTATTTACAGCCTTTGGCAATATTCAATTTTATCCTCACTTTACATTTATCCTATGACATAAATAATTTACCTTTTTCTTGAAGTACATGGAAGATTGTCTACTATTTTTGCTTCATATAAGTCAAGCAAGTCAAGGTAAAACTACATTCAACAAACTGAAATGGACTGTTATCATGGGTTTATAGCATGTGTGCGAGTGGTTTACACGATTAAAAATTGTACTTGCATAAAAAAAACAAGAAGGACAAATAAGCATGTTTAATTCATGAAATTACAATCCTTTGGAGACACCGTATAAGTGCAGCGTTTTAGTCAGGAGCACCCAATGAAGAAATTAGAGGCAAGGGGGTAATTAGGAGCAAGATAAAAGGCTAATCCAATCTGGATCCTCCACAGCACAATATGGCTTGTGATTGGAGTCTATAACGGTGCCTTTATGAATGGTTGCACTCTAAATATGATGAACAGCATTTCAGTCGTGTAGGTAAAACAGTTCTAAATACAAATATATGTCATTTTACGGCCTAATGTTTTAGAATTTGACTGCTGTAAATCACGTTAGGGAATGTATTGCTAACTAAAACAGACTGTTTTTGAAAACTAAATGTTTAAACAAGGAGGAAATGATTGTTGTTGAATCAATGCTGGTTTTTTCCACTAAGTAATCACTGTTTTGCATTCAATAGATACACAAGTTGTGATAATTTCCTAATTTATTTTTACTCCAGAACCATGGAAAACTTTGTGAACTTTCACGAACTTTTCCAGTACAACCCAGTCTTGTGATTTTTAAAAAATTCGGCTCCACTTCTTTTGAGACCATGGATGAGACGGCATCCCTTGGAGGCGTCATGAGACAGAGGCCAATAAGTCACTCGGCTGATTAGCCGAAGCATTTATTTGCCTCAAGCTTTTTAAAGCCCAACTATAGTTGTGTTGTATTTTTTGAAAGTAACAGTATGGCAATGGTTATTCAACCTATTTTTGGCAAGAAATCTGAGATAAAGAAAGTGTTTTTTTTCTCTTTGAAGTTTTATTAATCTATTTAAAATTGAACAAAAATACAAGAAGCATTTTTAGAAACACGGGTCTGTATCTGCTTGTTTTATTTGTGTTCTTAGAACTTTTTACTTTTTTCCTCAGACTAGAAAAGATTAGAACAGACACTGAAATGTTGACCAACTTTAATTTCTTTAACACTATTTCATTCTCACTTTTTCTTTCCCATTGTAATGCAATAAAGTTTCAGAACTAAACAGGTCTGCCCAATGCCCAGGAATGGATTGTCGGCGACAAAGTTTAGTCAGACGAGTGACCCTCTGTAGGTCTAATGTTGGTCTAGGACACTCATAGTTGTTATTATGCAGGTATGTTGGGTAGGTGGGGGCAGTTCTAGGGGCCCTAGGCAACTCCATGGGAACCTCCAACCTGCCCCATACCCTCCACATGGGGAAATGTATTGCTGAGACCAGGGTTCAAGCTTCCACTATGGCACCGTGTGTGGAGTTTGCACGTTCCCCCCTGCCTTTGTGGGGATTCCTCTGGGTATGCCAGTATCTCCCACACACACACACACACACACACACACTCAGCAAACATCCTGAGGTGAGTTTCAGTTACCAAATTGCCCATAGGTGTGAATATTACCTCATTGTGCCCTGTAATAAGTTGCTGCCCGCTCCAGGGCTGTTCCCAGTCACGCACCGATAGCTTCCAGCATGGACTCTGGACCCTGTGATCCTGAATAGGACAAGCAGGTACAGAAGATCAATGAAGAATTTAATAAACACAAGTCTTTCGTTTTTATTTTTATGCAAAACAGAATACTTAAAAGCATATTTGTCATTGCATTGTAATATGTAGTCAGCTGTCCTCAGGGCCCCCCTTCTAGCTCAGGAGCCCAGGTCTTGCCTGCCTGCCTCACCTGTCCTACTGATACACCTCTGATGGCAAGTAGTGGCCATAAGAACGATGGATCCCATACAGCCATAAGCAATCTGGCTCTCAAACATATTTCCTTCAGCTGAATTTCATTCTGTCTGACCCCCTTTCTCTTGCTTGGCCTGAAAGGGGCGCATTGTTGCCTCCTTTCTGCTTATTGCTCAAATGTAGCTACCACGTTTTCTGCTGGCATTCCGGGAGTGAAGAGGAACCATTTAGGAACGTATCACACATTCATCTACCAGCTCCCCAGTGGATCGAATGGCCGATGTATTTGGTGTATTAATGAAGAGGTAAGTGTGCTCCACCATGAAATAAGAAGCTAATGTCTATGCTGGTCTGAATTTGTTCAGGTTAGCTATTTGAAAAGCCAGTGAGGGTATCACGAGGTTACAAATGTCTTTGATCCTGTATCACTGCTTCTGAAGGAACTGGATTCTGTGCTGATGCATGTAAGTGTACGGAAGACAGAATATAATTAGTTTTCTTCATAAACCAGACATTAAAAACTGAAGGCTTCATAGATTAAGAAAATGGGTGCACTTTAATAACTACTCCGGTGCTTAGCAAAAACCCGCATAATCAAAATGTCGCACACAGTATGTATCTTTATATAGGGAGAGCTGGGATCATTGTGTCTCTGGTGGTGTCTGGTGATGTGTGTCTGAATGTGGGGTCAGAGGTCAGCTCTCGTTTCTTAAAGCAATTCAGTACACAGTAACAGATGACCAGGTTGTCATGTCACGCTGATATTTCAGACAATTTTTTAGAGATGCAAACTTTAGTATGTTTGTGAATAACATGCATTCTATTGCCTGCTGACTGAAGGTGTAGATGTGCTTTTAACTTTAGTTCCGGTAAACAGCACTGTAGCTGTTTCCATAATTTGCGTTAATGCAGCACATGATTCATGAATCCTGGAGGAACAGTATAACGTGGAAAATCTCTAGTACAGCTTTTTTCTTCTTTGTAGTAAAAAAGCCGTGATTATAGACCGTGTTAAAAAAAATAGAAATTGGTTGTGAGATCTAAGTTAAATATATTGGCTGGAAGGCATGGGGTAGAGCTGACCCCGAAGTAGCTGAAGGTCAGATACATTTTGCACTCTGATGCTTCAGTTTTATTGTTTTATTTTGTATTGTTAAATGTATTTACAATGTATAAATCAGATACTTGTAGGGAAACTGCACCCTTTCTCTGCCAACCTGAGGACTTTGATAAGAGCATAAGCTGTGCATGTTGTGTGCACCACAGAGCATGTAGCCTTGACTGAATTCTGCAGAATTACTCTTTATAAATCTGAAACTACTGATGGGCAAGGAAGACTGCTGGCTTACGATCAGTTATCAGTAGTTTACCATGTTTTTTATAGTCTAAAATAAATAACTGAATGATTCTATTGGTGGAACACTGGGTTGAACTGTTGTTTTGGTATCTCTAGGGTTGGGGGTTCGAACCCTACCTCTGCTCTCTGTGTTCTATGTTCTCCCTGTGCCGTGTACCCCCCACTGACCAAGATAAGCACCTAGAAGGTGAATGAAAGGATGGATGGATGTGTGACACAATTACATTTACTGTGTTTGGCAGCTGTCCTTAGCCAGAGCGCCTTATGTAAGTGCTTTACACTCTCATCAGTGATTATATTCTGATGCTGCTTTAGTTGAACTAAAATATTATCACCCTAAAAAGTCTGTTGGCAGGTATTACATTTTTTATAATAGTGAGTATAGTGGATTATTGCTTTGTAGCAAAAATTAGTTTATTCTTAATATATTGCTTGGATTAGAATCTTCTTAGTATTCTTAGTGTTTTGAATTAGAAGTTTGTTGTTATTATTTTATTCTCATCATTAATGCAGCTGTTGGAGAGACCTTTCATAATAAAGCAAATCATACACAAATATGTCACCTTACAGAAGACATCATGAGAATGCGCGCGCACACACACACACACAGAAATCACCCTTCACTCGCCACCTCACAAACAATTTCCATTTTCTGTGAATGTTACAAGCAGCAAGAAAAAAAAAAGATTTTGCAGTATGAAATGAGTTTCTGTGAAGGGGGCGGCTTGTGTCTGAACACGCACGGCGTGTTTTACGAGATGAGTGGCGCGTAATGACTCTGTCAACAGCAAATGGTTTTTGATTTGTGGTGTGTCCGCCACTTTCCGATTCTGCTCATTTCAGCTGTTTTGCTGACGCTCACAAGCCGGGGCTATGCATGAGCAAACATGCAAGTGTATACTTATAATTAGGTACGAGGGTACAATGTTTGTGTAAGGATCATATATTTGTGCTCTCTTACTCTTGCTTCCCATTTTATTTGATTACCTATTTTCCAGATTTCTAAAATATCACTGTGACAGGAAATTTTGGATTTCAAATTTAATATGACCATTGTTTCATTCTTTAATAAATATATTCTACAAATAATGACACTCAACTGTCATTAAGCCACCCTGTACGTACTGAATTGATTGAATTTCTTATTGATTTAGTATGACATAGATGCAGTATTTTAATCAGAGCTATAGCAAAACATACTCATTTTCAATATCCGGGCCTTGTTTTATTTCTTCATTTATCCATCTGTACTCTACCCCAATGAATGAAACCTGTATGTGTTCGTAATGGTTCAGTATTGAAGTGATATATGCAATTATATGCTATATGATAGTTGATATAATGTTGGGAAATTACCGAATCGGTAGACTCATTGTCAGGGTTGGTGCCCGTCTGGCCTTTTCCCATGTGCCTGTTCCCCGTTTGGCCAGTGGTTCCTGCTGGCCACCCCATTTGGTATGGTCCGGGTGTGTTTTCCCTGCTCCCTGGACTGCCACGGGGCTCAGGGGGCTTATAGGCCGATATCCTTTCCGTCATGAATTTGAGGCTCGCCTGAAGCCAGTCTCACCTTTTGCTCTGTTTTGGACTTATTTTATCTTCCAGTTTCTGTATGGATAATTAATGTGTTGTCTATGGTTACCCTCCCCGTGCCGTGTTCATGCTCTGTTTCACTTGTGTTCCTTGAGCTCTATTAGTGTTGATAGCCCTCAGTGTTTGTTACTGTTCCCTGGTCATTAGTGCTTGTAATTTACCTCAGCTCTTCCTTGTTACCCCAAACCCTTCGTGACTGGTTGATTAGATTGTGGTTCTCACCTGTTCTGCGTTAGCTGTGTATTAAAAGTGCCTGCTTTTGCACAATTCTTCAGTGGTTTGCTGTGGCTGTTTCCCTGTCTTACTGTGATTATTAGTTGTAGTTACACTGTGTTAGCGATTGTAACTTCCTGTGTTCCTCCCTCGCTTTGTTATTGTTGTTCCCGCCTTGGTTTAGCTTTGACCCCTCATGGTCCCTTTGTTTTCTGTTTCTCCATTTGTTTTATTAATAAATCCCTGGTTTGCTGGAGCTGCTACGTGGATCTCCTTTGCCATGCCTTGCCATCACACTCATTTTTATATTTCTCTCACATTTCTGATTGTGATGTACTCCATAGTTACTGGGCAGTAAAACTCTTAAATCCTTGAAAATTGTTTTTCTCCATGCATGGCATAAGCCCCAGGAAGCACATTTTATGTGAATTTATTTAAGAAACATATTTCCGACGCTATTAAGAAGGCAAAATATATTATTTCTGCAATACTTATTTCCGTTATTTAAGTCTTTTACTGTGACTATGATAAACAGAAGATATGGATAGATAGAAGTATGCAATAAAGGTCTAAGTCTGTCGTCAAAGCTTAATTATACCTTTTAGACACACTACATCTAACATTGTAGTTTGCTATTCGCCATTACACCAGTAGATGTCACTAAAGTAAACTTCCACATTCTGGACCGTGGACAAAACATTTAGGGAAAGACCCAGATCTAGGTTCTGAAATACATGAAACTTGGGTAGCAACAATTTAAATCTAGCACATGGTTTGTAGAATAGCAGCTTCCTGTAGGAACCTTTATACTGGCACACACAGCTGGACATAAACTATACCTGCACACCAAGCCCCACCCAAACTGTCCCAACCATTCCTTTTGATACTTGTCTTGAACAACAAGTGATTTCATGATTTCCCCATTTCATGCAGCTAGATTATGTGAGCGCAGCATTAAAATACAGTGGATATACTCAGCAGAAGGCGGCAAAAATAATCTGGTTAGCTGATATAATACACCCCATACTCATCCAACAACTCTGTCTATATACTGTAGGCACAAAACCTAAGGCTGCCACTAAATACAGTGTAAACTGGCACCATAGTAACACTAATAGTAACTGGTAAGACTCCCCACCGCAGCTGAACCCCCATGAACTGGAATGAAGTGAGTCAGCATGCAGTAGAGATCCAGCATGATGGACTTTCAGACTTGTAGGTTAGCAGCTGATCTGTGCACTGGCGGAGTGGGGGGGGGATGCAGACTTAGAT
>JAODUD010000107.1:8891113-8906138 GCA_026784285.1 Stomatorhinus walkeri
GGTGTCAATGATTCTGAGAAAGGTGAGAAATCATCCTAGAACTACACGGGAGGAGTTAGTTAATGACCTCAAAGTAGTTGGGACCACAGTCACCAAGAAAACCATTGGAAACACATTATACCGCAATGGATTGAAATCCTGCAGTGCTCGCAAGGTCCCCCTGCTCAAGAAGGCACATGTGCAGACCCGTCTGAAGTTTGCCAAAGAACACCTGAATGATTCAGAGAGTGACTGGGAGAAGGTTCTGTGGTCAGATGAGATCAAAATTGAGCTCTTTGGCATTAACGCTACTCGCTGTGTTTGGAGGAAGAAAAATGCTGCCTATGACCCCCAAAACACCATCCCCACCGTCAAGCATGGAGGTGGAAACATTTTGCTTTGGGGGTGTTTTTCTGCTAAGGGCACAGGGCAACTTCACCGCATCAATGGGAAAATGGACGGAGCCATGTATCGTAAAATCCTGAGCGACAACCTCCTTCCCTCTGCCAGGAAACTTAAAATGGGTTGTGGATGGGTGTTCCAGCACGACAATGACCCAAAACATACAGCAAAGGCAACAAAGGAGTGGCTCAAGAAGAAGCAGATTAAGGTCATGGAGTGGCCTAGTCAGTCTCCAGACCATAATCCAATAGAAAACCTATGGAGGGAGCAGGAGCTCAAAGCTGCACAGAGACAGCCTCAACCTTTGTGATTTAGAGATGATCTGCAAAGAGGAGTGGACCAAAATTCCTCCTAAAATGTGCGAAACTTAGTCATCAATTACAAGAAACGTTTGACCTCTGTGCTTGCAAACAAGGGTTTTGCCAGTATTAAGTCTTTTTTGATAGAGGATTCAAATACTTATTTCACTCAATGAAATGCAAATCAGTTTCTATCTTTTATTTAAAGTAATTTATTCAATTTTCCTTTTCATGTGCTATCTGTCACTGTTAAAATAAACCTACCATTAAAATGATACTGTTCTGAGACTTTTCATTTCTTTGTCATTGGACAAACTTACAAAATCAGCAAGAGGTCAAATAATTATTTCCTCCACTATATATATATATATATATATATATATATATGAACTTGCAAGGTCAGTAATCCAACATGTATGACTGTAAACACCCATAATCTAGGTAGAGATAATCTCAATATTTAGTCTTGATTAGACTTACCTGAACAAAAGGCAAGGAAACAAAAAACACTTGTGTTCTAATATCTTTGGTAGCATTGACCCAAAGCAGTTGTCATTCTCCCATCCAGTGCTCACATTGTTTAAATAGCAAACGTACTTGCGTGGGCATCGGTGGAAATGAGGTGGAGGCAGGTGTGCTTTTGAACAACAAAATCCTGATCTAACATCAATTCACACTTTTAAGAGTGTATTATGAAGATAGTGACATGCACCTATATAAGTGTGTGCCCAGTGCATATACACTGCTTGTTACACATTTAGGAACATGCAGCATCACACAAACATGCAAAATATTAAAAATAAAAAGATTGCAATGTGAAGGATAATGTGTACATCAAAATATTTTAAGAAATCTGTGTCATAATGGTTAGTCTCCAGATCTTCAGCCAGCAGAGCTGCATGCCATTATGGTTCATTTGTAGTATAGCTTTGTTGCTGGTGTTTAACGTAAAATAATTTAATATTTTGTAAAAATATTTTGTTCCACTCCCATACACATCTTATAAATCTCATCCCATCTCCACCTGCAAAGGAAATATAGGTTTTGTATGCAATCATGGGTTATAGGTCTGCACAAACAAAATCCATACATTTCTGTTTTGTTTCAGTTTTTAGTGTAATTGCCACTTTTGATTTACTTACACTTGCAGTGAATGTCAGTGTGTTTTTCCCTGAAGTGCCAGCCTTGTGCCCAGTGTATGACCTGAAACAGTGGAACGTTGTCTCTGACTCTTCTGTAAATGAACTTGACATGGTGGAATTGGTACATTATTGGTTTTTTACTCAGTTTGGTAAAACCCATACCAGGAAAGAAGCCATTTTTTATCTTGTTTTCTCTAATAACCAAGATAGGATTGGAAAATTAGCAGTTTTAGAACCACTTGACAGTGGTGATCATGAAATGGTTAAATTTGAGGTTAATTTTACTGTCCAAAGAGCAAAGTCCAAAACAAAAATATACAATGTTAGGAAGGCTAAACATGATGGTATAATCTGGATGGAGTAAAATAGCAAAACTGTTGAAGAGGCATAATGATTTTTTAAAACCACATAATTGCAAGTGCAAGAGGACTTCATACCTGTTTCCAGCTAAACTAAATGTAGAAAACTGCAACCATGGTGGTTTACTAAGGAAATTAAGAATAAATAAAGCAGTCTACAGGATGAGTTAAAAAATAAAAATAGACTCGCTAAGAGGAATGTCTAAAGGAAGATTGCATTGGAGGCTAAGGATGACATTAAAAGTTTCTTCCAATAGTTTAACTCTAAAAGAGCTCTAAAAGCTGAAATCACTAATCTACAGGATAATAAGGGTCTTATAGTTGAAAATGAAATTGATAGAGTGAATGAGTTTAATGACCATTTCACATGGGTATTCAGTATCACTGTAGAGGACACGAACAATTACCAACTCTTATTACTAATCCAGTGTCATCTATGACCAATATATGTATCACAGGCTGATGTGCTACAAAGCCTAGCTAAGCTCAAAATAAATAAATCGCAGGGCCCTGATGACATCTTACCCATTTTAGTTTTAAAAGAGATGAGGGCTATTATTAGCCAACCTTTAACTTTACTATTTCAGAAGTCCTTATCTGCTGCTGTGGTACCTTCTGATTGGAAGCATGCCAATATAACACCCATATTCAAGAAAGGGAGAAGTAATCCAGCAAATTAAAAGACAATCAGTTTAGCTGGAAAAGTAATGGAAGCTAGGATCCAAATGAAAATGGTAGATTACCTGGATGCAAATTCTGAGGGCTAGCCAACATTGATTTAGGAGAGGTAGGTCCTGTTTAACTAATCTAACTGAGTTCTTTGAGGAAGCTGCAAGAGAAATTGATCACAAAAAGGCCTATGATGTGATCTATTTAGATTTCCTTTGATGTTGTCCGCTATAAATAGATCCTGCTTAAGATCAAAGCAGCAGGCACAATGTCACAGTGGGCCTGCGTTCATAGTGGGGTACCTCAGGATTAAATACATAGAGTAAACTGGTTAAATTTGCAGACAACACTAAGGTGGGTGGTGTAGCAGGTACCGAACTAGCAGCACAGAAGATACAATTGGATTTTGATTTAATTAGCGACTGGGCTGATATCTGGCAGATTTAACGTAGATAAATGTAAGGTAATCCATGCAGGGAGCAGAAATATAAAGTACAGTTATTTTATGGGTTCCACTGAAATAAAGGAAGCTGAATTATGAGAAAGACGTTGGTGTGTGTTGATGCTTCCATGTCCCACTCTAACCTTCGATGGACGCAGCCTACAAAGGCTACATAGTCTGATGGTTTTTTTTTTGGTTAATATACTGTAGTTTTCATTTTTATTTCAGTTCATGAATTATTCTGTTATTTAAAGTCTGTTCTCATTTCAGTTTCAGTTTACGATAACACACAATTGCACCGTCAATTAACGTAGAATAATGCTGCCTTCCATTTGAACTAGTAACTCATAAATTCCAAGTTCCTAGTTGGAAATTTCAACTGGAATGCCCCCCCCCCCAAGTCAGAATTCTGACTTGTGAACTTGGAGGAATCGACACAACCCTGAGCACAGAATTCAAGATGACTGTACCCTTTAAAAAGGTGTAAAACCACCTTTTTGTTTAGTGATAATTTAAGCTATTCCCATAATTACGGAGTGATATCAAAGGAAAACAATTGTTATGAGGAATTGAAGTGTTTTAGAAATCATAAAGATAAGAATGTTAAAATGATTTTTTTAATTATTTAATTGAATATGTCAATTAATCTTTGCAGCCCTAATCTTATTACAATATATGTTGGTTGTGTTGACTGCTGCCTGCAACCCCTCAGGGACAATAAAGTCTACTTAAAACCTAAAACCTAAAAACATGAACGGTCTGGGGGCCCCCCCGAGGACAGGGAGGGAAACATTGTACTAGTGAATCACCAATAGATTCTCACTATTGCTGCTATTTAGTCTTAATACATGAAGCCCTGCATCCTGATTTGGTTTTTCAACTTTGCCTCTAGTTTTTATTGTTTGATTAAATCATTTAATCTTTGCCCTAGACTTTTAGTTATTCTAGTTATTTGTTGTATTTGAAACCTAAATAAAAATCTGTGAGGTATCCATTTTACACTAGAAACAACCACATGGTAGTTGCAAGGATCAGGAAAGAGGAGCGCCAGTTTAGAACAGGGCAAGATCTAATATTTAATGATAACATCTGAAATGAAGATGAAGACCACTTGTGCTTTGTCACCTGTCCAATCTAGTTCCTGGTATTTACTACAGAGATTCCCAAGGGGTGGAAAGCTACATCTTTATGTACATAAAGACTTCCCAGACCACAAAGGATAGGAAGCAGAAGCCAACAGCAGCACAGATGTAGACATAAAAACACTAACGAAAGCCAGAGAACATGACAGGCATAACTAAGACATTGAACAAGAGAGGACCAGGGCCAGTCAGGTGGAGAACAAGCAGAGACAGGACAGGGAACACCACAGGGAACAGAACCAAAAAGGAAAGGTACAAATGGGATTTGAAGGGGAAGCAGGCCAAGAAACAGAGGGGGAAGGATCCTTCAAGGGGCAGGACAAGACTGGGGTTGATAGGACGGGCTCCTGAGGTGCTGAAGAGGCAGGAATGGCCTGAGTGGGCCCTGGTGGGCTGGATTCTGGAGGGGCAGGAAAAGCAGGAACGGACCTCCCCTGGGCAGGGCTGTGGAGACTCTGGATGAGCGGTGGCCTCACATAGGCGGAGCCCTGGAAGTTCAGGACAAATGGTGGCCTCCTCTGGGCAGGGCTCCAGAGGGCCAGGACGAACAGTGGCCTCCCCTGGGCAGGGCTCTGGAGATGCTGCTATAGGGCTTGGGAGACCTGGGTGCTGCAGCTGCCTCCTATGGGCAGGGAACTGGAGATGTGGGCAGGGTGGTGGAGCTCTAGAAATGCATGTGAATCTGCCAGGTCCTTCAGATTACAGAGGACTTTCTTGAGCTAATCCTCAATAGGTGATGCAGAAGTCCGGTGCAGGAGTTGTGTTCCTATGAGGCAACTTGACAAAAACCGGACCAGAGCGGTTCCCTCTGCAGGGCCTGGAACTGGAAGAACAGGCTCAGGAAAAGAAGAAAGGGTGAGGTATATAGATCCCAGCTTGAGAAAGTCCACGGGATTTTCATTTTGGGTCAGTCATTCTGTTACAGCAGGGTATAGTGAATACGACAAAAGAGGGATATTCCATGGGGCAGCTCCGACCAAAAGGGGTTTATTAACAAAAAGGAACACAAAGGGGAAAACAACAAAATAAAGGAAGCACAAGGGGTCTAAAACAGAATGGGAAAAATTAAGAAACTAACTAAAAAAGAAGCCACAAATAACTAGAGAATAGCACACAACAGGGAGCAGGACTTGGAAACAGCTATAACACAACAACAACTACAGTGACTGAGGAAATGAACAAAAGCAAGCATTTAAATACACAGGTAACAAAGAATAACAAGGGGCGGGCTAGGCTTTAAAAAGCTAAAGGCAACGATGAGCAGGTGAAGTCAATTAACAGATACAGCAGGTTCAAACATCAAGGGAAAATGAACCGAGGAAAACTGACATAATACAACCAGGAAGCAAACCAAGAGAACACAGAATAACAGATGTTAAACAAAAAGAAACACAACTAGTTAGGACTGACCTTTGGCCAGCCTCGAGCCCCCAACAAGAGGGGAGGTGGGAACCAAGGGCAGCCACTAAGCCCATTAAGCCACACAGCAGTCCCAGGAGCAGGTAAACAAACTAGGGACTAAGGGCTACAAGACAGAAAGGGATCAGAATGGCCAGGGACTTCTGCTGGCCAAACCAGGACAAGACACATGGGACAGGACCAGACAGGCACCAATCCTGGCACAGACAGTCTGCAAGCTATCCTACAATATACTTTCTATTACATTCCAAGAGGACTATGACAATGGTACTTCAACATACATTAGTGTCCTACATAAAACTGTCTAGATGGATTCGGGAAAGGCCAGGAGGTCAACATGCCTTCTATTGACTGCAGCAAGGCATTTGACTATAATCACTATGTCAAAATATGAAAAACTGATGTACCTGGGCATCTCATTATCCTTATGAAGAATCTCTACACTAGACAAGAAGTCAAAGTTAGCAAGGAATATGAAGACAAAAACTGCTTCCAAACTAGGAATTAGATAAGGTTGCATACAATTACCATGTGGAATGACAGGCAATGGAACAACAGGCAATTTTAATGTGGCTGGTGAAGACACAAAGGTTATAAACAGCTTTTGGCTCCTTGGAACAATCATGGACAAAAAAAGATCCTACGGTCAAGAGATACATCATAGACTGGCACCTAGTAATGCTGCAATAAAGAATCAAGAAAAAAAAGCATTGGTTTCTCTCTAAAAACCAATATCAGAATAGTTCAGATTTTCCTCTGATAGCTGGACAGTGAAGAAGCAGGACAAAAACTTTTCAGAATTTCATGAACCACAAGAATGCAAACAAGTACACTTAATTAAATCAAACCAGAATCTTCAGCACAAATTACCATACTGAACTCACAATGGGCATGTTTATGAGAAAAGAGGGCAATCAAGAAGCCATGATGCTTGGAAAACTTGGAGGTAAAAAGAGGAAAAGGACAACCGTCAATAAGATAAAAGGACTCAATCATCTCAGCGATTAACATGCCACTGGAAAACCTGCAGAGCCAGACAGAAGACAGAAGGTTTTGGAAGATTGCCAATGTCATATAGATAGTCACCAGGAGACAACAATGACAAGGCACTTACACATAACAGTTACTACACATCATATAACAGCTAGCACATAACAGCTGTCACATAAGAGGACATTTTGAAAAACGTAAGAACAGTTGCATCAACTTCACATTGTGTTCCCTCATCAGTTCAGAGTAACATAATGTATGAAGAAATGTACAGAAACAACATATTTAAATCAATGTGTCAGGAATATCTGCTTGAAAACGAAAAGGTTATCTATGAAAGTAAAGTTCTGTAATAGTCTATTATCAAGTCACACCAGTGGCTAGTTTTATGGATGGGACATGCGTTCTCATGAAAAATTTCACAGATCTTGAGCATGGTGAGAGTCATTGCTGCCCATGCAGTGGCCAGTGGTTGGTCAGTACTTATTTTAGATGAAACGGGAGCCACACGATGCCTGAATTCCAGCCCCCCCTCCCAGTTCAGGCAACGAAAACCTCATGCACTCTTCACATTAGCACTGGTGGTAGCTGCACCAAGCTAGCAGTAAACCAAGGCATCTAGGAAGGAATTTCCAAAATCTAAATCCTTCTCTGATTCTCATTCTGCCCACTAAAATTTTTGTAACTATTGGTTTGTCTGGACTGAATTATTCGGGGCTTGAAGGCTCATTTTCTTGAAATTCTGTGGATTGCATTCAATAGCCACACTGAGAAGCACATAAGTTGGCTCCGTTTTATCCATCTTCATTTAAGTTAAAAGTCTCCTTGACCATGCAGTGCAGCTCTGAAAAGCAGAAAGCCAAAGCATTCCATAAAATTCATTTTTTATTTTTTATTACTAGGCTAAACACAACAAGGAAGGTGTGCGATCCTTGTAGAACACTATACAACGCATGAACAGCCTAAGAATGCATTCAGGACCACATTATTGCTAAGGGCAACTGAAAACAACCAGTGATGTTGGTGACTGGTGGAGTAAAATGTCTGCCTGAGAGAAAAATCTTACCTTCCTTCAATGAGAATGGCCACCTCAAACTAGAAGTTAACAAATAATACAACAAATTACAAAACGTATGAGAATAATAACTTGGATATATAAAGAATGAAGAAAGAATAAATGTAACAGTACTGACTTTAATATAATTACGTAAGTAATTAAGATTATTGCACGCAGTTTACAATATACCACATAATGTTTAGCAGTGTAGTTACTGAGAAGCAGTGTTTCACAGTGCTGGCCTAAACTGCTCATTCATACAGTCATAAAAGTTAACTCTACATAGATCGAAGACTGTGGCAAATCAGGTCAAGTTCAAATAATTAATAAAGGATTATAGAGCTTATCACAAGTCAAATGTTGGCCTCCAATGAAGAGTTTGGGGCGCACCTGCAATCCTTGCCATTCTGTCAATTAACCACTGTAAAATGCTTAGGACAGACTTGTACACTCTATCAAAATGAACTGCACCAAGGCAGCCAGCCTAATGCTGGAGAGCCTTGAGGGAGACTTTATATGTCTCAAGATTGATGGTCTGGTGTTTCACATTGGATACAACTCAGAGACAAATGAGTAGATGGAGCCACAATGAAAAACGGTTAGGGGTGGAGCTGAAGAAAAGAAACAGCAGGCTAACTAAAGATTATTCCAAGATGGTCCCATAAATTGTAAACTAATCCAGGTGAACAAAAGAGTAAAACAATGCAAGCTGACTTTCATAAGAAGCTAACAAGCTAGCATGATGAAATAATAAATATACAACAGACAGATGAGATCGTGTAGCAAAGATGTTGAGAAAACCTTGGAGGGAAGCCATCTGATCAAGTGAAGTGCTCTCACAGTTCTCAATGTAGATCCCACATCACTCAGCCAGGCTTCCTCTCATCCCTGACAGGCAGGGGCTACTCACAGAGAGACAACAATGAGGCAAAGGGGGTGTCCAGGCACCAGACAATCGGCCCTTCCTTTGATGTGTTTCACAGGCTGAGGTGACAGAGCCATGCCATTCTGAGAAGAACCAATGGTTATGAATTAATGCTAATTATGCTGACTGTATTAATTGCTTGCCACTTCAGCCATAACACAAAGTTAACAGCCACTCCATCTAACAGAACTCCACTTATACATCAATGTATGCAGTACAGTTATATCACTATAGCACCAGCTGCATGCCGCTTCAATCAGGACCAAAGAAGCACAGGCAAGCATGTGTGGGCAGCCTGAAAATTTCCAAAGCAAACAGCAAGTACTCACCTCAGTTGGAGGTGGTCTCAAGTAGTGAATCACAGAGCCAAAAAACTGCTATCAGTCAATCTACAGACAGCTGACCATGGGACTACCAACCATGCACCAAAGCCAGTCAACCATCAGCTAGTCACCAGAGTGGCAAAGCACTGCCAAGCAGCCAAGAAAATGGACTCAAGACTAAAGCATCCTATAATGAAATCAAGAGGCTACTAACATACCCATATCAAAAACTCTTAACCTTATCTGCCACAGTGAAATATCCAAAAAAAGTCCATTATTTGTATAGCCAGAAACCTCTGGCTTAGTCAAACTGTCAAAAATATACACGAAAGACAACTAGCTTTAATTTGCAGTTTTAGTTTTAACTCAAGGTTAAGTTATTTATGTTCAGACAGATTATTAGACAGAGTATTGCCTCATTCAAGGTGGTTGGTGTAGCAGATACTGAACTAGGGGCACAGAGGCTCCAGCGTGATCTTGATTTAATTAGTGACTAGACCGATACTTGGCAGATGTAATTGAAGGTAGCCAAATGTAAGAAAATTCATACTGGGAAGAGAAATATAACGTACAGATATTTTGTGGGTTCAACTGAAATAAAGGTAGCTAATTATGAGAGACCTTGGTGTCTATGTTGATGCTTCCATGTCCCACTCTCGTCAGTGTGGGGAAGCAACTAAAAAGGCCAATAGGATGTTGAGTTACATCTCTAGGTGTGTGGAGTTTAAGTCAAGGGAGGTGATGCTAAGATTATACAATTCCTTGGTAAGATCCCACCTAGATTATTGTTTGGTCACCATACCTTAAGAAGGACATTGCTGCCTTGAAAAGGGTGCAACATAGGGCTACAAGAATGATTCCTGGTCTTAGAGGAATGTCTTATGAGGAGAGGTTAGCTGAGCTGAATCTGTTCCGCCTTGAGCAAAGGAGACTTGGGCCAGGGGGGGGGAGGGGCATGATTCTTGTATATAAAATTCAAACAGGTCTGGATGCTGTTCAGCCAAAGAGTTACTTCTATATTAGTTTAAATACTAGAACTCGTGGCCATAGGCGGATATTAGCAGAACATTTTAAAATGAATGTGAAAAAACACTTCTTTACACAGCGTGTAGTTAGAGTATGGAATAACAACTATGTGTTTTTTTTTAGCAACTCCTACATATATCTGCTTGTATGTTTCAGGCCATTATCATGTTAAAAGGCAATCATATGGTTCAGCTTCAACGTACTGACATCACATTCTCCTCAGGCACTTTCTGGTACGATTTCGAATGCACTGTAGACACTATGATGACAAGATGGCCAGGCCCGGAGGCAGCAAAGAAGCACGATGCAAAACACTCCCACTAAAGTCTTGGCAAAGTCACTTTCTTATGGTAGACTCATGTACATTCACATGGACTGTGGAAAGAGCTGCCTGAATATCCCTTAATGACACCCTGGGGTTCTTTGAGACTTCCTGATGAGGAATTCAGTAGGACAACCTGGTCTGGACAGATTGCTAATGGTATGAAGCCTTCTTCATTTGTAGATGATTTTATGAAAAGTAGACTGGATGATTTCAATCAGCTTCCCAGACTCAACTGCACCAACAACCATCGTTTTGAGGGTCTTGGGCAGCAACTTTGATCTTGGCACAACGGTACCATGTACCTCAATAGCTATGATTAAAGAGGACCGATTGTTTGTGTGAGGTATGAATGAGGCAAGTGACTCTCAGAAATGATTTGGTACATCTGATTCTAATTTTAGGTAAATGTGTGACAAACATAGGGGTTTACTTTTTCCTCACAAGAAGTTAGAATTTCTGATTTTAACTGCATAAATGTTTACTAAACATAAATTACAAGTGTGACTTTTTCTGGTTTGTAAAATTTTTCTAGTATGTTGCTGAAATGAAGATCTAATATTTGTTTGTCCAGATAAATTGAAAAACGCAAGGGATGTACTTACTTGTTCATGGCATTGTATGTCGTAGATTCACTATCCATGAAGTTCCATTAAAGTCTCGGTAGAGACATCCTTGTATTATCAACTGGAGTAAAGTACTTACAGAAAGACGTTTTGCACTGTTTCATATATTTACTCAAGTAATCCCTCTGTACACCTTCGTGTAGAAACTGGCGAGGTATGTAATAACTTTTAGAAAGAAAAAAAAATCACTTAAATCATAATAGTAATATATCTGCCTCTTTATTCAGGGAACAACTTTATTTCCCCATGCAGTAAAATGTAGATATAATGCATCCTCATGCTACATGTATTTGTCAGCCATCTTGAATAAAATGTTTGTTAAAAAAATTATAGAAGGAAATAACTAATACTGAGGTCAGACAATGGAGCCACATTGGGTTATCTATCCTGGCACACCAACACTAAGAAATGTTTCACGACTGCAAATAAATAAATAAGTGGATTGAGATTTAAGAAACACAAGAATGTGGTCTTTTTCTGAACATGAGGCACTCGTCTTGACCGTCGCAGCTGACGTCAGGTTTGTATAGAAACATCCTTACTTATTTTTAATTATGCTTTATTGAGCTCACGGTTCTCCTGTTGTTACTACTAAAAATATTAATAACAAATTAGAAAAGTATTTTAAAACTATTTTCTTCATTAGCAAATACTCATGTGTTGCATCTCCTTGGTAATTCAATGCTTCACACCGGGAGCCAAAGTAGGTTGGTGGCTTTCTGGTCTATATACAACAGTTCACTTAATTCTTTAAGTGTGTGTGTGTGTGTGTGTGTGGGGGGGGGGGGGTACTAAATAAAAGCAAATGTTTCTAGTTGAATAATAATAAAATAAAAAAGAAGATTCTGGAAGCCATCCTTTATGTCTGAGAATGTGAAATGGTCACAAGTGATTGGACATTCAATCCAAACACCACACGCTATCGCATGGAAACTGCGCATGATGTTGCAGCGTGGCTGTTAATGCCGCCCGCTCTCTTGCGCAAAAAAGGGGCGGGTAAGTTGATTTAGTGGGGAGGGGCGTAGTATTTGGGGCATAAACCAAACAAGAGATAGAAACGAATCAGTCTGTGGATAGGGGTGCTTATAATATAATAATTAATCATTTTCATGTATTATTGTTCATTATTATTATTCTTGAAATACGCACGAAATGTCCCCCATTTTCCCCGTATTATAAAACAGGCCAGATAATATGCGATCCTAAGTGTTGACGATATCTCAGCATACACCAAAAACCCCTCAGACTAACTAAAGAGTCACACAGTATGCATTCGTCTAATAATAAAAAACAGGGCTTTAAACGAATACCCGACAGACGCAAATAGCCGAGGAGGTCAAGGCAACGAAATCGACATATGAAATGCCCGAAGCTTTCGCCCATCTCATTGATTTAATAGATACCTCGGCAACTGCCGATGACTCATTGATCAAGGCGGTGAGGCGAGATGCGAAATTGGGCTGTGAAGCGCACGTTGCTGCTGGTGGTGCCGGACAGCCTCTTCAACAGGTAGCCAGTAGATTTACCGATAAACCTACATCACTGATCTGAAGAACCAATAAAATGAATGAAATAAGCGTGGCCATGCAATTAAAGCAAACACATAGGATTCCTTACCAATCTGTCTGTTGGTCATCGATAACCAGGAGTATCTTTCCTTTGGCTGGGCCGGTCGCTCTGTCCGCAGCCTCGTTAAACGTGGCGGCTGCGGCTGCAGTGGTCTGTTTGACTGCGTTGGAAATGGAGGAAAAGAAGCCGCCGCCGGCGGACTGGCTGGTAGACTGGCGCCTTTCGGGCGGTCCTGGAGACACGACCGGGCTCGGTTGCGGTGGGTCGGGGCGTTGCAGGTCGCTCATGTACCCATTGGGCAGGTTGGACATAAAATTGCTATCCGACAGTCGACGACGTAGGTAATTCATTTCTGCGGCCCAAGGAGCAAAATATCGGATACGAGGCTGTTTTCTTCAATCTGTCGCAGTGAGACAGAAAATTGTCCACTGGTTAAGGACAGTCCAATGAGACGCAAGTCGGAACCGTGGTGACAAGAGGAAACGTGATTCCGAGATGCATAGGGATGGAGACCTTTAAGCTGTGCCAGCCAAAGATATCCTTTAACGTCACTTAACATTCCTGTTATACAATTATTTTTATCCACATGCACGCAGAATTAATCACAATACGAACAATATAACATCGAAAATTTCAGAAAATACAAGGATAAATCGTAAATACTCCAACCTGACATGGAGGTGAAAATACCTTGGACTCGAAGGATGAGATGTCCAACCTCTGGGGCTTTTGCATCAAACGTATTCCTTTTCCAAATGTTCGATCACACCGGCCAACATCCCTTTATATATACATATATATGTCCCCTATCACTGAAGCATTAAGATCACCTACAATATAAACGTGCAATTTCCTTAGTTAGGAACGTACTAGAATAACGCGCTTGCATTTACGCATATGCATGTGCATTGACCCACCGTATGATTTACTTGCATCAGTCTTATAATATTTCAAATATTATAATTCGAATTATATTTCAAATATAAAGCGAATGAATCTATAAAAGCGTCTGCAGAGCCTGGCTGGGCACCGCTGCCTTCAGGGTAAGGGAGTGGAGGTAGGGACTAGGCGTATGGATATTGCAGCAACCTCTGTCCAATCCTCCCTTTACGTTTAACAGTATCCCCCCTCCCCGTCCCTAGTTACTACCCCTACTTAAGATTGGTTTGACAAATGGTACGTTCTGCTGAGGAGGGGGACAGCGAGCTTTGCTGACTCGTGAGGGAGGTTCTATAAAAAAAAATTAAGCATAAGGGGCGTTGTCATGGTGGAGGATGTGCTTGCCTGTGTGGTGGGGGGAATGATGTTGATGGTTGGTGTGGGTTGGGGGACTCGTATTGTGAAATGTTCTTCTCCGTCGCGTGATGCATGGAGCGGCTTCGGCGACTACAGAAATTCGTTGCCCTATTGATTAATCTATGTTGCAGCTAACAGTTGTAACATTTTGGTGACAGGAATGGCAGGAATGACTTTAATGCGCCGAAGAGTACTATAGTGAGATTGTGTCATATCTTTTAATTGTTAATAAAAAAGAAATATATATATATATATATATATATATAAAACACTCCGTGTAGGCATTTACCTTAATTACTCGAGCTACAACGAAATCTGAAATGTCAAACGTATTGGTGTGGATAAATTTTCTACATTATCTGTAAATTTAATTAATTGATTTAATATGTATAGTATGGATTGCGTATTCGAATCGATTCCCAGCTTCCTGGCAAATTGCCATGGAAACACTGGTTAGAACGAAAGTTCCCGGTGATCAATAAATTTAATCAAATCTAACGCCCCCTTATCGTGAAAAACGGTTTTAAGATTTAATTCATGAAGAATCTGAGTAAGTCAGATGTTCTGAAATGCCGACAATGCGGGTTTAACATTGCAAATGGGGCTACTTTCTAAGGTTACTTTTACGTTTCCATCTCCATAATTAGCCTACCAGTGTCTTTGAAAAGGACAGGGAGCTGCATTTTGACAGCAAGCCCTGGCTTTTGTCTGGCACTGGACGATATTTAACCAGAAAACTGAGCAGAATGACATAATCACGTTGCTACAGTACTATTTTGTATAGGTGATTATTTACTAAGCTAAGGTAAAATGTTCCATTGCTGTTTTACTCTCAGCTCAGGTTATCAGTTTGTTATTGTCTTTCTGGGAAACAGAGTACAAGAGAGAGCGTTGGTGTATGTAGGGGTGTGTGAACGAAAAGGAGACAATTGTGTGAACATTTCTATGTGTAAGAAAGAGATGTGGAAGTAAAATTGGACATTAGTAGGCCCAGGAAGGGAGGCATATTGGGTCCGTTATGTTTTAGGCCTTAAGCAA
>JAODUD010000107.1:8906238-8916613 GCA_026784285.1 Stomatorhinus walkeri
GCCGGGGAACTTTGGTTTCCGAGTGCCAGAGTGTGATGTGAGCGCTTTGCTGAAACTAACTGGAATAAAAGAGATTTCCTTTACTCACCAAACTAAGAGGTCCAGACTCTTACTCTAAGTGTTTGATCTACAATTTTTCTACCACAGAGACAATATGTGTGTTTACAGTGCATGCTTCACGCTCCTTGTACTATTTCTATGCTAATGCATAATGGGTGGATTGGCACTGTGAGAGTCCATGTCGTTGCAAGTAAGGGAAAGGCAGAGTGTGTCCGTAATGGTGTGAATGTGTTTCTGTACTTCAGCAATTATTTAACAGCAATAATCAGTTTGACTCAGTCAAGATAATGTGGAGACTGCACTAGTATCTAAAGGAGCCTGCGTCCTCAAAGGAGAATGACAAAACATACCAAGGCCTTAGCCAACCATCCATTCTCTATACCCGCTTATCCTACTGGGTTGCGGGGGGTCCGGAGCCTACCTGGAAGCAACAGGCACAAGGCAGGGAACAACCCTGGACAGGGGGCCAGCCCATCGCAGAGCACACTCACACACCATTCACACACACCTACGGGCAATTTAGCAACTCCAATCAGCCTCAGCATGTCTTTGGACTGTGGGGGGAAACCAGAGTACCCGGAGGAAACCCCACGACGGCACAGGGAGAACATGCAAACTCCACACACATGGAACCCAGGTCACAGAGGTGTGAGGCAACAGTGCTAACCACTGCACCACCATGACGCCCCCCTTAGCCAACCAATGTAATAATTTTAGTGCAGGTCCCTGCTGCACCTCCAGGTGATGGTATCCTGCAGTGCCTTGTGGGATGGTCAGACCAATGGCTAGTCTCAGGCTAATGGTCACCACAGCCAATCACAGTGATTTTTTAAAGATCTGGGTAGCAGCTTCTCTATTTGAATCAAATATAAATAAAAATATAAATAAACAATGTAAACCACAGCAGAAAAAACACGGGTAGAATTTGGTGGAGGGAACAAATAATAGTATTTTATGATCATAGATATCAAAGACCTCATATTTTTATTCACTACCTGATCATTTACCTATACTGTACCTAATAAGTGCTGGCATGAATCATCCATGCACTGCTCTCTCACTGGGAGCAGCTTTATTTGAGCCACTTGCCTTCCAGTGTCATCACTCAGCCCTTCAGCCATTTTGTCTCTATATAAAACCTGTCTTAAAGTACACCGTATCCTCATGTTCTTGCAGCTCTTCTCCTAGCCGCCTCATCAATCTTTAAAGGTTTTCAGGACATCAAAAATGTCAGGCAAATAATCCAGGAGAAAGGTCAAATTAAACTTATTGGCAGATATGTCTCTGGCATTCACACCCAGTGTCCGGTTGTTATTCTCAGCTGTCAGGTTGTGTTTGCTGCTAGGACTGTTACTACCCCTCCGGCTGTCATCAGATGCTAGACCCCTCATCCCTCCCACCAGCAGTCATCTGATGCCTCATTCCAGGGACCTGTTTCCTTATCCTTTCACCAGGTGGTGACACAAGCATCTTATAGCTATGAATATCTTTGGCCCTCTGTGGCTTCAGCGCTGTCTAAATCAAATTCTGTCTCATTTGGGGTTTTGATTCGTTCATCTACCACAATTTCCTGAAGTAGCATAATGGATTTAATTTAACATAATTGTTGCCATATTTGAATTAATTAACATAAAATGGGTTCCAAATATTCAATTAATGTTCAGCAGTTCAGCAGTTCACTTTCGTGGAATTTTACACACAAACAATATGGAAAAAAATGCATTTTCTTACTGTCTGAAGCTGTTAGTCTTACTTTTCAAGAACATTTAAAATAAGCTCCCTAGACCAACAGCTGGGTGTGACAGGTAACTGTCCTCGGTATGAGCTTATAGAGTACGTGCTGGGTAGAACCACAGTGGAAACCAATCCAGCTATCTTTAAGTAGTGTAAACCAGTTGGTGACTGATACCATACTGGAATCACACTACATAGTGCTGCCTGTTAGGTGGATCTGACGATTATGTGTTAAAGTATCCCTGAATTCTGATTTCTGTTCCTTGAAAAACAAGTCAAATGGTTCAGAGGTTAAGAACGGTCTCCCTTTTACAGCCCCATGGGACGTCAGTTTTATAATGGAGGAAATGTGCAGTTCCAGTGTTTCTCAAAGAAAGCTTCTTCTGCTTTTTTTAAGGCTTCTTTTCATGGAATGTTTCTGTTAGTTCCTTTTCTGATACAGTAATTGATACCCTACATTTTTTTGTGTTTTGAGAAGGCAGCAAGCTGGCTGCACTTTTTCGCAGAGACCTATATTATCTTTTGTCATGCCCGTGAATCTTCTCCTTTAAGGAGCCATTTTATTTTGCCCTATATTAGGGTTCCCGGAGGTGAGCAGAACACTCAAAACCCCTATTCCACTTACTTAAATCTCTTTCTGTACTAAGCAAGTCCTTATTTACATGAACATCATTAATGAAAAGACCTGTCTTCAGTGTCTGTATAATATTTTTCACGTATTGACTTAACAGGACAGTACTTTCAGTTCTAATGTCCGTGCTCTATTTCTTGCTCTGTACTACTCAAACAGGAAAACAAATCACCAAATATGACGTATCGCTATAATGCTGTTAATAAGTTTAGCATGTGTAATCTGGTAACATATCACCAGGTGGCAGCGTTTTGCTGCTTTACAATTTGCTGGACTGCATAGTTTGTTGTTAAGCAATAACTGAGCATTTGTTTATGCCCCCTTTTCATCATTTAATCATTTAATTTGGACATACATGTGATTTGCAGGTTCCCCATTGCAGATTTTTGTCATTTGTGTGTTAATATGGATGGAAATACAGTGCAAACATTTCAGAATACAATTGGAAAATCTACACACTGCTCTTTAAAATGACATGGGTCAATGTATTGATTACTGAACTAGGCACATAAGCAATTGTTTAGAAATTTACATCTAATCACGGGGCCTCCTAATTTACCTTTGAGTGAGACATTTTATCCTAACACAATTCGAAAAGTGTGATTTCCTAAATATAGCTGCTTTAATGCTGACAATGATCCAACTGCAGGTCCTTAAACCTTTTAAAAAGCATTCCATGAAAAGAGGCAAAAAATATAGCCTCTGGTTGTTTTTCTAAAGAGTTTCCTACCTTCTCAGGTGAATGTCCCAGGTATTCAACTGCCCCCCACCAACACACACACCTGGGCAATGTCCCAGCATGCTCAGAGATGCACTTAAAAGGCAGCCATTAAATGCCTCCCTTTGTGTATTTGAGCACCACTCCCCCCCCCCCCCCACCCACCTTTGCATGTGTGGGCAGATAGGCTCAGGTTGGCTCAAAACCTTAAAGAATGTGGCCAGGTGAGCTGGGAAACCGGGGGCCAGGGGTGGGGTCTATGGCAGGTGTTGACTGCTGCTGTTTGTTCTTTACTTTCATCAAACAGTGAGCAGATGTGAGAAAAGCTGCTCAAGGCCAGTGGTACCAGCAGCTAATGATTGGTCTGAATCCGCAAAGCATCTGCCAATGGCCAGCAGCGCTAACAAGTAATAGCTAGCATGTATTCATAATACATCTGACAAAGCCCAGCAGTACTACGAGCTAACACCAAGCTTGTATTCACATTGTTTCTGAGAAATTCTAGCGTCTAGCTGGAATTCACACAGCCTTTTTATCCAAGGCAACAGTACTTACTTGACCAGATACTTTGTATGCACAAATACAAAGGCTAGTCAGGTTGGTTTTGATTCATAAAGGCATAATAAAAAAGCAGACTATTTAAAATTCTGGCAATTAACATGCAGGCTCACACCCACATTCTGAGGTGATATTTGTGAGCTTTGTATATTCAATACCAATGCAGTATAATGGTGCTAACAAGGCAGATCACTCCACTAGGTATGTGGGGTATATTGTCATCAAATGAACCGATTCATGCAACTGAATAATTGCATGAATAATTGTTGCAGCTTCGATACCTTTCCCAAAAGTACCCAAAAAATTCCTGCCCTGCCATTTGAAAAGACGGCCTTTTTGTTCCAAGTGCACTTCCCTAAATGTTAAGTAACCTCTCATACTGACAACTAATGGCATTGACGGGGCAGAGGGGAGACTGGGTTATGGTGTAGTGGCACTAATTACCCATCAGTGCAAAGACGTGGCCTAAAGACTCATAGGCACTGCAGTGGAGAGCTAGCTATGTGCTTGAATGTACCCCACAAGACCAGGAGGTAACCGTGACATTCAAAGTTATTGCAGATGTCCCCAGCTCACTCACATCCAGTTTTCAGCTCAATGTTTTATCAGTAACTAGGGTTGCCCCCCCAGTTCTTGCAAAAACAAGTAAAACTAATCATAGTAATATGCGTATGAAAACATAACAAGAAGGATTTCATGTTTAATGCGCCATGTTCCTCATATGTCTTGTATTTATATTTATGTGGTATACTAAGTTGCAGGACGCTTGCAAGTTCAAAATATTTTCATTTACTGTGCATTTCATTTATTGTTTCATTTACTTAGAATAATTCTAAGACTTTTCTAGTCATACCTACTGTGTTTTTATATACATCCATCCATTTTCTGTACTGGTTTTCCTATTCGGGTCTGCTTAGATCTGGAGCCTATCCCAGGTATCAAGGCAGGGAACCCAGGATGGGGTGCCAACCCATTGCAGGGTGGGTGTACACACACACACACACACACACACATTTATGGACAATTTGGGAACTCCAATTCACCGTAGTCTGTTTCTGGACTGTGGGGGGAAACTGGAGTACCTGGAGGAAGCACCACAATGACAAATAGTAGTCAGGGTGGAGATTTTAACCCTGGTTCTAGAGGGAAACAGTGCTAACCATGTGCCTACCCCAAATATATACATATTCAGTAAATATAAATATACAAATATAAACTTAAATATACAAAGACATGCAACACGACTACATAGAGATCCTATTTCCAGAATAATGCCATCACTGATTAAGACCGTGTTCTTCCAGTATTTACACGGGGATTACACTCAGGGTGCGTAACAAAGAGGAGGCTGAATTAATTGGGATTGGCCTAAAAATAGCCAATGGGAGGCTAGCTTCAGAGCGTCATGTGAGCTCAGAGATACATAGGCGCTCACTTCTGCTTGTAAGCCTGCATTCATTGCCTGCCCTGGCCAGATCAGATCAATTTTGTGGCTGTTGAGGAAACAGACTCTTTACATACCTGAACCTGTGTAGGTGTTTAGGTGGATATTTGGTGAAAGATGGCTGTAGCTAACTTCCACTATATAACTCGGATGAACAGTGGATTTAAAGTGTACATCTTGGAAGGTAATTAATTGTTGTTTGATTACTGCTATTGTATTGTCATAGTGTTAAACATCTAACGTGTGTACTTCTAATATCTGCACGCTTCTAGTTTTGAATTTGCTGCTAATTATATGCCGATTAACATCCTAGATTTCCACTTTGAATGGGGGGGGATTTTTTTGGAGCATGCCTGAGCTGCGGTGACTGGCCCACACTCTAGTCTACGTGATATTTAAAACGGGAAACTGACCCATTCCACTAGTAGTTGGTTTAAATTAGGGAAAATAATTCTAGCACTTGTTGTAAAAGGAGCAAATCCACCCCACCTCTCTGTAAATGCATGCGCAGGCAGTCAGCATTGCCTTGTAGGGTTTTCTAGTCTGTTTGCTGTTTTGCTTTGCCCCTGAGGATAGACCTACCTGTGGTCACTGATATCTCTTCCAAATGTAGGTCTGCTTTCTGGCTTGATTTCCTGCCTGATTTGATGTGTTTACTTGCTGATTTCTTTGTATTGGGATGATTGTTTTATATGCGGATAACAGCATGATTAGAAGATACTAATCAGTCCAACTTTATTCAGAAAAGGTGCTTCTCTTCCTTCCCTGCCTGGGTTACCCATCCATCTAATTTTATGAAGCACTATTATACAATAAAAAAACAATGCTAATAATTTTACAATATAGGTTTCATCCTAACAATATGATAACTTTTTGTTTTGTTCTTATAAATAATTTTCTTTTAATCTACCACCAAAATTTATTCATGAACAGAACTGAAAAAAATACTTGTGAAATTTTGATTCCTGTTTATTTTTTTTTTTCAATGACAATCCAGTATACCTGAAAACGTTAGTTTAGTATATGTCTTCACGTTAGTCTATAAATGTGATGTGAATTTCAAATAAATATTTGCAGAATTGTTACTGCCACTTCTTACTGCATCTTAATAATTAATTAATTAGTTTTAATTAATAAATAATTGTTTTAACACACTTTATGTAAGTTTGACTTCTTATCAAACTTAAGTTTATTTGGTCTGTTTAACTGTACCATGTCAGGGGACATTGGAGTAGAATATAAGATTTTACAGTCCGTTTTAAAAGATAATTGTTTTCGTTTTTAGTTTTTCTTTTACATATGAGAGGCTGTTCTGTGGTTTCATACAAAAAATAACCTTGCCTCAGGCACTGGAAAGTCAGGTAAGGTGTGGTTTTCACCCCACACCCCATCAAATCCAGACCTCCAATGCTTTGCTTTTACCCTGGGGGGCTGTTTTGAGTAGGGGTGCCATTTCTCCACATTACTGCCAATAATGGACACTTGCAATCGCAATGAGTTAGGAATTCTTCATCATTGTCCTTGCAGACTCCTGGAATTTGGCTACTTGATATTGTGGCATTGTTCTGTTCGATGGGGTCTATGAGCTCAAGCCAGAGAATTCAGCTAAATAGAAGTTGTTGTGTGAAGTATTCATCCATTGCTAAAAAGAGTTACCATTGAGGAACTCATTACAGGTGTTCTCAGCTGTGTTTACGAGAGCTTGAATAAACCTTGACCCTGTACCTGGAGGACAAAGAAAAGGAAGTTTTTTTTGACGCTTTGGAGCTGAAAGACTTCACACAGATTTCCATTCTCCATGTGTATGTAAGCTTGTGCTACAGGCTTCTTAGTAAGAAGCTCTACTGTGAAAACAAATATACAGCATAATTATCACATTTAGCTTTTTGAACAATAATCCCACCACAACTGTAAATCCTTTACTACTCAGTTTCTGCTCCAAATTCTCAGCTTGTTTTCTTCTTTTTTGATAATTGTTTGGTTGCTGGTTGCTTTTAGTCATAAGTCCTGGCCCTTAAGTACCATGGCGCCTACATTTACTGTACATATGCAGCCCTTAAAGAACAGGTTTGTTAACAGGTTGCATAGAACTGTAAAGCTACAGTTGTAATTAGCCGCAAGCCAATTAACTCATAGGATATTTCCTGGGTAATGCCTGCGATTCTTCTCAGGAAAAAATATTTTTTCTTATTAAGAGAAAAATAATTGTCACTTTGTGGATGGAAAAGTGAAACATATGAAATCTACAGTTTTCTGGATCAAAACAAAAATGAAATCTAACTGAATTTGATGGTAAATGGGGAAACGAGGAGAATCAGGAAGCCATTTAACTCCACTGGTGAAATTTCTGAAGATTTTCTCTTGATTTTTTCCTAAAGAAATTAAGGAATCCCAGTCAGACTTAACAGAGGAGTGTCAGTCATGGGAGAAAATCATCATAATGTCTGTCACTAGAAACAACACAATAAGTGTGAATTTGGTTTTATTACAGTGGGTGTCAGAAGGTCTTTGTTCGCAATCAGTGTGAGGACTTTAGTGCATATGCTGTATTGAAAGACAAGTGAGAAAGGTCAAGGAAATGACAATAAAGAAATGGCAATATACTGGAATTTCCTTAAGATGTTTTGGTGTTTTGTTTTGGGCATGGAGCATGGAGAACCAGTTTGGCATAAACCAGCTAAAGGCTTGGGCTTCATAATTTCAGCTTTTGCACGCTTTTATTTGAATAGAGTATGCTTGATACTTGCAGTTCACGTCCCTAAACATGCTACTAGAACTTAATCAGTTTCACCGTGTTCCCGATGAAAGTGCAAGAGCAGATGTGGTATAGTTGTGTCAGTGACAGTGAATGGATAATTTGGAAACTGGTGCAAAGTTTTTTTTTTTTCCTTTTAATACATGCAGTTATGCAAGCACAATATCCATGGATTAATAGCATCTTTGTTATTGGTATTTCCCAAGAAGGCCATGGCTCTGGGCGTATTTTTGTGCCTCATGCATCAAGTTCAGCAAGTTATTCTTCTCAGAGATGATACACCAGCATATGTGTCATTAGGAACAACACTTTCCCACAGTTTACGCTCAACGGGGGGGCGATGACACATTTACGCAGACTTAAAAAACAAGACCGTTACGTGTTTATTTGCCACTCCTCGTCGCTTGCAAATTTTCGGTTATGAGATGATGCATCTCCATGAAGTCATGAGGTTGTTGCTCTTCTTCATTCTTCTCCATGTCTGTTCCCCTCAGGCCAGCCCAGCCTGAGGACGGAGGACCGCCATCGGCAGGTAACCAATGAGAGGGCTCGGCTGCCTCTGGTCCTCCCGGCAAAACGCAAGCGCAGCGTGGACCATAGTCTGCCGGGACAAGTGAGGCCTGGGAAGACCAGCCAACTCCCCTTCATTTTAGCGTCGTGAGTCACCGTCTTTCATGGCCGTCTCACATTTCTTTACACTGGAGCAATTAACCAGCATAGTGGATACCCTTGCACATAAAAATGTCTTTGCAAGATCTTGACATACACACTTCAGAACATAAATGCATTGCAGCAGCAAGTAGCCATTTGTGATGTCATTGCATATTCTCCACTTTTACGATATATCTCTAAATATATAACTACCCACATGGATCTTAAAATCAACATTGTACTAAGATCGGCATCAGTGTGTTTCACTGTTTTTAACCTGTGCCTCCTACTTGTAATTTTGTCCTCCAGGGAAGAGAGGCTACCATTCAAGAATGTAACCTGTAGCCTTCAGAGGAAGTCCAGCCTCAGTCCCCCCCGGAGTCTGCCCCCATCACCCCAAAACTCCATTGTGACGACCACCACCTGGAGTCCCAGCCAAAGCCCATCCCACAGGCTGTCTAGCCCTACCCACAGCCCCACTGACCAATGGCAAAGCCCCAGTTTTGACAGCCCACCTATGGACGAGCCTCTGGCACTGATCAAGAAGCCCAGGAGGGTTGAAGGTCCAGAGGTTGATGCCAGAAGCAAGGGCAAACTCGGCGGCCAAGTTCAGGTGAGATCCAGGATGGCAATAGGCTGAGAAGAGTGTTATTGTGGGGGAGGCCCTTGTTTGTAACATACACTGGACCTGCTATTAGCGCAACAGGCTCTGCAAGTGGCTCTGAGATTCATGGAAGCAGTGATTCACCCACCCTGACCCCCCACCTCCTCAACCAGCCACAGTTGCTGGGAATATGAAGAGAAGTTTAAACAGTCAGTTATGCTCCAGGGAGGACTGTGCCTCCTTTACTCAGGACGACAGGGCCTGTCAGGATCTGCCTTTGGGCGGGCAGCCCAGTGCGGGGTGGGGGGGGGTGGGGGCAGGGCAGTCCAAGGCTTTTCACCTGACATAATCCTCTGAGCAGGCAGCAGGATTGGCGAGTCCATGCTTGCCTCAGTATGCAACCCAGCCAGACTAGGGCTAATGCACCGGCAGCGGGGCAGAGAGCCAGCAAACGAGCCCAGGCACATGGCCCGCTCCTGGGCAAGAGACGCACAGACGAGTCCCTCACTTCCTCACACAGCTCGTAGTACCCCTTCTTACCGTTTTGCTAATTGTGTCAGTGCAGAGTTTGCACTTTCCTCATTGTTTCGCTAATTGTGCTCACAGAACAGATTTAAAATATTTACATTTGACCCTATGGTACTTATATTAAAATGTCATATTTCACCCATTGAGGAACCCCTTTGTTATCTACTTTGAATAGGAACCTTGTTGACAGGTACCAGAGCGGAACCCTTCTTGACACCATATCACTCGTGATGTACTGTAGTTTTTCTATAACTGTCTGGCAGCTTCCACAGTGAACGGAACAAAACACGAACATCTGAAGTGTACGGGAATTCTTTGCATGAACGATAAAGTGGAGCCCAAGTGAATACAATAAAAACAGTGCGATATTCAAAACCATACACTCTATTAACATTCCTCAATGCCTCATTCTGCAAGCTGTGGAGATCTTTCATGATGGAGAGATATTAGGCTTTAAGGATTTAATGGATTTGTGCAGCTTTATCCCACTTACAGACATAACTCCCAACTGTGTAGATTCATTAGATAGACATGTGACACCAGACGGGCCAGTAACTAACCACCAATGTCCTCTGCAGATGCGTCCTTCTGTCATCACCTGCGTGTCTCGGTCAAGCTCCGCCCACAAGCTTCCTGACGCAAAGCATCGCTCCTCTCCTGCAGGTAAATTCCCCCCCCCCCCCCCTACTGGT
>JAODUD010000107.1:8916713-8933384 GCA_026784285.1 Stomatorhinus walkeri
TACTGGTTCTGGAGCTATCCTCAAACCACCAGCAATGCCAAAGCCTAATTGATACCACCCCCTGGAGTCTCTTTAAGGAGGGGTCCATATGTCACGGAATTCAGGACTAGACACTTGGGGGTGCACGAGAACATGACAAATATAGACCATAAAAGCATAAGAATATGATAAATAATCATACTGGTCATCCAGGTTGTACCCTTCAGTACCTGTAACGTGAAAAGTTCCACTGCAACTGTGATTGTATAAAATTTATGTTTCAAATATATGGAATAATGGCTTATACACAGAAGGAAACTTTAGCAAATGCTCATAAGATTAAGAAACAGTTCAGAATTATATTGAATACCTATAGAAAATCGTTCAAAAATATCAGTTTATTATGTGACAATCACTGAGAAAAAATAGAGGGAACTTTGAGGGAATGTTGCTGTTTTAAATGTTCTCACCTTCCTCATGCTCTTCTTCAGTGACCTCACCCATGGCTTATGAGCACATCGTTGAGGAACACTTCCGGCGAAGTCTGGGGGTCGACTACAACAAGGCCAGCCCTCACCGTATCTCTGTCAGTGTCTCCGTGGATGACCATTTCGCCAAAGCTCTTGGGGAAAAATGGCTTCAGATCAAAGCTTCTTCCTCATCCAGCTCCGCATCCTCGTCCCCGCTCAGCAGCCCCAGCTTCTCATCCAGTGGTGCCTCCAATCCTTGCAGTCCCTGCAAGGGCCCAGAGGGGGGGTCTGAGGCTGGGTCTGAAGGCACACCCCCACTGTCCTCTGCAATCAAATAAATACTCAGACTCTTGCCAAAAACATTCACCTCCCCAGAATCTGCCAATACTGAAAGGCTAAACTTGAAAGAGCATTTCTCTATGGTTGTAAAGTTAAAGTTAAATTGTCACCAAGATTATTTCAAATAACGGTTGCATGAATCTTGGTAGGAGGGAAAAGTGCTTAAAAAGCTATTGCCTTTTTCGAAGGAGGTTTGCTCTTGGAAATCAACCAAATAGCCATGGCCTTTGTGGTTTAAATGGCTCTGACGGCCATGTAGGTAGAATAATCTGGACCTCAGGCAAGAGACAGAGCTGACCGCTGAGTCCGTGTCTTTGTTGCCCACAGCATAGTGGCTAACTGTCTACTCTGAAGGCACTGACGCATGCCACGCTTGTAGCTGTGACAGATTGTTTGCAGTTATTTTCACTATCTGCGCTTATCACAAAATCTTGCTGCGCACTTGACTGGAAAACAGAAGCAACTGAACGTTCAGTTTGACCTCCAGTTAGTGAATAACAATGTGGTAAGTTTCTAGTAATCTAAGTGAAAGAGTTCTCTGGAGATAACGATATAGTTGTGGTGTTCATTTTCACATGTATTAACTGGAAGATTACTCATGTTTCCATTGTAGAGATAAGACTATGTAGAACGAAGTGGCATAAGCCCAGAATCACTTGGCTTGTATCAACCACACAGTGTGTTAGATGTTCCACCAGTACATGGAATGTTTTTTTCATGAATATTCTGCATTTATTATTCATATCAAGACCTATTGTCATACACATCGCCATGGAAAAGCAAAACCATTTTCCCTCTCAAACTGTGATGTCAGTATTGTTATTGGTTTGGTGTAAATAATAAAAACACATATGTCATACATTCTGGTACTAATAATTGTCATATGACCAAGACTTGCATGTATATACATTTCCAGTGTACAGTATCTGTATTTTCAATGTTAATGTTAAGCAAACTAGTCAAAGAAAGAGTCCAAATCAGACCCTGGCCCCCTAAATAGACACAGGACTCCCAAAATATTAGTGTAGACATGTCTCTATCGGCCATACCCAAATTTTCACCCTTGATGTAGTTGCTGTTGTCAGTGAAGACCACACCCAGTGATTACATTTATATCATTCCTTAATCTCTAAATGATTCAAATTCCATTTAACAGTCTATTGGGCATGTTAAAAGGAGATACCACATTTGGGACCACACTATACCTCTCTATGAAATTCAGTATCTTTTTTTTGCATCACACATTTTGACTGTTGCAAATATATGAGTATCTGGTCAAATATATGACATAGTGGTCAGATCCTGCATCCCATAACTGTGACCCATCTTGGCTGCACAGTTTGAAAGCCCATACCACCACAGCTGGAGGTCCTGGAAACGCCTTCTTATAACTGACGTAAGAAAACCTGCCACGTGCAGAGAACACCATGCTACCACAAAGCTAAAGGCAATAAAATGCGAAATTTCCCAAAGCCAGTCCATAACACGATACTTCAATGTTAAAATGTAATAATAATCTGGCTAATGTATATAAACTGAATGTTTTCATGTAATTTTGCCTGTATATTTTTGCAGCATTTTTAATTAAAAAGGCTTTTTTTGTGTTAATTCCTGTCCACTTATTCACGGCAGTTTCTACACATACACGTTGCAATTTACAAATAAATTTCAATTGCAACATCAGGATTACTTCTTTAGGTGCAGTTCAACCATGCACTGAATGAAAAGTATCAGCTCTGCGTCTTATTCATGATGACCAGTGAGCATTCCTCGGGGTTGGGTTCGTCGTCTTTGCACTTTGAATAAGCATCAATGGTCGTTTCATTTTGGAGTGTGATTTGTGGGGGTTATGTTTTGGTAAGGATTGTGCATCGGGGCAGAGCAGGGCTCTCACAATAGGGGGGGGGGGCGACGATGGAGGCCATCCCTTGGTATAATTTGCAGTGGCTGCCTGCCTACTTGTATGTGAGGTCTCATCTCTGGCTTTTTTTGTTTCGTTTGTGCAACCAGCATTTTGTTGTAGGTTTTCTGCAGCTGCCTTGTTTTTGTATTTGAGCTCCATCCTTTACTTTGTGTCTATTTCATGTTCACCTCACCCCGGAGATGCCCATCTGCTCAGCAGCTGCAAATCATGTTGTTTACTCTTTTCTTGCGGTGTCCTGTCTGTTATCTAAGGGAACATAGTTTAAAAAACTGTCACACTAAGCATGGATGGAGCAGTTCAGGATTTACTGCCATGCAGACAATAAATGTGCCCTAAGCCAACACACTGTGTGCCAAAAATATTGATCTGTCAGTTTCATTCAATTCGTTTCAAACTGTGTTAAAAATATTCTTTGATTACGTTGGTCTTAGTACTTGGGACTCTAGCTCTAGTTCTAGCTCTAGCAAACTGCTCACTCCCTGTTAGACCTATAGTGTGAAGTGTAGAGCTGGGTGGGGATCGGTGCCATTGGCTTTGGATGAAGTGAACTGTCAGTGCTGTTACTCTAGCTTCACACCCCCTTGTGGAATTGGACTGCTGACGTTTCAGGGACCCACCATGCCTGCGTTCCCACTTGCCTCTCCCTCCTACTTATGCTGCCATTGCCTTATCTGCCGGAGTTTACATATTGCACTCAACAAACTGTTTGCACTGTCTCTAGTCTCCCCTACTTTGGCTAATTGCACATATTATTTCACCTACTCCTCCTGGGGTGTGCTGCCTGAAGACCCCAAATTATCAAGATAATCTGCCTACCCTGCCGCCTGTAGCATCTCCACCACCTGGCGTGTTTCCAGCCTACTGATCCTTCGGCCTGTGACTGTGTATGGCCTGCTGCCCACGACATCTCCACTACATGTGGTGTCCTTCCTGCCAGCTCCACCTTCTGCCTGTGACGTCTCTCCTGTATGGCCTGCTGCTGTACCACTGTTCATGCTGCCATCTGAAGCAGCACCAGCAACTGCCTGCCTCCCTGCTTTGAGGCTCAAATCTTAAAACTGGGACAGTGCGAACTGGGACCTTTCCATCCTGCTTATTCGACTTCCTCTGCCGCCTCCCCCTTCGAGTCTGGTTCCTCTCAAGGTGTCTTCCTTCTGGGGAGTTTTTCCTTGCCACTGTGGTCTCTAGCTTGCACACTGGGGGCCTTGGGCAGTGATATTGTAAAGTGCTTTAAGACCATGAAATGTTGTCAAAATGCACTATACAAACTGAATTGAAAATTGAATTAGTAGAATCTGTGTATTTTTATTACATCAGTTTAATGCAAAGTGCATTAAACAGACTCATGCACACATGCGTGGAAGTGGAGATCTGACAAAGTTAAAGTCCAAGGTTTTGAGGATCCAGAAGACTTGATAGCTCTAGACATGATGCCGATCACCGATGATTTCACACTGCTCATAATCATTCGCACAAAAGGCCGATGATGATGAAGTGGGTGTGATTCTGATTCATCACGTTTTCACAGAATGATTTATGGATCTTTCATTCTTTGGCTTGGTAGTGGGTACACTAATGTGAGAGGCTGGTCAGTTTGATTCTGGAATGCATGTTTTGTCTCAGAGCAGCACTACCTCAGCAGAGAAGGCTATTCTAATTGGATATAAATGGGACTGGCTTTGCAGTGTGAGATCATTCTGTGCATGAGGGGCAGGACAGGGCTGGCTTTTCCTAGATAATGCTTCTTAACAACATGTGCTGGAAGGGTAGGTATTAAAACTCAGGGCGAGGTGGTTTAATGTTTCCTAAGAGAGTGATGACAAAAGGACGAAGGTAGACCACATCAGAGCTGGCCCTCACCTAGCTCAGTTTACTTACAGTTAACAGTACTGACAGCCCCTTCTGGCAGCTGAGAACTGTGTTATTCATGCTGGAGCAATGGAGTAGTAACAGTGCCCAAGTGTGAGCGAAAGACTCAATTGTGGGGGGGGATCACAAATAAGTAAACTTGGATGTGGGTTACGGATCCCTGCATATACAAGTCAATCCTGATTACAGAACCTCGATTTAGAGGGGAAGCGACTCGCATTCCACCCAGCAACCATCATTACGAGCAGGGGCTGGGTCACTATGTTCCACCCACAAAGGATGTCTTACAGACATCTTTGTCAGCCTGACTGTGACACACCACACCAAACATACAGCCGGTAAACAGGAGAGTTAGTCATGCTGAATTGGAAGTGCAGGGACAGAAATGGCCGGGGGCTTTTGGGCACTCCTGTCTAACTGCCCTAACACCATTTCAGGTTTCCATTGGCATAAAGCTTCCCAAATGAATAGTCTATTAAAATGGGACACTTTTATGTTCCTCTTATTACTCATCTCGCCATACTTTACTGGTATTCAAAACAGTCGACTTTTTAAATTTCCTTTGGAATAAACATTGAAGAACGGCTGGTTGGTCTGGCTAGTTTGTTTCTGCAGAAAGGTCTGGGTAAACAGAGGGCGAGAATGCACGGAGCAAGCTCTGACATGGCACGCTGTCCGAAGGGTTTGCACATTCCTACTGTCTGAGTGGATTCCTTTGGAAGATCCCACAGATCCTGTTTCTCCAGCCTACTGAGGAAAGTGTGTCTGTGAGCACATCTTTCAGTTACCTGCTGGCAAGTTGTATCTTGTGGGCAAACCCATTTGCACCATGACACTTGGCAGGAATGTAAAGTCATCCAGACAGTTATGCTTCACACAACCAAGAGAAAATATCAGTTATGCAGATTGTGGGAAAAGTTTTTTCTCTTGCAGGAAACAGTTTCCTTTGAAAAACAGAAAGGCCTATTGAAATAAATGAAAATACCTATCACTGTAAAAATCACACCATTTAAATATAATTCACATGTTTATTGAAATATGACAAAAAAATCCATCTAATATTTAAAAATGCATGGTAAAAGATGGAATATACAAATCAGTCTTTGCCTTGATGGAAGGACAAAATAAGTTTCATCCATTATTGTTGGCTTTCTGAAAACAAATTAATGATAATTTAAAAAAAAAACAGAATAACAATAATTAAAGAAAAAATACTGTGAGGCTGACCAGAAACACTTCCAGGCTGCACAGGATCAGTCAAGTTCCTCAAAATTGGAAAGAAACACTTCGGATAAACACATAAACCTTAATATTATGAGAGCATTTGAAAAGAATTTAAGGGGCATGTTTTTGCATATTGGAAAACCGGGCTTTTGTTAAACGAACATTCTATACTAGGTAGGTCAAAGTCTTTTAGATTAATTTGTTATTTTTCGTTTTCGGCAACAGCCATTCACCACCTAGTGGTTAAAATCTGTCAACAACTGAACGTGTGCTTGTGATCTGCCTCACATGTAAGGCTCTGCTAAATAAATAAATGGAATTGTATTCCTGCCCTCTAGTGGTAGTATTAGTTTTTGATCATATTAAACCGAATGCGGCAAAACTGACAAAGGCTAAATAAGACTAGAATTTCGAAGGCAATGGTTTAAGTGAACCTGGTAATATACAAATAAGCCGTTCAATGTTAAACTGGCATTTTAATGGTTGACAAAATAGCACCTGAAATTAAATATACATGCTTCATTGAAATTACAGAGCCTGTAAGCTGGTTCCGTAACTGCTAACTCGTTTAACCAAACGAGCAATTTCAGCCGCCAAGTAACTAGCGTGTATTATTTAGGTGGAGCGCAAACAAGAATTTTCTTGGCGGCGATCCGGTCTCACACACCTAGCAAGGCGGGAGTGTAGTGATTTTCTGTGAAACTCGTTCGTGTTTAATTTCAGCAGGATTTTAAGTGACTGATTTGATCGTTTACTAACTGCTTCTAAACTGAATGTTAAACTATTAGGTAAAACAAATCACATTATTAACTGGACCTGCATAAAATTGTAGTTTTGACCAAAATGACAAAATAAGCATTTAACGATCAGTAAGTCTCTACAGCGGCTATCAAAATAAAGCACTGTGGAGCCTCGGAAAGCATTTCTGCGTGATATTACATTATCAGTGACACAGGGTTGCTAACTCTCACGCACCTGGCAAGTGATTCACGCATCGCGCTTTCATGGACATGCAAGACATTTTTACCGCTTATTCTATTATTCACCTAAAATTAGCGACACCAAAAGCGCTAGGGTAGTTTGCAAACCCTACAGACACTTACATTAGGGTAATTAAACTGTTATATACATGTAAATGCGTGTGCATATGCGTGCGGACTTGTCTCATATTGAAAATCTCACTCCAGTCAGCTGAACAACGTTGGCAACCCAGATGTCAACCTTTCACATAGCCGGGGGCATCTAGATAGTTGTCTTGTGTCTGTACTCTGGGTACAGCATTAATCTTGCACATCCTCTTGGTCAACTGTTCTTCAGAAGTATTCATTCACAAATGCCTAGCTCTGCAAGTGGCCAGACCACCCAAGTCAATGGAATATATTCAGAATTTTGCTAGTTGTCTTTGTGCTTCTTGATCTTGGTCCTTAGTGTCTATGTTAGTTTGAAATTTCAGTTTTAAATGATTTTTTCTTAATTTGGAATGGATGAGCTATTCATTGAATTAACTATTATTGTTCCAATTACATTGAATTAAACTGAAAAAAACATCTAAAGGACAAGGCTAAATACAAAAATAATTACATAATGGATATTATTCACTTTTGTTTGAACAGCAAAAACATTGGCTTGCAAGTTCCAAGACATAGTAATGCTTGCCAAGCTGACAGTTATGATGAGTAAAGATTGCTCAGTAGTCAGTCACGTTTTGCTACTCAGATTGGTGAAAAGACCAGTGCTCCCAGTTTTGTGGGTTCAGCCCTTAAACCGTGTCATTCTGTGCAGTTCTCTCATTATTTAACTGCTTCACCAACAGGTTTATCCAACATGCAGGTGACCTGCTCGCACATTTGTAGGGTAAGATGATGACTGAATAACTGCCACTTAACACCAAATATCACCTTCTGGCCTCTCTGATGGCCTTCTTTTGATCCTCATAAGCTACCCTGGCCTCTTGGATAGCCCAGTGGAGAGCGCCTCCAGCAGGCAGAGTACTGTACGTCTCTTCTGTCATGTGCTCCACTTGCAGGCTCCGCCCAGGGCTATGCAGTGGCATCCGATGGAGGTGTGAGAAAAGAAGGGGCAGATCTTTCATCAGGGTGTAGTGAGCAGCCAGGCCCAGCAGCCCTGGAACGTCTGCCTCCCATGAGTATGTGAAGGTGGCCGTCAAGAACTTAGACAAGTCGCAGCCTTGGGCGGTAGCACGGCCTAGCTCCTCGCCGACCAGGCAGATGGCTGCCAGCGCTGCTGCAGCACCCTCTCCTGGATCTGCCTCTAGTGCCATCTGACCCCGATCAATTATCTGCTGCTGCAGCCCCTGGGAGCAGATCACCAGCACAAAATCGCTCTCATGGATGCGTTGGCTATACCAGCTCATGCAGCCCTCTTCCATCAGGCTCAGAACCTCCCACAGGTCCAAGCTCACCTGTGAAAAGCACATGAAATGCTGCTGACCAATCCATATAATCCCTGACCAGCCATGCTGAGAAAATCACTCACGATCGCCTAAACACTACACTACCTGCTGCTTCCCCAATTTTGTTGTGTTTTGACCAGCAGCTATAAATTACTCCATCGTGCACTACAAAATATCCACAATGGGGATCCCTGTGAAGAATGAGGCTGACAATATTTCAGTTTTAAACAATACTATAACAAAACCATAAAAATAAAATAATATTTTAAATCCATATTCACTTTATCCCCATTAATGCATTTATGTTCTTACCGTATTTTCATATTCGCAAATGTTAGTTGTACGGTTGCTAGGATACCAATATATAGGATCTTGGAATGTTGTGTCCAAAACCATTAAATTCCAGTTTTAATGAATTACATAGGTTTTCTACATTAGCAATAGAGAGAGAAAGAGTGAACAAGTAAACCATTTCTAATGCAGCATCACACTACAGAACACTGTTATTCGATGCATCATCAACCATTTATACCTGGCAAAGTACTTTTTGCTGATATATTGCATGGGTTTTTTTGTGGTTGATTTTACCTGCACAGCCATATGCTGCTGAAGAAAGGCAGCCAGTTCCATGACTACCCTGACATGGGCAGGACCATCGGTGCTGGAGTAGCAAATCAGGAGCTTAGGAGGTTGGGGCTTGCCAATCAACACCAGGCTGTGCTCTTCACTTGCACGTTTGCTGCCAAATGGCTTGATTTTCTCTGAAATAGAAATCGGATAATAATAGGATACTAGGCAAATATGTTGTTTTTGTACACAGAAACTGTGAAACACACATTCTAATACAGTATACATACAGCACTGTCACATAGTTATGTATATATAATTAAAGCCACACATGGGCCTGCTTCTGATTTCACATGTGTTTCTGCCAGCAAAATGCTGATTATTAATGATGTACATAAATTAACAAGAAGCTGGTTTGTTTATTTGAGAGGTCTGTCTTTCCTCATGTGTTGCTGGTCCTCTGTCAAACTAAACATCTAAGTGCATGGAAACAAAAAAAGTGTTGCCTGCATTTTAGGCACCATATCTCACGCAGGTGCTGGCAGAATACCCATCTCGGGCAAGACATCCTCGGCCTTAAGTAATTATACACATGAGTAATTATATATACACAGATCAGTGAACCAAATTTTTATTTACATGGGTCAGGGAATAATTTTCCCAATACTTGGAATTAATGTTTATTTACCGTTTTATTCCTTATGGATTAACCATACAGACATTTTGAGTGAACTTGTTTGTGGAAATGTGTTAAAGTAATAAATCGAGTTGATGTACTGACTTTGGAAGGTTTAGGCTGATTGTTTCCCAAAAGCAGTCAAGGCCCAGATCCAAGGCCCTACTAGCTGAGTGACTGGCAGAGGCTGAACAGTCAAGGCCCAGATCCAAGGCCCTACTAGCTGAGTGACTGACAGAGGCTGAACCTCTCTGTCTGCCTGGACAGCACATTGCTGCTCCCTAGTGGAGTTACCCATCTCCCTCTGCCTCCTCTTCATCTTCCTCCTGCTAACCACAGTAATAGCTGCCATCACAAAGACCACCACGATGGCAGCGAACAGGAGCAGAGCAGGGATGACGGTCTCGGCCATAAATGATCCATCATCTAGACAGCAGAGACTTAAATCACCACATTTCTATTGTATATGCAAATCACACACCATATCAATTAAATCTCCGATTCATGGACATGAATCAAATAGTACATGTATTATGTACCCATAACATATGCATTTACTTCTATTTATTTTTGTCTGCCTTGTTTTCCTTTCCCACTTTGAGTTCAAATGATGATGAACAAATGTCAGTGGTGTCATATGACCAGGCTTGGTTCAGGGCACTGCTCACCTTGTTTTACTGGTGACACTCGAAAGGAGAATGTTTTCCTGATGGCATCCACCACATCTGCAGCAATCTTGAACCCAGGAATACACAAGTGTTAGCTTGCACAGCCATTCTCAGGCACTCCTTTTAAATTTATGGTCGACATCACACGTAGAGGGAGAAGAAAACGTTTTTATTAAATACGCCAACTACAGGTTCAAGTAGAGAAGCCAGAAGGTACAGTTATTTTGAATAAATGCTACCATCTAGTGGTAGTTTGGAAACACAGCACTTAACTTTTTTCAGTGGTTGAATTTTGTGTGAATACCATGAGAAATGCTTAAAATGCTGAAATAAACCTAGTATCGATGTGGATTGAAAAATACTGTAATACCTCATGCAGCATTTATCTCACCAAAACAATTTTAACTTGCTTGAACGTAATGTGATGATAGTCCTGTCGCCTTCAAAGGTTATAGTTAGGTTGTTCAAGAGACTAAAGTTCTTAAATCATCAGTCCCACAAAGACTCCACTAAAGTTCATAGTCTTACTGAAGTTGATTTAAAGTGCTCAGTCAAACCGAAGTAACCTGACGTACTGAAATTTGAGAAACCAAGTCCAAGGCTTTGTATTAAAACTTGGTTCAAAGGAGTCAAACAAAAGCACCTAAATGAAGTCCCACTTAAAGGTTCAGTCTCAGAAAATTCCCACCAATGTATCCACCTTCCAGAAATCAAAGCAGTGAGCTACAACTAAGTCCCAAAATGACTAGTGCCTCGTGTCTCATGTTCTCATTTCCATAAGGTTCCTGAAGTGTCACTAATGTCCCTGTCATGCACGGAAAGCAGTAGCATTCTGACATTCTGGTTTGACATACGAGCTGTTTCAGGAGTGATCCTGCCCATCCCTTTGTCAAGTTCTGTGCAATTTCATTATAACTTGCTAGATGCAGTCTAGTATGTTTGTCTGTGTAGCCTGAGCTTTGGACATGATTCTCTTTGAAAAAGAGAATACTATTAATTTTCATGCACCTATACAAAATGTACTAGAAGGTTATGCTATTTCTTTCTTAGAAAAACAAAATGAGAGCGCTCTAAATGATTACTATGCATTTACTATTATATTCCCACAATAACCATATACATATAAATGTCATGAAAAACGTCCAATTCGCACCAAGATTAACTCCAAATCAAAATAAGGGTGATGTGTGGTGTCCTATCAAATCTCTGCATTTTACATATCGTGTAGCACTATATTTTTATTAGCCTGACTTCTAATACTATTTAGAGTACACAGGATACAAAATTTCAACTCCGTGAAACAAACATATATTCATTATCACTGCTCATCCCAGTCTGGCTCACAGGACTAATAATTGTGATTAGGCAAAATTTGACACCCATGTGTCTGACATGTCAGTATTACAGTATTTATGTGTGAACTGTATATAAGAAACAAACTCACTTCACACGAGTAGTTGGTTCCAGCCTGGAGGCCAAGCAGATGGTAACTGTAGTGTGTTTTGTTGCTTGAGGGATTCTGTGGGGAAACGCTCAAATTCTTAGTATATAGTATAGAGGTGGTTCATAAGAAATTTTGGTTAGTTATAATAAATAAGAGTTTTATGTGACTGCAGGTGCCACCTTTGCAATTAGTTTGTGAAGTTCCTTCCTTGCTAGATATTCCATGGTCAACAGTAAGTGGTACTTTTGCAAAGTGAAAGTGTTTAGGAACAACAAAAACTCAGCTATGAAGTGGCAGAGCAGGGTTGCCAAGTGCTGAGGAACATTCCTGTAAAAGTCGCCAGTGTTCTGTAGACTCAATATCTGTTCTCAGCTTCCTCTGGAATTAGCTCCTGCACAAAACCTGCGCACTGGGAGTTTCACAGGATGTGTTTCCATGGCTAAGCAGCTGCATGCAAGTGTCACGTCACCAAGTACAGTGCCAAGCAGAGTGGTGTAAAGTTCACCGCCACTCTACTCTGAAGTGGTGGAAATATGTTTTGTGGAGTGATAAATCACGCTTCACTGTCACGCAGTCTGATGGATGAGTCTGGGTTTGGCAGATGCTAAGAGAATGTTACCTACTGACAACAATGTGCCAACTTTAAAGTTTGGCAAAGAAGGGATAATGGTACGGGGTTGTTTTTTAGGGGTGGGGTTAGGACGCTTAGTTCCAGTGACGGGAACTCTTAGTGCTTCAGTATCAAGACGTTTTGGACAGTTCCATGCTTCCAACTTTGTGGGAAAAGTTAGGGCCCTTTTGTGTTACAGCATGACTGTGTCCCAGTGCACAAAGCAAGGTCCTTAAACACATGGTTGGATAAGTTTGGTGTGGAAGAACTGGCCTGGACAGAGCCCTGAGCTCAATGTCACCAAATACATTTGGGATGAACTAGAATGCAGAATGTGAGCCAGACCTTCATGTCCAACTCATGTCCACTTCAGTGTCTGAACTTATAAATGCTTCTTCTGGATGAGTGGGTAAAAATTCCTACAGACATATCTCGAACTCCTGTGGAAAGCCTTCTCAAAAGAGTGGCAGCTGCCAAGTTAACATTCATGCCTATGATTACGGATTTGGAATGGAATGTCATACAAGTTCCTGTAGGTGTAATGGGCAAGTATCCCAATACTTAAGTCCATATAGTGTATTTGTGTTGGGTCACATTACAGTGTACTTGCTCTTCTCTAATGTTACTTTTCAAAATTGGAAGTCACACTAAAGTAAATAGACCAAGTCCCACTAAAATGTTCAGGCTCCAAAGCATCTGCCCTCCAGAGATCAAAGAACCCAGTCACACTGAGGTCCCAAAATATCTAGTGCCTCTTGGAACTCATTTTCATACTCAGTATCTACAGGACAGCTAGTCACCCTCCCAATAGCCAGAGATCATTAATGGTGTGTTTTTCATCTGTAATCACAGCTCTTGAAATGCTTTCCCACCACAGGAATTTGTTTAGGAACTAGAACCTTTTTCAGGTACCACCGCAGATACTCGACCTGTTGTTCCTCAGAGGTAGAAGAGGTCTGATTGCTGATCACATCGTGTTGCTGCACCCACCACACAATAAACCACCTCAGGGAAGACAACCAGAGTGCAGCCATGCAGTGGGTGATACCTCAGCACCACACTACGTACGAGTTTTTCCGCGTGGCTGGAGTGCCGATCCTACCACCAACCCTCAAATTTCCCTGTAAGTTGGAGGACCTGCTTGCAGGGTTGAATGTACAGTTATATCATACCCAGGATGAAGCAATTGCAAGTTTAGGGCCTTGCTCAACGGCCCAACAGAGTAGGTTTGCTCCTGGCATTCACGGGATTCAAACCAGCAACCTTCAGATTGCTAGCACAGATCCCTAGCGTCAGAGCCACCAATCCATCCACAAATTAATAAAACATGGCTACAATTAAACTAAAATGAGGGAAAAATTTAATAAAACACCACATTTTATTATATTGCGTAAACGAATTAGTAAAATGTGGCCATGATTTACACAACGTGGGAACTAATTAGTAAAATGTGGCCACAATATATATAATTTTTATATTTATGTCATGTATCCTAATGTACTACACAATAAATACATTATATATAGTGCCTTGCAGCCCCTGAGTTGAGTGAAACAGACATACTGAGCTACATCTGTCCTTGCACTGGATTGATCAAACAAGCTGGCCACTTATGAGCTTGAATTAATCAGACGCACTGATCTATGCCAGTTCTTGAGCTGAACTGCTCAAACATGGTGACAAGCACCTTCAATGAATCATGCACACTGAACTATGTTTGTCCCTGAGCTGACCTGCTCAAACACGCTATAGCCTGTAGCTATCGTGCAGTCCCTAAGCCATGATAAACTGGTTTAATACTGTCTGTAGGTAACACTTGCAATTTTTCTCAATTAAGCACATTTTCTGAAACAGTTAAAAGTTTCAAAACTTTTTGTAAATGCAGTCAGCATATGTTTATATGACCTAAAACCTAAATTTCACCTACAACAGACCATAATTCAAACTCATGTTTCAAAGTCACATAACTCTATCAACGAATGCATGAATGAATATGTTGTTTCCCTTCATGGTTCGAACCCAATACATGCCTTTGACATAAATGTTTAAAAACTGGCAGTTCTGACTGAATGCTAAAGTTTACATGTGATTGATTGCTATGTAACGTGAGAAAATTAACTCATGAGTAAGTTGCAAAATTTCAGTTTCTTTGACACCACAACAGTGCCAGATGACTGCAATTTATACAATACAGATTTTAACAGTTAGTCATTGTTGACTGGAATATTTTGCCCGTTAAAATTTACACTTACATTTATGCTGATATATACATGTGAAAGTAACAAAACGTATCCAAAAAACAATGTAATCTGTTTTGGTAAGGTTTACTCAATGTACTGGACTAATCACAGAAAACTGAATTTATACAATGAAAAATGCTTAAAATATAAATGTAATGTTGATGTGCAGGATTAAACATAATGCTCGCACATACTTGTATGAAAATTGTGCTTCAACAATGGAGAAAAACTGTAACAATATTAATGAAAAGTAAGGAAAATCTATCCCCTCCAACCACAACAAGCAGTTGATGGATGGGCAATTTCTTTACTACCCATTTTTATGCTAGATTTTTCTGCATGATGTAATTTAGTAAACAAAAATCTGTCAATATTCATTCAGTCTGAAAGTACTGGCACTGTCAGAATTCGTATGTGACATCAATGAACAGAGAGACTTGGCATAGGGTTAGAGAATCTAAGGACAGATGCGATGCAAATGCAGGAGAACAGCTCAGGGTATCCAAACACTAGGTATAACACAATTGTTCATGTGGTAAATGATCTTAATGGTTTCTATGTGGTAAATGTTCTTGAAATCAATACATTGAGGATATGAACAAATTATATTTGTGTAAGACCTAACAAATGTCTTAGATTATTGAAATACTTTTTTCACGAAGTCTTTTATTTAATGTAAACACCCGGGTTTGTAGCACAGAGACCTGCCCTCCTCTACTACTGCTGAAAAACAGTGGAGATCATTGACTCCCTACTGGGTAATGTAATAAACTAAGGACAATGTTGCAATGATGAGTGTGAAAATGATGCTAAGTGATCAAATTTTATGAACATGCTGAGATTTGTCTCAGATTTGTGTTCATTGCTTCATATTTTATATATTTAATTTTATAATGGGGACTCTATTGAGAAACATTCTATGACATTCAAAGTATTCCAAGCCCTTGGACATATTCAATCCTCAAGACCATCCAAAGACTCCCTCTTTGCAAATGGAACCTTTTGATTCTGAAATGAATCCTGATTTTTTTTCCTTAATATTTCCCAAAACCCCTTGGTAAACTTTTACTCACAGTTTTGATCTCTGTGTAGTTGCGCATGCCCCCACCATAGCACCATGAAAAATAATGGCTGATTCCCAGATGTGGAGGAGCGAGGTTAAAGGTCACAACAATGTCAAGTCCCTCTTGATGCAATTCAACATTCTCTGGGTACCAGTCTAGGAAGAGAGAGAGGGGGAAAAAACAATCTTTTAACACCCTGCAGAAAGTCTAGTGTTTTCTGTTCTTATTGCATATAATTTATTTCCACAGAATGCATTCATTTTATCTATAAATGTTTATTTATTTTGAATGTCACAATGTTCTGTTTGTTACTTTAGTCACACCAAAGACATAGGTTTTCATTCAGTGTTGGTAGGGAATTTGTCATAAGACCCCTGCAGCCCTAAACAGACACAGTACTCCCACAGTATTGGTAGGGACATGACTCTACCATCCCTCCCCAAATCTACACCCTTGGTTTGCACAATGTGTTCTGTCATTGCACCTTATCTGTTAGGTATTATATGCATTATCTATCATTCTGAGCACTATGGTCTTACAGCTGTATGCTTCAGGTGGAGCCTGGTGGAACACAGGACGGACTGCACGGTAGAATAAAGACCAGTCCATATTTCACTTGTCCCTCTGCTGTTATGGTCTGCACACGGTTGAGCACAGACTCTTGTGTATCCACTACATTTGTCTGCGCATTTGTCGTGATCAGTGCATAAGAGCAGCAGTGTTATTCTAATGAGAAAGATTCCAAAAAAGTGCCTGAAACCCATGTACAACACAAACCGGACTGTCAGGAGCTGAAGAGCAGAATATAATTAAACTAGGAGAAGTTTTACCTGGAGTTTGGCAGGTTTTGCAAGACAGACCAACATAGTATTGTAACACACTCAAAATAAGTTAAAATCCTAAGCAGGCTATGGGGTATTTAGGATTAAAGACAAAGCTTTAAGTCTTTGGAAATATAAATAAATACTGATAACTGTAAATGTATCAGATTATGAGATCTTCTGATCTTCTTTAAGGTGTTCAAGTTGTTTATTTAATAAAATAACAGTGGTCATGGGTTTGACTCCAGTTTCTCAAGATCCCTTATTATACACGCATATGGATGTGATACATACAGTGAGGAACATAAGTATTTGAACACCCTGCGATTTTGCAAGTTCTCCCACTTAGAAATCATGGAGGGG
>JAODUD010000107.1:8933484-8968135 GCA_026784285.1 Stomatorhinus walkeri
AGACCCCTCCATGATTTCTAAGTGGGAGAACTTGCAAAATCGCAGGGTGTTCAAATACTTATGTTCCTCACTGTATAAGGGATTTTAGTGACAGCTTGACAATGGCCCTTCCCTTTCTCATACTCACCCCTCTGGCACTGCTCCAAGCCATTCTTCTCTGGGCATGCTGGGGAAGTCAGTATAACAGATATTAGCTGACTATATAATCTTTTATGTAGGACAAGACCAACGTATTGTTGATCAATGCGAAGTTGATGATAGGCAAATACGCAGAAAGTTTGGGTAGAAATGTAGCGGTCAACACGTGGTATGTGGTACTGTCACTTGTAGTAACGCTGCATGTGTGTAACTGTAAGATAACATTTAAAGTTACTATACAGTGCAGAGGAGCTCACCAGCAATACACAGTAATCTTGGATGACAGAAGGTGGAAGACAGCTGAGAGTCCTTGCTAGCCTGTGGGATTTATAAGGCTGGTGCTACGACATGCTGGAAAATTTAAGAAATCAGAGGTGCAGTAAGAACCGAAGCTTACTGCGTGTAGAGAAGTGCACGCTCTGGTAGAATTTGTCCCAAAGCTCTGGAACAGGAAGAGCCATGACAGTAACGACAAACTGGGAAGCCAGGGGTAACTGGGAGATGGGATCAGACTGGTACACCTGAGCAAATAAAACGGTATGAGGCAGTTAGCGGCAGAGCTACGTAACAACTGTTTGAGAGTTTTCATTTAGACATTGCAAAGGAGATATGCTGAACCGAGAGCAAATCCGTGGGGGAGCCCCCTCAGTCAATGTTGCCAACTGGGAGGGGTTCCATCAATTATGTGCTCCAGATCTAATTGCGTTTTGGTTGGGATTCAGACTAGTGTCCACTGTTTCAGTATCCCTGGTCTAGATGAATGACATCACAGTCAACACTGCTATTGTTACCAGAATTCAACAAAGAGATAATGGTCAGAATCGAGTTGAAGTTTAAGGCAAGTACAACACTTATTGTAAGGTGCCACAGAGTTTAAGGAACCAAAATTTCTGATTCAAATGCAAATGGTACTCAGTGAGGAAATGTGGAGACTGAAGCAGGTGGACCCTACAGCTTCTGGGCGGCTGATTGAAGAGCCAGACAGTAGCTGACTGACCCTCTCAGTGTGGCTGGCAGACAGAGAGAGGTTTCGCTGGAACAGAAACAGCTGGCACTCCACATGAGCCCCTCCCAGAGCTTGCAGCGACACCTGGAAGCCCCGAAGAAAGGCAATACCTGAAACACAACCACACAAAGGTAATGGTGACGACGGACTTGTACTGTAGGATGTTGGTTTGAATTCCAGGATTCTTTGCTGAACTAGTACTTAAAGTTATTTGCTATTAAACTGCATATTTGGAGAATTATAAATGTCTTTTGATAAACAAATGTATGCTAAGCAACTGAAACATATAAAACAGAATGCTAGTGGAATTGCTTTTGAGTGTAAATAGAATAAAATCATCACATTCACACAGTCGAGTTACTTGGACTTATGAAGAAAAAGGGTAGATGAGCATGGTCATGGTAGTACAGCTACTGGAAATTTACATGCCGTTGTCAGCATCTGTAAATGCTCTTGCATAGTTTTTGTGAAAATGCACGAAAGAGAAAAAAATAAATAAAAGTCAAATTAAAAATACACAACACAAGGTGGTGAAACATTCACAGTATATTTTATTTTCATGGCTTGTCAGTAATTAATTTGTCGCCCGTGGTCTTAAGTGAACAGGATGTGCAGAAAGTTAATCCATCAGTTATAATTCAAGTTAGCATGAAACAACCTGGACTGAAACATAAGACTCTGGAAAGTTATAATTACCAGGGAATGTTGGTAACAATTTATTTGATCTCTTTATTGTCATAATACTATAATAAAGAGGTAAGTAAACCATATTAGAACATGTCATAACAGTTAACGGTGAGCATTACATTACCAGATAAAAACTGAACTGTTACAGTGAAATATTACTGGAGAAAATCTCATACTTCTTAACTGATCATGATTGCTGTCACAGGTGTTATTTACCAGTATAGCTGGCCTGTTTGCTCCAGGCTACTACAACAGCATCCACAACAACAAACCACCACTTCACTAATGAATTATTTTATTCTTATCAAATGTCATTTACAAAGTATGCCCAACATCTTGAACATTAGTGTCTGCTACCTCATTTAATTCACATTTACCTGAAAACCAATACTGCTATGTTAGAATCATAGGAACATTAACGTCATCTCTTTGCATGACTGGGTGCCCCCACCCCATTAGCTTCTGTGATGGTCAAGTTAAAGACCATTGGGGGTTTTAATAAACAAGGGTAGTTGAGGCTATCTTTTGGCATAGGCCCCTGGCCATAAGCCCAGGTAAACCTGTGCATTAGTGCACCCCTGGCAAGATTCCATGATATGTAAATAGATAAACAGAAACAACCTCAGCGCACACCGTGGATTACACTTGAGCAACTGAAGATAATGATAAAACAGGTCTCTGGCTCCCAGGCTGTAACAATAATCCAGAGCTGAATTTTTCCCATTTTTGTAGGCTCTGAAAAAAGTGAATTTAGACTGTGGAAAACGTAGATAAAGAGTTTGAATCGGAGCCTGGAGCAGGTGAGAAGCGGGAAGCTATCACGTTTACCGTATATACTGGGTCTCCAGGAGATGATGACTGTGTCATACGTGGGATTCTGATTGGTCACAAACTTCACGGTGACATTGATGGGCGCATGGACGTAATGCTGGCAGGGGTCAGAGCCCTGTGGTGTGGCGAGGTAGGAGAGACAGGGGAGGGGCACACAGCCTGCACCACATGGAGAAAGGCAGACAGAACTCACCATTTACACGCATGTATTACACTAATTCACAAACAACAGTCTGGAGCTCTGATTTAATCATTGTTTTACTAATACAATAATAATAATAATAATAATAATAATAATAATAATAATAATAAATAAATATAATATCAGAAATGGTAAATGAGACAAAGGGGGACCATTCCCTCAGAATTACTTTTGGTTTTAGCTTGCTGTGGCATGTGCTTCATTATTCTGTGGTCGATATTATTGCTGGTAGAATCCAGTTATTATATTAGCTTTTTGTAGATGCTGATAGAAATCAAGCTCGCTCATAATGTTCTTTCCCAGCATTCTCTCTGGCTGGGAAAGGCTGACCTTGCCATGCAGTCAGTACTCCCAACTTACTGCCAAACATCTGAGCCGTGGTGATTCCTAAGGTCATTTTAACATCTCCTCTGGTGATCCTGCAGTATTCACAAGCTGAGTCTCCCTACGGCACAGAAGTCAATGCTGTAAGGTCCCAGCACAAAGTTTTAATATCTTAATATTTAAAATATTTTATAACATTAATTCACAAGCAGCATGCAAGTATACCGTAGCATCCTAGCGTACCTTAACACCTTAATTATTATACATTAATAACAAACCTTATATTATTATGCGATTATAATGTTCGTTATAAATATATATTACAGATATATATATCTTGTTCATTGAAAGTATTATAAGTGTAATGCTTTAAGACATGTTACGATCATACTACTTACGAACTTTCTATGATTATAAATGCATTATGTAGGTGCACTTTTACTGTTCTAAGAATGAATAATGAAAAAACAGACTTCATGCCAGCGCAAGGTGCAAATAGGTTGTCCTCTCAATTATTCAGGCGTATTTTGGGCTTAACGTGCAGTGAACCAATCGGAATGGTGCGTCACCTCACCTTTAAAAGGCAGCGGCGCATTATCTATTGCGGATTGCTATTTTTTGTGATATTTACAGTAAATTCAGATATCAGACATTTAAATATAAAATATGAACATTATTTTAATATTATAACATTTACAGTGCCAGTCATAGTCTAGAAACATCTACCCATAGTAAGGTTTATTTGTACATTTCTACATTTTATGATAATTATTGAGATACCAGAACTACAAAATAACATTCCTGCTGAAAGAACGTTATAGACCAGTATAGCTGGTTACTATTCAGCATGGTCAGCATAATGCGTGTTGATTATACAAGCATACATCGTATTGTGGTGCTGGTGGACCACCATTGTTAATGGAATATTGCTGTTGGACCAGCTTCATGTGTAGTTAGACCAACACAGCAATGTTGGTCAAGCAGGTACACCAGGACTACACCAGCATAGACCATATTTATAGATGCACACACACACACAATGATGCTGCCTATTAAGGAGAGTGATGTCATATCACATGACCTGGCCACCTGACCTAAACTCAGCAGAAATGGTTTTGGAGGAATTTAATCAGAGAGTGAAGGCAAAGTGCTCAGCATATATATGCAGGACCTCCTTAAGTACAGCTGGAAAAGTATCCTAGGAGGCCACCATATGGCATAGAGGAGACAGTAGGTTCAGCAAGTCCCTGGGGCAGTTGGGGTTAAGGGTCTTGCTCAATGTCCCAATGGTGAGATCACTCTGCCGTTCACAGGATTTGAACCGACAACATTCTGATTCCCAAGCCACATATCGAGCTGCCCCACCCCACCCAACACATTATTTTTAAATGCTTTTTTGGTCAGTGCATCCAAACGTCCTTTCAATTATAGTATATGCTTAATTCTCATAATGAACTCGAAAGATTTTTTAATGATACCATCTGCTCTTTATTTAATATACTGTATATTGTAGTGGCTGGAGGACTAAAAGTTTATTATATTGCAGTACCTGCGGAGTAGGGGAGAAGTGGCGGGGTCTACACAACCCTGTATATACTGGGCAGGAATCGGGTTGGTGGGAATCAACTGTCAGTGTTTGATGTACTTTGTTATTTGAGTTGGGCGTGGGCTCCGCCCATACAGGGTCCATTAAAGTATTTTTTTGTGGTACGCCCTGTCGCGCTTCACAAAACAGAATGATGTTACTGATACCTTAAAGTAATAAACCCGGGGACAATGCACCCGGCCATGCCTCGTTTAAAAAACACCAGTCCTATGAGCAGAAAACAGGCACAATATCATTTGTTAATTGGACGACGTGTGCACATCAAGTTCAAGTTACTTCATCGGTACCCGAAGGTAAATTTTGTTTGCAGTACTGAGTCCACACACAAAGTAGATTGTGTCTAAAGATGTTCTATGGTGTGCGAAACCCTTCCCACCCATATTCCCACTGCCCTGCCTCTCCTTATACAAAAACACAGGAATATGCTTGACAAAGCTGGAGTGTGAACAAGCATCACAAAAGGTATTATATGAAGACCTGATGTCTCAAACGCTTTCTAGGAGAGAGTCCTTTTCTCACACCCCACCCCCACTGATGTACAAATAGAATCTGTAGGATGCAGGGAAGAAGTGGTTATTTTAAATGGGACCATTTACAGAATTATCAGGAAATTAAAAATTGTGTCAGTGCACAAATTTTATCATGAAGATTCCCATAAAATAGAGTATGTAACAGTGCATGTCTGACACCCTGGTTGTGTGGTGACAGCATAGTCACATTCTAGGCTGTCCTTTAACTATAAAAATGCACTATTTAACCGTGTCACTCCATGAAACAGCAATACTTCATTTCTCTTCTAGAAAGAACACCTCAGATTTTCTCTGCTGTTACAACTGCTAGAGGAGGTTACTTTGATGAATCAAATATATGAAATTTTCTTGCTAAATAAAGTACTTAAATGGTGAGCATGCTGTAAATTTCTCTTTTAGCGAAGAATATTGAGTGTATTTCTTAGTAAATGTTAAGTGAGTAACATGCAAACGTAGAAAATCTCAGCGTGTGCTAAAACTTTTGACTGGTGGTGTACACTGGAATATGCATTAGCCATATTCTAAATCCTGTCTTTGTCCATGGTGCATGGTGAGTAATAGCTACAAGCCTTGGTGCAATACTCTCAGCAAGGCATATGTAAGATTCAGTGAGATCCTGTCTGTTTTCGGGGTGCAGAGGTACTGAATGACAGAAAACTGAATGACACCTTAACCCATTAAAAGATGAGATAAGGTTAACTAATTATGGAGTTTGCAGGAATTTTCAAAGTGACATGAAAACAAACATTTTTAAATAATCAACAGAAATAGAGTTTGAGAGGTAGGATTTCTTTGATTTGAGAAATGAAGTAGTGAATCTCTGCTGTATTTGGTAAGGAGACAACCACCTGATCTTGTCACCACATTCATATTAGGATCCCTGAGGGGGTGCAGTGATTACACGGCCTCTGTGGTAGACAGTAGATTAAAGTGAGATAGAAAGATCACGCTTCTTCTTCGGTGACCATGGATCTGAGCTCTAGAGAGCCAGGTGAGGTATGAGGGTGTGACTATCTTTTGGAAGGGGAGTCAGGTGACAGGGTGTGTTATGCCAATTCAATCCAGCTGTTCATTGTTTTATAATGTCATTATTGTATAATACCAATATAAGCTTATCCACTTGTCCATCCGCACCCTGCTCTTTCATTTGCCCCACATCCTGCCCGCGTTCTTCTGTTTTTTTTTTCTTTCTCACTGAACCAGTGTTTTCTCTTGGGTCACTTCTATTCTGCTAGCCTTAATTCTACTAATGCCCCATTTCTCTAAACAAATAAAACCAGTTCCTTTGTTCAAATCTCAAAGTCACATACAAATATATTTGAAACATACTTGACATACAGCTTGTCACCTGACTAAGATAAAATTTAAGCAATTCTGGACAATGAGAAAACCAGCCTTCGACCTTTGATAACCATTAAATAAAAAAGGCATTTTCTGAGGAAGAGGATGACAAATCTTCAGGGCAAGGATGATCCGTTTGAGTGGTAATAACACAATCAAGACCACTACTAAAAGCTTAATAACGAAGCCGTCAGAAAGGAGATCTCACCAGATGATTGTAATTAATGTTGTGGAGATTGCTAGCTGTGTGTTGAGAGACTGTTCGTGGCTGTACAATGAAGACTCCAGAGATGCGGTCTGTTCCTCACTGAAATGTCTCTTTGGACAAAAGCATCTGCTAAGTAAATAAAATGTAAGAACTGATTTTACTGGCATGTTTGCCAATGTTAGTGCGTGTGACCCATCTTGGACATGACTGCCTTTGCCAAGTGAAAACCTTTTGTTGTACATTTTTTTCACATTTTATTGTGTATATGCCAGTCAATGAGGAGATAGTTTGAATATCTTATCATTGAATGTCCTCTATCGAAAAGTCACCTTTTTAACACACCATCAACTGTGTAGTGAGCAACACAAAGGTTGTAGGAAGAGCTCCTTTTGGCTGTTTTCACATGTGTTCTGTAATTTGTTTGTGCTGAGTTTGAAGCAGTCAGCACCTTTTTAGTAATTTGTTCTGGGGATAATAATAGTGATGCGTGAGTTTTTTTTTTTTTTTTAAAAACCTGCTTTAAGCCTACTTCACAAAACACTACAGTTTCTCGACCTACTTCACAAAACACTTCAGTTTCTCGAGATGGTTTCTTCATATCTCTGCAACAACAGCTTCCCCCATTGAAACATTTGCACCATATGTTTGACTAAACAAGAGGCAATTCTTACATAAGTACACATTAAATGCCACATTACCATGTAAAACGGCCATTTCAGTCGTCATGTGGCAAAAGCTAAGAACAAATTTTGACATCACTACGATGTTGTGTGTTTATATTTTGAAATATAAACCCTCAAAATCAAATACATATACAGGGCAGGCTTGCACAAGGACTAGATAAACCTGTCGGCGAGTGAGACGTGTGCCAGGGACGTGCATAAACACAAGCAGTCACGTAATGGAAGAGGCTCCACCAACGCTACCTCAGCTGTCTCTGCCATCTTTCCTGGCAAAATTATTAGTATTATTTTAGTTAAAAGTTAAAGTTATATTTTCCTGACGTTTCTAAAATTAACAACAACAACAACAATAATAATAATAATAATAATTGGACATTAGGGTCTGTTATTGTCTGAATATTTCCTGTCCAAAAGTACTGCTCATTATAAGACAGATTTCTGTAACCAGAATTTACAGTCTGTTTCATAATTTTGTTATGTTCATCCAATGTATCTAATTCAGGATTGCAGTAAACCTGGAACCTCTCTTATTGTTACCCAAAGTAAGGGCTGAATTGGGATTACAAATTGGCCTTGAATTTTGGTGCCCCCCCCAGACCCTATATGCAAATTTAACTGAGCGGGAGATGGGGGGCGCCAGGAAGATGCCCATGGCCAGTTCAGCCCTGCCCCCAGTCACCGTATTGTGCCACCTGTCAGTCTGAGCAGAAAGCTTGGCTTGAGGCTGTGTTGTTCTTGGACTGCAAGACACTGAGCTCCGCCCTTCTCTTTTGGAGTCTTGTTTCTGTGTTTTTGGTTTTGCTTCTGTAATCAGTGTGTTTGGCATTGTCTCATTTTCTTAGTCCTGTCCCCTGGATCATGAAGCATTTGCACTTGAGTTATCAGCCTTCACACTTTGTAGGGTCCAGTCAGTCGTTCCCGGTTCTAAAAGGTACCGTTTTCCTGCACTGTTCTGCTCAAATAGGGACACTTGGGGTGAAAACCTGCCAGTCTGGATGGGACAGATCAGTTCAGGATGTGGTTTGTAAAATTAAATGATCTGTGTGTATGGAGCCTTCATCTTCTCCCTGTGTTGTGCAGCTTTCCTCCTGGAATCATGCAGTTATTTGGAAATTCAGAAATTGCCCTAAGGCTGATTATAGGACAAGAGGTTGGACAATCAGTGCCATATTTCATGTGTCATATGTGTGTTAAGAATTTGTGTACAAAAACTTACAAGAAATAGCTTTGAAATCCTAGAAACGTACATCCAAGAAATACCCCAATCCATACCCTGACCTATGGTTATTTAGCTGCTTGGAAACTAGATTTCTTTTTAAAAGGTCCTGGCCTGGATCCTTCATGTCTGTGATTTTGCAAAATGAACTCACAATGATGGCATGTGGCTCAGTAACAGTACCCTCCAATCAGTTCTTGTTCTGTGATCTAGTTGCTGTTTTGCTGATAATAAGAATCAGGAGGAATTAACAAAAGGACGGGTATCCTGTACACTTTGAGAAATTCACTTCAAACAGCATGCTCACCTCTTTAGAATCTGTAAATGCAAAATACAAAGAGCACTTGCTGGTTCTTTCAAGCCCAAAGCTCACACGCTTCTCTCTTTTCCCTCACGTTATTGCCCAGATGATATCAGTTATGTGCTCAGCAAGTTTGACAGATTCTTTGTTTCGTAATGAGCATGTAATTATTTGCATGGGTGGGGATTATGTGAGCTGGCAACAGTCAAGCAAAGATAAGGCAGCAGGTTTCATCTAAGGCTTCCATGACCCCAGAGACAAGATCATCGCAAAGGTACAGCTCTCTCACTCGTAAGCATCAATGTATGAACTCGTACCACCGGCACGGTCACTAACAAAGAAAGCCTAGCATTTTACACCACGCACCACTCAGCTGTTAGCATTTTACTGGTACTAAAGAGGAGCCTTAAACCTACTATTTATGAGAAATGGGCATTGCAGATTCATGATGGGTGAATGATGGCTATAGTAAATAGACTTAGTAGCAGAATGAGTGCTTCAGAAAGAGCAGGATGTGTGTGTGCACACGCGTGTGCTTATGTATGTACGCGCGAGGGCCCAGGCGAGCGGAATGTACCTTAAGGATGCAATCCAAGGAGCAGTTCTGTGGTGAGAAGACCCTGCGGTCACCGTGAAGCCCGGCGGTCCCGTGGAGCGATGCGACCTGGCAGAGGGCCAGCAGGGCTATCCACATGCTGTGTCTGTATGAGGACAGCTCCCCACCGCTGACCTCAGCCCCCCACTGCTGACCTCACGCCCCCCCAGCAGCTGCAGCCGAGCTCCAAACGCACTGCAAATGAAGCCTGATAGCAACACTCTGAAAAGACAGGTGTCTATTCAAGTATGATACCGGAAAGAGAGAGAGTGCGGTGGGGGGGCGGGGCGCCCTTCAGCGAACAGTGCACTCACACCCTCTCAGCCTCCACACAAACACATACCGCACATCAGGCCCCCCCGTGTAAGTTTACCATCCCCGGAAAAAAAAAAAAAAACGCATTCTGTTCGTAGGACGGCGGCTGCACTCCATTTGCCCCATTCAGGTAGTTTCACTACACCCTGGTAGAGTAGCATAGTGTAGAAGTCTGTGGAGCACTGTGTATGAAATGCCAGTCCATCACAGGCATGTACACAATCTGGCCAATTTATTGACAGTCACTAAGCTGTCTACATATTTTTGGATTTCAGGAGGAAATCAGAGTACCTGGTGGCATTAACACAGCATGGGGAAGTTGAATTTGGTTTGACTTCATTTGAATCTCCATTCCTGGAGGTGTACAGCAATGGTGCTGGTCCACTGAGCCACAACACCACCCATAGAGGAACATGACGTTTCAGAGTTTTTTTTTTAAATATATATTTTTCCACATTAATGAACACAATACCTGGAAATCATTTAATAAATAAACATGATAAATTGATTGTTTTATTATATGCTTTGAGTGGAGACTAGAATTTGTCTAGCAGAAAATCACGGGGATCTACAATAATTGAAATTGTTCCTGAGTGTTAGATAAATTTAACATAAATGCTAAAATTTTGAAAACTGGAGTCAGAGAAACTTCTGGTTTTCTGGCTCTGACTTGATTGGACTTTAGTTTAGGGTCCAAACAAATGAGCACAGCAACAAACAGATGGTACTGAAGATGGATTGTAGCTTAACACTTAGAACACACGGACGGCCCATGTTTCAAATCACAACAGTGAATATTAAATGAATTAATCTGTCACTGTAGGCCTTTTTTGGACTAAAAATGTTGTTGCTTCATTAATCACAAACTCTAGGTCACATTCCTTCTTCGAAGACTGTTCCTCCGTCAAGGTTACAGCATGCAGACCAAGCCAAGGTGGGAGACATGGTGTAAGAAACATTTATAAAACTGCAGGTAGAGCAGAGTTTCACTAAACTTTTTTTCAGATAGGGATAAGATTTATCTTAGTTTTTACCAAACTGATTAAATAGCTTACAGCTTCTTTATCTCTCTGCTTTTGCTTAACACAAATTACTCCCGTACAAATTAAGTATGTAACATGCAGCAGCAAGCCACTAACAGAATCCCTCTGGTTACACTACAGCCTTAAACATGCGGCGTCCCAGATCTATAACTTTCTCAGAGGAAGATATTAGTCTTTAAGTATATGGTAATGTTTGGTATACCCTTGATACACCTCAGGTACAGCAGACAGAAGCAGACAGCAGAGGTGTCGTTTCGGATGCGAGCACAGCTAAAGGTAACAGGTTCCTATTTAACAGGCACCAACGTGCCTGTCGTATACCCAGTGGCTTGGCAAAGCTGGGGGGGAAAGGGCTAGGGGACAGGCTGAGGCAAAGACCTACCTGTTGGCTGCACCTCTATGAAAACACAACACTCAGCATCGCACTGAATAGAACAGAGTAGGTTTATAAATGGCAGTGAAATGTGAACAGCCAGGTTTTTATAATAGTCCAATACTGAAGCATGCTTCATATATCTGACCTGCCAGCAATACTACTGATGGGCATGTTTGTCCTGTGATGCAATTAAGCAAAGTTTTCCTAAAGTATAAGCCTGCAGCCATACACTACCATTCAAAAGTTCGGCGGTCACACAGAAATTTCCTTGCTTTTGAACAAAGGGAAGTTTTTTGTCTATTAAAATAACATCAGATTAATCAGAAATACTGTGTAGACATAGTTAATCTTGAAAATGACTATCATAGCTGGAAACTGCTATTTTTATATGGAATATCTACATAGGTGTACAGAGGCCCATTATCAGCAACAATTAGTCCTGTGTTCCAGTGGGATGTTGTGTTTGCTAATGCAAGTTTGATTTCAAAGGTTAATTGATCATTAGAAAACCCTTTTGCAATTATACATAAAAGATGAAAATTATTGTGCTGAGTAAAGAAGCAACAACACTGACCTTCTAGGGGCTAGTTGAGTATCTGGAGCATCAGCAATTGTGGGTTCAATTACAAGCTGAAACTGTCCAGAAACAAAGAACTTTCTTTGCAAACTCGCCAGTCTATTCCTGTTCTGAGAAATGAAGGCTATTCCATGCGAGAAAATGCTGGGAAACTGAAGATTTCATAGCATGTTGTGAACTACCTCCTTTCACAGAGCAGCACGAACGGGCTCTAACCACAAGAGGAAGAGGGAGGCCCTGGCGCACAACTGAGCGAGAGGATCAATATATTAGAGGGTGTAGTTTGAAAAACAGATGCATCATACAGTAGGTCTAATGACATCTGCCAAGCATGAGGGAGGCAATGTGATGGTCTGGGGCTACTTTGGTGAAGGTAAAGTGGGAGATTTGTACAGAGTAAAGGGAACCTTGAAGAAGGAAGGTTATCACTCCGTTTTGGAACTCCATGCCATACCCAGTGGACGGCACTTAATTGGAGCCAATTACGTCCTACAACAGGACAATGACCCAAACACAGCTCAGACTCTGCAAGAACTATTTAGGTAAGAAGTGGTCAGCTGCTATTCTCTGTATGATATGGCCAGCACAGTCACTGGATCTCAACTCTATTGAGCTGTTATGGGAGCAACATAAATGAATAGTACGCAAGTAGTGTCCATTAAGCCAATCCAACCTGGGGGGATGCTTCGGGAAACATGGGGTGAAATCTCCTCAGATTACCTCAACAAACTGACATCTAAAATGCACAAGGTCTACAAGGCAATTGCTGCAAATGGAGGACTCTGATGAAAGGAAGGTTGAAGAACACTATTTTAATTTCAAAAATGATTATTTCTAACTTTGTCAATGACTGTCCTATTTAATTAGCTATATTTCACATTCAAACTCATTTTATGTAGGTTTTCATGGAAAACAAGGGAAAGTTAAGTGAATCCAAACTTTAAGGGTAGTGTAGGTCAGAAGTCCATAGCAGAAACAGGTCTGCATTTTCAGCAAACTCCAGAAGCCCAACATAGACATACTCAGAATCTTCTGTTTAGCATAAGCAACAAAAGAGAGAGCAGGCAAACCTTCAGTTTAATTTCCACTTTCATATTTACAATTGTTTAGAAGAAAACACATTAAGACAGCAGTTAAAAGTACAAAAGGGAAAACAAGGACAATCCACCTCCGGGTTGGGATGAAGAGATTCTTCACCGGATCTGGAAAAGACAGCAGGAAAACCACATCAACCCATTCCCTACATTTGTGTGTCTTTACCCAGAAGACCAGGTCGAGTAATGGCCCTTTTACAGGACTGTCTGATGCAAAGCTGAGTAGTGTCTTTGGTAACATGCAGCTGTTCCTGCTCTGGGCCTGAGCTCCAGCAGAAGAACATTTCCATTACCTCAGTTAGATGGCACCTCTTAGATTCAATACACAGCCGTGGGACTCCTCTGTACTCAGGATAACTGATATTACAGTCCAGAATGCTCCACCCAGCCCCATGTGAAAATGAGAAATAAACTCACCGTGTACTTGTCCCATTTCTTCTCGGGGTCATACGGTTCCCAGCGACTGGCTGGAAAGATGTGTTTGTTCTTTTCATACCAGCTTCTGAGCACAACTTTGCCTGCATGAGACTGAGGCAGACAGGGAAACGCTTTATGAGTTAAGGGCCAACTGTTTGTACAGCTTAATCAAAAGGTGAAATCGGAGCTAAGCAGCACAATTTCAATACACATTTAAGATAAAATCGCTGTTGTTAAATCCTGAAAATCACTTCTAGCATTAAGCATCCCTAACAGCATTTTTTTGTTCGTTTATAGACCCAAAGGCTCCATCTACACAAGTCATTTCTATTTTTATAAATCTCTGCACTCTTTGCAAACTGCTCTCCGATTCCCATATTCATTATGCTGATATGAATTATTTGGAAAAAAAAATCTATTAATATGATTAAGGCAAAGAACACCATTGAAACTAAATAGTTTGTTATTTTAGGATGAAATTTAGGAAGTAAAAATATGGGACACTAAGTGTTGCACCTACATCTCAAGCATCAATGTCATGCCACAAAAAGGACACAACAGAGCAGACAGTATTAATCTGAAGGCTAAAGGTACAGTAGTGCCCCAGTATCAGCAGATGATACATTCCGAGACTTGGAAGTAAGAAACCCCCAAAAGACGGAGGAACAACACTACTAATACTGTTACACGTTTTACACAATGAAATATTGTACTGAGTACCTTTAAAGAGAAAATTGTATTTGTTAAGAGCAATCAAGCCCACATTCACACTTGAGCTGTGTTGCTCAGCTTGCTGGGAGAGGGAAGAAGATGTATGTATTGGTAAGATGCTGCCTGACATTGGCAGGCTCACACACATGTAACGCTTGGAGCTCCGGATTAGTGCATACACCTCTTCATGTGAGAAATGCTATGCTACCTGACCTGGACTGTACGACCAGCACAGCGTAACCATTAAACAGCATTCTTGTATGAACAACATCCATGTGTGTATACTCTGTTCTGTGCCATTCGGAGGTTGCTGTGCAGGCTGCATGCTTGTGTGCAGTATACAAGTTTAATGTACTCACCAGCTGTACTGGGCACGACTGAGCTGGTGTAACTGCCTGTGCTCTCTCATTGGGTGGCTTGAAACTCATGAATCGTTTATTTATAGAACTTTTAGATTTTTTCAGACCACATTAAAACAGCAGATACGAGGGTCCCACTGTACAAAAACCTTCAGTTTAGAAGCAGTAAAACACTTCAGTTTTGCAAACTAAGTATTAATGGCTTTGCACTTTCAAAATGTACCTACAATTACATTACTTTAACAGACACTATTGTCCAAAATGTGGGTGGATAGGTGAGTCTAAGGCTAGGGATCTGACAAAGTAATCAGAAGGTTGCAGGTTTGAATCCTGTGAATGGCATGAGTGATCCTACTTTGTTGGGCCCTTGAACAAGGCCCTTAACCCGCAAATGCTTCATCCTAGGTATGATGTTAATCTACATCCAGCTCTGTAAGAAGGTCCTCCAATTTACAGGGAAATTTGGGGTTGGTGGAAGTACTGGCACTCCAGTCACACTAAAAAACTAACACAGGACCATTCAGACTAACGTGGTGCTGCAGTATCACCCACTGCATGGCTGCACTCAGGTTCTCATCCCTGAGGTAGTTTGTCATGTGATCAGCGTGGGCTCCTTATCTCTTTGCTCAAAGAGAGGTTAATGTGAGGATCAGAGTGCAAGATCAGAGAGCTCCTGAAACATTTGGAGTTCAGGGCCCCGCAGAGATATGTTCACTCTGCAAACCGGACGATCTGAAATGGTGACCAGAATCTGATGATGCATATTGAATGACATCCTGATATTTCAACAATTGGGCATGATTGTCACAGAAACATCAAACCAACGGAATGTTTAATTCGCAATAAAATCCAAAAACTTAAAAAAACATACGGTCGGGATTAGCACCCACAGGTACCTCATCTTACCTCATCCTTCTCCACGGTGGCATCGCTCACCAGCCGTACGTCATCATGAACATCAAAGTTAAACAGCGGCCCTGAACGAGATAAGGGCGGTAGAGCAGGTCACACACACGCACACACATACATTCACACACACAGGGGTATCATGTGAAAATGGTCTGTTCCTACCCAACAGCTGCTACACTACTGCACCTCTACAAGGGGGCTACAATAAATCACTTTAGGAAATGTATAAGTTGTGGCCTAAGACGGCTTTATTTAACTGTGCTGTGCCAAAAGAGGCACAGATGTCTGACTGAAACAACAATGTGTCAAATATACTAAACAAATCTGACTTATTCCCAGTCCCACAGCTATTGATGTGCTCCTCCTTAAAACACTGAGTTCTATCATAACCTGAGTTCTGTGTCAAGTTCATTGCCCTGTTGGGTTTGTGGTTCTGGCATGTTCACCGCAATATTCCCATATTACACCCTGCAAAGCAAACTGGCACATTTCATAGGTCACAGACGATAATTTCAGAAGGATCACATAAAACTTCGTAGGATCAATCAAATCTTTGGATAAGTATCCCACACGTGCAAAAGGTTCAAGCAGTGGAGTCAGCATGTCATAAAGTGATCAGTCAGCTTCCCGTTAATAACTCAAAAGCAAACGCAAGCTAGCAGCAGAACTTACCGCTTTTGCCCCTGGCTTTCGTCACAATGAAGTCGTAGAAGCTGTGATGCTGAAAGAGGAAAAAAGAAACAAGAAAAAAGGTTTGAGATCAATATTTATGTTAATTTTCCTTAATCGCTACTCTTCCAACAGCCCCCATCTGTGGCCCCCCTACACACTTCCCCCCCCAAAAAAAATCTTCATTTACAGCCCAACTTTGTGTGATTTGATTCGAAATTAAATCAGATGTGGATCTTCATCCGTGTTTTCCCCATAACAGTAAGGACCCTTCAATTTGCTAATGCTACATGGCAACACTTCAGATTAGATCAGATTTGTATTCACAATTTGAACAATTCCAAATGTTCACCAATATTATGTGCCTGCAAAGTTTGAAAATGATCTGTCAAATACTTTTTCAGTTATCATACTAAAGATCAGAAGTGGGCTGGTTCCATAACCACATATAATCCCTGCCCAGGGAATACAATAATGATGTCATGCATTAAATTAGCAAACAGTTTTCTCAAATAACTATGACAGCCACTATGAAAGTTCTTACATGTGGAATGATGAGATCCTCCTTGATATACATGAGCTGCTCCACGCCGGCCGATCTGCAGTGCAAAGGTCCCCACACCATCTAAATGAGCGGGTCTCTCTCTCTCTTCCTCTCTCTCACCAAACACACACACCACCTGACTAAATGGGACTCTCCATTTCACACACACTATGCACTTTCATTTCAACGCAATTCAATATTACAACTATAATTAAAAAAAAATATCAGCAACTCCACATGCTGTATTATGAAATACAAGACAATTCGGTTCAGAAAACCTCAATACACACATAGGTCTCTCCCCTTCCAATGGTCACAGCCGAGGGTCTCACTCACACATTTCATTAAAGCCAAAATTCATGTACCTCAGTTCGCTAAAATCCTTCCTAAGCACCTCCAGAGCTTTTTGTAGAAACTGCTGCATGGTGTTCCCCTTCTTCATCTAGATCACAAACACAGCAGTGTTACCCGTTTAACCAGTCCGCACAGAGGACTATTCACAACACACAGAGGTTACACAAGATAAACACACAACAAGGCACCTTATTTCCAATGTTGGATGTTGTACACAAAACATAAACGAATAAATGAAATTTGATATAAACAGCTATAATGCACCAAAACAATAAATTGGGTGAATTGCTTGGGCACCCAGTCTCCGTATATGCTACCTTCACAGTCCGGCGATGACCAGAACCATCCCAGTAGCTGAAAGTGATCTCAATCTCCTCACCTGAAATGAAACAAGCATGACCGAATGCAGACACAGGGTCAGGAGATCCGAGGCAAGCCGCAGTTTAAAGGTTACTTACCCTATTAAAAAAGAACATTGCATTGCTTTTCTTTACCATCCAAATAGTAGCTTATTTACCCTAATTAAATCAAAGCATATTATTAGACCTCTAAAAAACAGGCTCAAGAAGAGTGTTTCACAAGCATCTATAAGTCTCAGTACTGGCACACATTCGATTTGATTCCTATTCACAAGCTAACAACTAAATTACATTCCAATTCAATATCAATCCAAAAGGACTGAGATACCATGCAGCAGCTTTCCATTTTTGGAGAAATGTTTAAAAAGCTCTAAATGGAGCAAAAATGTACAAATGCAGATTTGTTGGAAATACACTGTGAAAACCACTAAATGCAGGCTTGTGTGGCAAAATAATTTTAATTTGAAGAACATATTTGAATTCACATGCCATGTTTCAGAAGGACTTTTCCATGAAGATATGTGCCAAAAACCGACTCAAGGTTGGTCCATAACAGTGAGAGTAAGCGTGTGACCGTGTGCATCCTGCAGTGTGTTGCAAACTGCCGGGGACCTGTGGCCATGGTTCTCAGGATAGGCTCTGGTTGCATGTAAGCGGTTACGGTGGATGGATGGATGGATATGTGCCAAAACATAAACCAGAATCTTTATTTGAAGAACATACGGGTATCATTTAGTGCTGGGAATCGGCCCTGACCGCACTATTAGATTTTGATTTGCAAGTGTCCGATTGAATAGAGTAGAAACGAAACTCACTCTATGATTAAGACACATTTGCAAACAAACCAGGTCTGTTGTGAAAACAACAGGCACAGCTCTGTATCAACACTGCAAAGCAACGTAATTGTTTACCACTACATGATGAAAATAAGATAATGAAAACTAGTACATAAAAATAAGCATGACATTTATTCTTGTACTTACCCATAAATACACTAAAATGCTTTGTCCACACTTTTACCTCTGGAATTCTTGTACCCAGCCAGAAATAAATTATACCTGCAGACTTATATTCGCTTTCTTTCGCTACAGTGTTACCCAGGCCATTTGAAAACACGTAATTCTCAAAAATCTCATAACTAACAGCAAGTCACATCTAATAATATCCATTTTGTCTTTTTTTCATTTGCTTTATTTTGTTATTATATATATTATTTTTCTTCACCATAAGCAGCGTACTGAATAGCAATACTATTGCAACACTCATATAACTGAATGAAGAAGTAGCATCACCGATATGATAAGAGGATCGATACAATATTCAGCGATACAAAAGTCACCGGGAAAAGGCTTAAATTAACTAGGACAATCAATATTGAACTGTCAAAACCAGGATGGTAATTAATCATAAAATCAATATTTTTTCCCTACCTCTAAGTATCTTTATGGAGGAGATGCCATATGATGGACAAGATCACTTGTAATGTAAGATTCTTCAGGTTTAATCATCCACAAGAGAAATGCTTGCATGTGGGAATACTCACTCTTGATTTTCTCCTGCTTGCGCTCCCATTCCTGCCTGAGCTCCTCCCGGAGTCGATTCTCTTCCTCCTTCCAAGACATACACACACAAATGACAAACTTGCACGGACTTCACCAAGGAGCAGACTAGGCCAGTTGTTACTTTAACTGTGTATGTTTTCTGTGTTATAAATCGCAATCAAAATAAATGAGTTTGAGTAGTCAGAGAGATATAATACAGCCAGGAAGTGACCATTTTGACTGTGCTGAACAAAACACAGAGTTCTGGATGGAGAATGAGTTTTTATGGACTGTACTTGTAACCAGGGATGCAGAATGGATTTTTGCCGATATTCAATATACAGGTATTTTCAAAGTGATATTTCAACCAAAGCCAATGCATACATCTTTACATCACTGAAGAGAACAGTCTGTGCTGTACTAGAAATAACATGTTACTCTTACTGTTATAACCTACTTGTTGTAGAGACCTAAAACAAGACCAACATTTGATTCTACCCAAAATGTATCATTTCACAAATGCAGATATTCGGTCTTGAAAAATAAGGAAATAATTTAAATTAGATGTAAATTATATGCTAGAGCCACATTTTAATTAAAACAATAAAACTCAACTCAATATGCCATTTTCCATGACCCAAAAAGCACTGTAACAACCCAGTGACAGCGAGCTCTCTATTGCATAAAATTAAAAAAAATATGCCACCTTTTTAAAGTAACATACATGTCGAAAAGTTGAATGAGTGTCTTACCCCTCCTCAAATCACTGGTGTGTTTAAAGCATCGCAAACAGCAGTTTTGTTATCCGTTTCAGATATTAATAATGGGCAAAATGACATTTGGGATACAGTTCGTTCTTTCAGTTCATTTAAGATTCGTTCATCAACTTCAGTGACAATCGCTGTTCACATAAAACAGATCTGAAACACCCGTGTTCCAATGTCAAAACATAGTCAATTATTTAGGCTTAGTAGAGCTAAGGAGTAAGACAGTACCAGCAATAAGTCATGAGAGAAGAATACAGCTTCTCAGGTTAAGATGGAGCTACGTTCCAAACCTACTGTAAGGCGAAAATATTATAAGGTGAGAATGCATTTTAAAACAGTACACCTAACCTAAAAAACATCATAGCCTAGCATACAGCCTACCTTAAACGTGCTTAGGACACTTGTATTAGCCTACGGTTGGGCTAAATTGTTAACACAAAGCCTATTTTATAATGAAGTGTTGAATATCTCATGCAATTTATTGAATAATGCGATGAGAGTGACAAAGATTTACCCATCGTAAAGTTAAAATATCATAATACGGACCATTGTGACCCGGTTGTGTGATCGTCTGCATTTGTTAATGAATTATTGCCTCTTAACACTGTACCTTTGCTTCTTATGTCTTAAATACACATACCTTGTCACATAGGGTCCAAACATGACTAAATCTTGGCAAAAATTCATTTGTAAAAGTGCACCACTAACCAAAAGGTTCAGTATTTGCATATAACCTATATGACCTATGCACATCTTCCCATGTACTTTGTATTAGGTATTATAAGCTGTCTAGAGATGACAATGTAAATGCTAGGTAAATGCTACTGTATAGTTTTATGTCATGTTACGAGTCACGGCCAATCGCATTTATGTCCAAGGTCCATATACACTGGTCTAGGGACGTCTGAAAGTGAATGTTGAAGGGAGTTTTTAATATAAATTGTTATGACCTTATATTTACATTATTTTCTGTGGAGTGCTGTGTGCATATTACAGTTCAGAGCTTAATGCTTTGCCTCTCCTCTAAGTATCGAGATACACTCAAATTGACTTTTGTCCAAAGGTCACACCCCCAAACGCGGATGCAAGTCTGTACACAAAATACGTGGCAGAATTAACATAACATTTTCTTTGTTTCAACACTTAGACAGCTTTCGTTTAATGACCTGAAAGGAAACACGGACAATAAAGCACAGAATATTTAAAATAGAAGTAGAAATAATAAAAAATATATATATAAATGGAGAAGAAAAATTCTGATCCATGAATGCAGAACCTGCAGATATAGAGGCCCGACTGTACTTCCAAATACGTGCACACAGCTGACATATTGAAGACTGCTGCTGGCATTCATTCATTCAGTGTCATTGTGTGTGCATAGTTAACATGTCAACTTAATGGCCAGGCTCATCAGCAGAAATGTTCTTATCTGCCAAAGCCGATAATGAACTTTTCAGGCTTTTATCGGCTGATACCGATGGCTTACCAATATCACTGCGCGTCCCTAAGCTGAAACAAGTGGAAGCAGCCTTCAGAACAGCGAGTCATGTGACCACAGGTTTTGATTAGTGAAGAGATCACCCTAATGCTCACAAATTAATTTTAATTCTTACTAATCCTTTGCATAGGTGGAATTTTAAATATCCATCAAATTTTTTGTTGATTTATTTTTTCGTTATAAACAGGCGAGCCTATTCAGAATTCATATCTATGTGGTACTGTTAGAGAAATATGCCAAAAACACAGTGAATATTTGTGTTTTAAAGATGGGAAAAAAAGAATAATTTGAATTGAAATGAAAGACTTGTTTGCTCTCATAGATTTTCAGAGGACAAAGCTTCTCTCTTCCAGTGTTAAAGCACTACAACATTTATAATGTACACCAATCAGGAAAAATGTTGAATTGGAAAATGATGTGTGTACATCTTTTTAGAGAAGGTACGTCATCATTGGCTGACCTCTCTGTCTCTGTCGGGCAGGAAGCTGGTGTCTACATCGGGGTTCTTTCCCAATTTCTTTTTCTTCATGGAGATAACTGAGATACAGAAGATGAGCACCAGCATTGCAGATCACATGTAAAAACAAAGCTAGCATTCAATCAAACCCTGACCTGTAACACCTCAAACACATCTGAACCATTCCTGCCCAGAACTGCTATTAGCTGATCTGCCTTAATGGTGAAAGTTCTGGAAGTTTTGATGTACACCGCATATAGTCTAAATTTCCCTCCTAGTTGGAGTTTCACCATGCAGGCAGCCAATGAGTTTTCCTAAACATTATTTTTGGAGAACGCCTCTGTAGGCATAAGGCCAGGCCTGAGAGGCAGAGGAGAACCTTTTTACTTCAACTTATGCAGACTTTAAACATTAATCACTATCATCTTTCTGCCACTTATGTCACTTATATTGTATTTTCACTCTACATAAATATTGTGGAAGGATTTAGCATCTAACATTGCACTCATAGTTTTATTGTCTTTTCTGATAACTTTTTTCCTCAGTTTTATTATTTAGCCTATTTTTTCCCTTATTGTTCATACATGTTTATGCACAGTGAAGGACTTGTTTAACTGCAATAACACTGCACTGTCACTGTACTGTAAAGTTGCGCATGCGACAAAAATCTTGAATCTTCAAACTCACATTCAGCCTCTTCGTCGTCATCATTATTCTCATCCTCTTCATCTTCGGGGTTAAAAGACAAGCTGGCAATCTTCCGCTTCTGCTCTTCCTTCCTCTTCTTCTCCTTCTGCTTCTCTAGCTTCCTTGGAAACAAGAAAGAAGTTTCAAGGCACTTCCATCATTTAATCTTGATGTCAGGACCATTATGGGTGCCATTGTCTCATCTCCATTGGTTTAACTATGTGGCACAGAGTTCACTCACAGCTGAAGCTCCTTGGATTGCTCTTTCTTGGCCAGTTGCTTTTCCCTCTCCTTAACCAGCGCTTCCTGCTTGGCCTTCATGTCATTGAGAGTCACCAGGCCTGAGAAGATTGCGGAGCCATAAAGAAACATCAACTACACAACGTCCCCAACTTCAACACATGGAGGTTCCACCACCTTAGCTACTGTGTGGTAAGTGTACTGGTGCAGAATGGCTGCCGTCACATCATTCAGGTGGGGGCTACACAGTGGTGTAGGTTGAAGTGGCTCCACATTGGTTCTGTAAAACACTTTGGAGGTCTTGAAAAAAAAGTGCTATATAAATGTACCATTCATTCATTCCAAAGCTCACAATTAAAAGTTTCCAGTCTGCATTACGTTTTTATGACCAGGACTTGCTTTTTACTAATCTATGTGTGGATGGTCCAACTGGAAAACCTCCACCACCTGCTGATGGACCCTCACCCACTCACCTACAGTGCTAGACTTCAGCTCAGCCTCCACAGCATCATAGTGGGCAGAGAACTTCTTGTCAATGTTGGACTTCACCATATTGTCCTATAAGATACACAGGCACTTCAGAATAATCAACATTATATCTAAAAAATAAATAATCAGGTCTAGAAGAACAAAATTAAAGGACAAATTTTAAATGTCTGTGAAAACATTCTGTCCATGGGTTACTGACAATTAACTAATTTACAGAAACTCAATATTTAAGTGGATTAAACATTGTCCAATTGCACAGCAGTATTGACCTGATAAGAGAAATGCAAATGAGAGAATCCCTTTATATGCAATAATTCTGGTGTAGGGTTGCGCCGACATCCTCCCCGTCTAGCGTGCACGCGCAGTCTCAGTACCTCTATGTTTTAACCGTATTTAATTGCATAAACAATACGTAAAGAGGTGACATCAGAATAAGACACGCACTACCAAATCATCCCCCCTGCTAATATGGACTGTGTTGCAGTTTGTCGGATTAATTTAAATTTTGATTAGGGCCGAATGCCATAACACAGAAGTTTACATAAAAATGATAAAATAGTGTGACAGTCACAACCAATAATTCGCGTCATACTTAGGTAATTGTCTATAGAACTCTTAAGTTTATTTTAAACCGTTCGTTTTAAAATAATTTAACATGCGGTTAAAACACGGCGGTGCTGAGAATGCGCGTGCACGCGAAAGGAAAGAGGATTTGGGGGGATTTCGGCACAACACCGGCTGATTAAAAAGGGACATGTTATGGATCTGAGTAAAATGTGAGTGTCGTAAGTTTTATGTTAAAATAACCATGTGTATACAGATGTGACACTTGGTCTAGGCCGCATTTACACTGTGCATTTAAACAGACTCATATCCCCAGACGCCAAGCTTTAAACGACATAAACCATCAATCCACAAAATGACTATATATATACAGCGAGATATTCATCTAGCCACCACCAATTTGATCATATTAAAAACCCTGTGAAGTAACTGCATCACGTTTTCTTTAACAATAAGTTAGTCTTTCGCATTAACTTGGCGTTGTCTTCTAAGCTAAATCGGGCAATACCTCTGCTATTTTCTGCTTTAGCTGTTCCAGTTGTTCCCGCTCCTTTTCACGCTTTTTCATGAGCTGCATAGCCCTCCCAGCTTCGCTGGCGGCTCCCTTATATTGTGCCATATTTACTCTTAAATAAACGAGACTTAAGGTACAATAAATATTAAGTATTGTTTTGAGTCCGTAAGGTTGTAATAGCTTCCAGAATTCCGTCGCTCTAACTACCTCACATTACGCAACGTCTTCTTAGTCGCAGGGTGATTACGTAACTGAGATCGCCTTATTTGTATACTTGCTTGCTGATGAATGGATTGAGTTGATTTGATGCTGATTTCATTCTTTGATTTGATTCTTTTATATGTATTAATTTGCAGTGTCATTCCCGTCTGCAGTTTTAAGTAAACCTTTAACGTTTAAATCAAGTTTATATACTTGAAAATGACCAGATGGATATATATGACGAAGACTCTGAACGTAAGTTCTGTAGCACTCCAGAAATAATGTTTGGAAGAGCTCGTTGGAGTTTTACTATGCAGGCAGCCAGCCACCTTCTAAACCTCCTCCCCTCCCCCTCTCTTCACGATCCATGACGTCTCTTCACATCATGGAACGCCTTACGTATGGCACACGTTCACATCTGCAGGAAGAAACCGATCCTGAGGGGGAGAGATACAAACCCTGTATGCACAAACCGGGTTCGAGGTTTGAAAAACCAGCCTTGAAGGTGTAAGGCAATAGTCTCACCCAATCTTCGATCATTTGTTTCCCTGAAATGTGTGACATAAATAAAGGTATGCTTTGAGCAGCACATGGCACCACAACAGAAAAACACAAAGAATTTAAGTTTATAATGACCAATTTCCCTGCATGGGAAACCTAAAACTGTGTGTGAAGAACAAGAGGGAAAAAAGAGAAAAAACACAGAAATAATGATGAAATTGTTATTCTGACAGAAAACTAAAAAAGACAAATATATTGATGCGAATACTGATATACAAATATTGGCATGAGGCTCCGAAGATGTAAAATCCGACTGAATTTAAATATTATATCAATTATAACAACAGCTATAACAATAATAATTATATGAAGCATCTTAATCTGAACTTCTATGTGTAAACAATAGAACAGCCACTTGTTAAAAATAAGAACTCTTAATGACACAACATGCCATAAACAGCAATTCCTTTAACAAACCTGGAGTAACAAAAAAGTATTAGTGCTGCTTATAGCCATGCTGAGTTTATTGCCAGTGAGGATGTATGATCTATGGGTCCATTTCCTAAGTTGGAGGATAGTTTCCACCTTTCTTTAGCAGAAATGTCAATGATGAATTATGTGATGAATATAATGTATCACAGATATTGTTGAATTTAGCAAAAGTTACAGAAAAGACATCAAATCAAAACAGACAATATTTAACTACCACGAAAGGAGGTCAAATTATTCTTCAAAAAAGTGCTTGGAGTGCAGGTGTCACAGAGTCATAGTTTCGAGAGCACAGTAAAGGTCTGTTAGAATAGACTAATAATTATGAAAATATTGAAGATAACTCTGATATGTCTGCTCTTTGCTCTGTGACAAATTTTACCTGAATGGACACCAAATAAAAATTAAAAGTACACTAAACAAGTGAATACAATATGTGTATTATATGAATTAAAATAAATGGAGGAAAAACTACCAAAACACACAGAGGTATATTAAATGAATATATTCTTTTGACAGAGAAATACAATTTCCCACAATGCCTTTCTTCACATGCGCCTTTCGTGTCAGGCAGACACAGTGATGTATTTGGGCTCCATGTTGCCAAAATAGGACTTTTCCCATTCGCTCATCAGGTCAAAGTACAGCGGCTGGTCACAGAAGTTGCAGGCAGCAGTTACTGGCTTGTTTAATGGAAGGCCAACCTCCTTCCATGCCTCCATCAGTTTTTCTGCCAATGACATTGACCCACATGTTAGCTGGCTTCACCTCCACCCCTTTGAATCAGTTAACGTTTGTTAGGTAACATAAGCAGGGTACACATGCAACAGACGAATTCCTGGGATACACTTAAATGGGATGCTGTCTCACCACTACCATACAGTCATTCTGCATCAATTTTCCCTACTGAAACACAGCAACAGCTCTGCTCTCTCTTACACTCCTGGGCCAAACACAAAACTGCCTGGTCAGAGTCCAAATTTGAGCTTTATGGATAGTGTCTCACATTAAATACAAAGTAACCAGGAAATATATTTCAAACAACTGCTTTGCACTGTCGGTATTTAAAAGTTTTCACCCAATCCAATACTGTACAAACTAGAATCAATTTGCTAGTTATGCAGTTTATAGACTTATAATTGAGGATGTGTGTTGCATGGAACTATAACTGAGAAAGGGATCCAGACTCATTGTTTAAAAACAGTTTATAAATAATACAATTTTTGACCTACGCTGCCACTTACCTATGAAGTATTCCATCATTGCTGGGTTATGGTGGGGGGATGGAGCAAGGCGCAGTAGCTCCTCCCCCCTTGGGACAGTTGGGTAGTTGATGGCTTGCACATAGATCTGGTGTCTCTCAAGCAGGATGTTACAAACCTTAGAGTTCTGTTCCGCATTGCCCACCTTTTACACAAGGTAGAACAAGAAAGTAGGTTTTTCAGATTGTAAGCCTTGAGGACCAACAGCAAACAAATATATCCTCTATGACGACACTCAAGAAAAGTGACAAGCAATGCAGGATTACATCCAGCGGCTCTGGATTCTGGCTCTTACACGTATGGGGATGATGTGACTGGGACAGTTGATGACGGGCAGCCCAGCGTCCAGAAGCAGCTGCCGCATGTGCTTGACGTTCCTCTGGTGCGCCCGCCTCAGCCTTTGGCCCTCGGGTGACCTGAGGACACTTACGGACTCCAGCGCCCCTGCCAGGACCATGGGGGGCAGGGAGGTGGTGAAGATGAAGCCCGCAGCGTAGGAACGCACGGTATCCACCAGGGCGGCGTTACCGGCAATGTAGCCGCCCACACAGCCGAAGGCCTTGCCTGCAACAGGGAATGTTTGGGAAAAAGATGGAAAAAGGCCCTTATGCAACAGCTTATCTATAAACTTTATTACAAAGAGTAAAAGAACATTCCAGTCAATATGGTTCAGGATGATTTCATCAACCCTAAAGATCAACGCTCTGGGTAACACTGAATGAACTGCAGTTGTTAGCAAAAAATGTCCTAATGCTAAACTAACTTTTACTAAGGATTCTGTATGCTTACATTCAAACTGAGGCACTTGTATATATGTGAATGTATGAACAGTTGCAGGTTCATCTACAGTTTTAAGCAAAGCCAGGCCATGCAGCCTGATCATCCTCAGCACCTACCATATGTTCTTATGTCTCTATTACAGCCATTTAAATCACTCTGCTTACACAGCATTCTAATGCCCTCCTGTCTCTATGTCTCTAGTGTGGTTAAAATAGATTCTTCTCCTTGTTTAATTTCCTTATGATCTCAAATCTATAAGACGCCAAGGGTCTAAGTAACCTTCTCCATTTATTTACCTTCATTAAATTCTTGTGTTATGGTAAAAAAGACAGGTATGTGAATGAAGGTATGAAAATTAGAGCAATTAATATTGTGGTATTTAATGTTGTGGCATTTAATGCTGTGGTAGATGCAATTAATATTGTGGTATTTAATGTTGTGGCATTTAATGTTGTGGTAGATCAGTCTGTGGGTTTGTCTGTGAGGGGATGGTGCCCCTATCTTGGTTAAGCAGGCTTGGAGGGGTAAGGGTGCACCGAGAGCTGATACGAGCGTAGCTCTGGAGCCTGTGATAAGGGTGGGAGGGGAGCAGCAGAATGGTAGAGCCCGAGTCTCCATGATGAAACAGCATACAGCTCGAGGAAGACGATTTTCACAGCATGTTTGTAAACGTCCCTCACTTCACCCTGGCTGTTGTATGAGGATATGTACTTTTCAAAAATGACCAAATTCAACCATCCATAACAGTTTGCTCCACCAAACCACATCCGGAATCTGCACCAAAGTACACTCTGTTTTGGAGACAACTTAGCATTCTTTAAATTTTGACACTTTCATGATTTCTGTTAGAAGTATATCTGTATTCGGCATTAATGGAAATGCATCCATTACATGTTTGAATATTGTTTTGTACTCAGTCCACATAAGTAAAATGTAACGCTATAATCTTGATTATTGCTTTTACTGATAATTGTCAACAATAATCATCTTAAAATTCTTATGTTAATTTTACTACATAATACATCAAGTAAATGGCCAATTCACAACCAACAACTACCATAAAATAATGAAAGCATGTAAATGATAAGCCTACAGTATTTATGTAATGTGCATTTTCTATAGATGTACGGTTTCTATTGAAGCTGCTACAGGATGATCAAAATGGCATCTCATTGTATTTGTGGAGTGACAATAAAGATATCTTGTATTTTGTATAACCTTAGAAATGATGATACCTCGATCAGCAGGCGTACCACTGGAGACTCTGTGCCCCACGAAAGCTGGGCCCCCAACCCACATAAATCCAAATACTTTCCAAATTTTATAGGACCCCTGGAATTGTCCTTACTTCCCCCCTTTATGTAGCCACTGTCAGCCAGAAATGTATATAGAAATGAAACATTTTCCATACATGAACTGGACAATCAATGCACCACCAAGAAAATCAGGTTTCACTGAACGAAGTTTCAAAGGGACTGACTAACAAGGCCCATCGTAGTTCACGGCGCTGGTGACCAGTGTGTAGCTGACAGTACTGCATTAATACGTCATACTTTCTCCTCTCATCCTTCCCGAGACTCACCTAATGTGCCAGAGATGATGTCCATCTTGTCCATAACACCATCTCTCTCCCCAATCCCGGCTCCGTGGGCTCCATACAGTCCCACCGCGTGCACCTCATCAATGAACGTCAAGGCCCCATGGCTATGTGCCACGTCACACAGCTCCTCCAGTGGGCAGATGGCACCTAAGGGCAACAGCACTTCATAAGTAGCCTCAGTAAAATGAAATCATTGAGGGGAAATCCCACTGCAAGCTTGCTCATTATTCTCTGTGCGAGATATGTTGTATTGAGTTGTAAGGTTATAGAGGGTTACAGGTTACATGCACCATTCAATTACTGTCTATGTGGTTGGGGCCACACAGAGTAGTTGTTAATAGGGACTAAATACTTCCTGTGAGATGGAGACCATTAGATAATTAGTAGGTTATGTGTGGCTCAGACAGTTAGATTCCAGTCACTCTCACCATGTGCTCTGATCAGCTTGACACGGCAGTACTCACCGTCCATGGAGTGTACCGTCTCAAAAGCCACGATTTTGGGTGTTTTGGGGTCAGAACGGCTGAGAAGCTCCTGCAGGTGCTCAACGTCATTGTGGCGGAAGATGAAACGCTTAGCACCACTATTGCGCAGCCCCTGGATCATGGATGCGTGGTTCCCAGCATCCGAATAGATCTCGCAGCCTGCAGTTAGCAGATGCGCACGCTTAATAAAGTTAACCTCGGCAGGAAGTAAACACTTTCACTTCAAATGCTGTTCTATGATGTAGAATATGTTTTACTGTGTAAGATTTGCACATTACTGTAAGCATGTATTCTTTCATTTTTATATGCTTTACAGGACTGCGAAGTATGATCTGCAGGTTCTTAATTGTAAAATTGGGGCTATTGGTCACAAATGTATTAAATGTAGAAGTTGAAATTTACTCTTTTCACTGCTTTAACTGTACTGTACTGTGCAATTCATTAAATTAACTTAAGAACTCTCTGTGATTATGTTCTTTATGTTGATAAGCTCACCTGGCAGCATCTTGGCCAGTGTGAATAGGGTGGAGTCATTGGCCACAAAGCAGGATGAGAAGACCAATGCAGAATCCTTGCCATGCAGTGCGGCCAGTTCCTTCTCCAGCTCCACATGGTAGTTGCTGGTGCCAGAGATGTTCCTGGTGCCACCTGCCCCGGCGCCGTGCTTGTTCAGAGCACCGCTGCATGACATGGACAGACATGCACATGGTCGCTAGGGTGTTTTGATAGGGAACGTCTCAGCAAACATGTATCACTGTTCCACATTTACTGATACAAATCAATGTGTAGGTCAAAGACACAGCATGAGTTCCCAACATTGGTTCCCTTCATTAGAACATGGCAGTTCTTACCGGATTGCCTCCAGAACACGGGGGTGGCTGCTCATTCCCAGGTAGTCATTGCTGCACCAGACAGACACAAGGTCGCCATTATGACCAGCCACAGAGTAATCTTCAGCAAAGGGGAAGCTGTCAACCCGGCGGTTCACAGTCCTGAATATGCGGTAAGTGTGGTCTTTCTTCTTCACAGTGATCTTCTCCTCAAAAAAGGCATCATAATCAAAACTAGAGCGTCCTGTGCACAGGGAGAAATCACAATGTGCCATTTTTTTTAATGAATATGCACACAAAAATGCAGTGGTGCTTAAAGGTGAAGCAACACTGTAATCATAACAATGGTAAAGTCTAAGTATCACATCCCAGAGGACACTGCAGAATTTTAGAATTTCATAATTATATCCTTTTTTATTTCCATGTTCAAGCAGCTTGATTGGCTCCTTTAAAGGAAAATGAGCTAAATCTGGTGCTTTCCATTACAGAAAACTAAAGGAAGAGTTATAACCAAACAATATTGCTCACTCATATTGTCCTTGTGGGAGGTGGTCTTGTCATGGGTCAGGTTCTGTAAACTGCTAAGCAGGGATTTCAGTATACCCCCTACACAGACAAGGTTTTCTCTGATTAGTGTTTCAGTCATTCATTACTGTGGAGAATAAACAACATCTCACTCAGTAATAGATCTGACTGTTGCTCACCATATTAGGCTAACAGGTTACAGGTTAACCCGCTTGGGCAGCCTTAGGCTGTCACAATTAACAGAAATGTATGTGGATGGTAGCCCCACATAGTAACTGCTTACTGAACCTCACATGGTAACCCCATGCGGAACCTTCCATGGCAACCCCATGCGGAACCTCCCATGGCAACCTCATGCGGAACCTCCCATGGCAACCCCATGCGGAACCTCCCATGGCAACCCCATGCGGAACCTCCCATGGTAACCCCATGCGGAACCTATCTCTGTTGTGTGTGGTGCTGCACTGGCCCGTTGACAGGCAGCCTTGCGTGAGCTGCAGCATTAAAGACAGTGGCCAACAGGGCGACAAGCAGAATTCTCATGCCTGATTCACTGGCTGTAGCAACCAACTAGTCCCAAAAAATGCTGTTATTTATCTCTGTCTCACACTCCCACACTCTAGATGAACCTGGCACCGAGCGAGGACACCGGCAGCCATCTTCAGGCACACCAGGACTCTTCAGGCACCACCTCCTCTGAGCCCATCCCCAACTGAATTCTCCCTCCTTTGACTTTCTACTTTGCCCTGGATTCACCCCCAGGTATTTTTATGTCATCAAATTCGCCTCTTCAAAGCCAGTCCTTGAGAAAACACCACTGGCTGTGTGTGTCTATGCTGACACCTGACCGCACTGGCTACAGACCCGCAGAACATCTCTCTGAGGTGCGTGCAAGGTGGCGTCGTGCCCTGTCCTTCTCCGCCGTGCGCTTGGGTGCATGTAAGCGTGATCCTCGCCTTGCGTGACAGCTGTGTTCAGCGCGTGAGTTTGTGTTTCACCTGTGGGCTGGATATCCTCCTGCACCTCAGGCCTCGCCTGCACCACTCCTATCTGGGAGGACACAAAGGGGCAGCCCTTTGCCATGGAAACAGCCAACTGGCCAGCAGCCTGGGCCAGGGAACGCTGAGGGCCTTTGGGAGCTGATGAATATGAAACGAACCATTAAAAGAATTACAGGTAAGCATAAATGTAAATTTACAGGGCACTAAATGGGACACATAAAATTCTAAAACAACTACTATTCTATAATAAACTAGTAGCATTATCAGGGTGAATGATGGAAAGATCTGCAGTACACTGTGGACACTAAAGGATGTTAGCAACCTTTCAGTGAGGTCACTGCACTTGCAGTGTAGTGTGGGCGCCACGCTCACCACTGTCCTTTGGTTTCTGGGCCAGGGTGGCATTAGTGGCCACCTGCTGAATGACGACTGGGCACCTGTCGGCCAGAGAGAAGAGGCCGAGGCCCGACCTCCGCAGGGTGCTATGCGAGACAGTCTTCAGGAACGGACAGTGGTGCAGGAAAGCAGACATGGCTGACACTTTTTTTTCACTGTAATAATAAAAAAACAATGTGAAATGAAACTATGTTTTTCACTGGAATGAATTTCACTCGTGACTGATAGTCATCATCATGAAAGCAACATCAGCAATAGGTCAGAATGTTCATGTACACACACACATGCACGCACGCACACAGAGATTCCTCTCGATTAAACGCTCATCTAAAGCAATTAACATAATTTAGAATATTAAATTATTCTAATTATTCAACTGAATTCTTTTCGAAAATTATGCTGTACCAGTAGCATTTCCCAAGTCATGCGTTTTATGTACAAATGAAATAGGAAGTTAATGTACTACATCACCTAATAGCCTATATGCTCTCTAAATCAAAACAAAAACGCAAATATACAAACTTAACGTGATTCAGTCCGTGTATTTTAAGAAACAGAAGTCAATTTGTCATAAATTTTTAAAACTTTTTTAAAGTTTCAGCTAGATGGACAATTTAAAAGCATGTCACGACTACATATGTAAGATTCTTTTAATTTCGGTTTTAAATGTCCGAAAACCATAATTTACACAAAGAGTAAAATATTTATCAATATTAATATAAAATTATAGTTCCCTATTGGTTAGTTTTATCTTAGTTGTTATCCAGTCACAGCTGGGTGCGTCTTCGCCTCGGGATTCACGATAACAGCTAATCTTCGCCGTGCATATTCGCGCTGTCCGCATCTTCCGGGTGCTGAAGCGACACTCCGAGAAATATGCGTGTTAAGGCGAAAAAAGAAAAACCTACGGTGTTTAGAGTGTATAATAAAAGACGAGTCAATATATAAAACAAACCACAAGCGGTCCATATACTAAACAATAACAGTAACAAAAAGGGGGAATTTATTTTTCCGCAACTCTTGTTCAGAATATAATACCACTATAGCATTGGTTTCTATTAAACTAGAATTCCATATTAATAGACAACTATGTTCGCTGTATTAATGTTTCGCTTATCAACATCTATGAAGTGTCCATATAACAAACTTCAAGGTTACCTCAAAACGAGCCTTTTCACAAACTTACATTAAAAAAATGTTATTGTACATATTATTATATTTCATACACACACAAACACACGTGTGTATGTGTATATATGCTATCTTACATTTTACACATGAACATACATATACATGTCAAACATCTCACCTGTTGACCTGCACTGAGGACGAACTTCACAGCCAGCTGCACAATTTCAGAAATATGAAGTGGTGTCGGTGTGAGCAAGTTCGAGAAACAAGTTTATCAGACACAGGGAGGGGATGGGAGGGAGAGAAAGGGAGGGAGGCTGACAATTTCCCTTCGCCTTCATTTGATCTTTAATCAGCTGCTTTTTAAATGCCAGACATGTCTATTAGTTTTGATTGTTTAACTGCCCGTGGTCAGTGTGAAATATATAATCACAATTTATTTGGCCTACTATAAAAATTATCTTAAGACTACGAAGAGCCCTTTTTAATCAAACAGCGACTTTCATCGACAAAAAGAACTATAAAAAGACGTCTGGATTCTGCCCAGTGGATATACTTTATATACAGCCTAGATTACACATAAATGTAGTATTACACACATATACACACCACATTTTCCCGTAGCCTACTACTTCACTTAAGATGTATAGGCGAAAAATCCAGTGTGTACAAACAAATACATGCAAAACATTTTTGTTTCGAATTTCGGTTCCAGGGTTTTTAATAGTATTTAAAGAATTGTTACATTAACCAGTCTTTGTAGGCCTACTTGATAGTCGGTTGGAAAATGGATGAATGAATGTCTATACACATCAGCGACTACCGAGTCCCTTAATAAATGAAAATGTATAATTGATCTACTCGCGTTAAGATGGATTTCCATTCAGGTACTAATCGTCTCAAAATAATGGGTCCGTTCCGAAAAAAAAGCGGATGAGACCAAACCTGCCAACCTGTAACACATCTGACACGATGTATAATACCTATATTATATAGGCTTATTTATATTATAAACTTAAAATTAGCTACAACAAAAGAGTTGGGGTAGTTTTCAGACCCTCAGTGGCGGAACAACTGTGCACTGGGCAGTGGGGCAAAAGCATTTCACACCTATGGCCACCTGCGGGAGTTGCATATGATGAAATTTAAGTAGGCTCCAAGTATCGTACTCATCCTGCACTGAAGTAGTAAGTGAATTCCACAAACAAGCATGACATAGGTGCCTTAATTTTCCCGAATGTGTCGGAGGCACACGGAGCTGCGGTCGGAAGTGGGGGGGGGGGGGGGGGGGGGGGAAA
>JAODUD010000107.1:8968235-8999234 GCA_026784285.1 Stomatorhinus walkeri
CGCCTGAAACAGCTGCCCCATTTATCAGTCCGCCCCTGTTAATGCAATCTGAATTTTTCCAAGGTGTTAAAATTGTTACATACATGTAAATATGTGTGCAGACTTTCCTCGAATTTAAAGTAGCCTATTATTACACCCAGCTGAGTGAAGTTGGCAACCCTGCCCTGGTACGATCTGTCACACTGAAGGTCAGTACTACCTTAAATTTTATCATTATAACCGTGGTTGATTACCGTGCTATGGAAAACTCACATTAAACCCTGTCCATTATCAATCAAAGAATGTGCATTGAGATAGTCTAACTTTATGTATGCAGGGCTTGAAACGTTAGCCTAACTTTATGTATGCAGGGCTTGAAATGCATTTTTGCAATAGCGGAGACTTGCCGTCTCATGTTCAGCACATCTCTGACATGCATGGATTCAATTACATTAGGCATAACATTTTCCCTTATAGTGCTGTTCTTTTACTGACATTGTTTGGGTGTGTGTGTGGGGGGTAGTTTCTTACCGGGAGTCAAATTCAATGGAAAACCCAATAAATCAATATAAAACAAAATATAAGCAATTACTCTATTATTATCAGTAGGTTTCTATTGTCCGTTAAATGAACATTCTTCGCTAAATTATGGAGCGTCCTTCTCATTTGCCAATATTAGTCACATCCTTGCTGGGCATATGTACTCTTCGTTCACTGGAATATGTTGAACACAGGTCGCGTTAAACCACAGCTCACGTGTCGTAGCAAATCTGAAAATATATACATTTTAAATGCATAAATAAATACATTCCTTTTAAGTGTTTATTTGACAAGTTTACTACTGTTACTACACCAGAATTATTTATACCAAAACTACCCCAAATGTAGGCCAAATTAAATTTAAGTGTTGAAAATTGGTAAGTTATCTACAGCATCCATAAATGACAAAGATCAGTAACTGGTGCAAGTTTGACATGTGTAGGATTTTCCCAGCAAGTTAGATAGGGTCATCCTGCAAAATGCCACGTTATTGCCCAGCTCAAAATAATGCCAACTGCAGAAATACAAAACACTTGTTAGCCCTCACGGTGCACGGTTTGTATTACTTTTCGTGTTTGGCTGTTATACCATTTCTAAATGACGGTGCTAAGTTTGAAGTTAATTGCCGCATTATATGAATAAAATACAGACCAGCAAAAAATAATTAAGCAGAAAGAATTCAGTAAAGAGTCAAAAAAATCATTGTTCAAGTAAATTAATTGCTCCTTAGGATTGAAGGTAATTTGCACAAACGAGCGTACTGGATAGTACTGTAATATAGAAGTGAGCTAAAGGTTGCGGGTTAAACCATGCCTAGAGCCCTGTCTGTGGCATCCTTAGAAGTGATGCCTGAACTGAAATTGTAAATCGAGTAACTAAAAAGTATGAAAGCTAGTAGGTAGATAAATTTATTATTTGCATCTTTTTGTAACTAGCTTTAACCATGTAGTCGAGTCACTTTGTCATTGCACTCGCATGCAGTCCTTCAGGGCATTAGTCCGATACAGAAACTTCTGGAAGACCTCACCAGGACCACCATAAATTAAAAGGCCCAGACTTTTATGGTTGAGGGGTAATTTTATTATGTTATGAAATTGCACTGCAGCCCCAGAAAAGCTGTATATAGCCAAAAAATACAGCGGAGTGACCACCAGACCAAGAATATACTGGTACAATTCCCTTCACAAGCTATGGAGATGTAAGACATTTGGAAGAAAGTGAGAGGATAGGAAATGCGATAAAAGCCAAGCATATTAAAGATGGGGAGGGCAGGTGTGTTTGTGAGATTTGTCATCTAAGTCTTCAAAGTAACAATCAGCCAAGCAGATGGTGAAAGGCCAGTGCCAAGGTCTCTATGGATGCATCTCCATGGGACTACACTCAACGGGGGTGGCTTGTTTTAACAAGGACGAGGTTCACTTACAACACTGATGCTGTTGGACATTTAACCTGCATCAGGTGTAAGTATGCAATAAGTGGACACCTATTTTTACAGTCCATTGAGCCTAGTCCATAGTTTAACTTAAGAGCCACTGGTATGGGGTGCCCCCTGGTGGACCGTAAATGCAATGTTTTGGCCACTGTACTTCTATGACATCAGGAAATAAAGGCTGACCCCTGGATTCGTCTGGCAAGTAGGGAAATGGAAAGGGTTGCCCTAAGAGTCGTTGACAGACATATTCTCCACTTGGTTTTGAATTTCCTGGTCCACCTGTGCCTGCTTCTTCTTGCCACCATCCTGCTGCTTCTTCTGTTTCTTGGATGGCTCCTGATCTATAGGTGCTGGCTTCACAAATGGGATGATCTCCGTCAACCCTGAGGAGGCAGAACAAAACTCTGAACCAACAGCAAAGGAAGCATGGGCGAACGTGGATTCAAAGATGTCAGCCACAGCTACCTGGAGGCATGAAGTCGCGGAGCTTTTCAGGAACCACAATGCCCTCCTCCGTCTGGTAGTTTTCCAGGATAGCACAGATAACCCGTGTAGTGGCACACATGGTGGCATTCAGCATGTGCACAAACTCAGCCTTGGAGAGGGGAGGCAAGTACGGTCCAGTCAAAATGGGCAGACTCATCGTTCTGCATTTCTTCAACACTAAACTCACTAAAAATTCATGAGAAATAAGCCAACTGAACAGAAACTAGAGGAATGGCTGATGAAAAATCTAATAAACATCTTTGTTGCAGTTCTATATGGTTGGGAGACAGAAAATCAAAGTGTTCTTTCAGAAATTAATGCTACATTACTCAGGATTGACCTCTCTCACTGGCATTAGCACCACCTGTTAACTGTACAACACACATGGAGAGCAACATGGCTGAACGGTAACCCCTCAGATTCCCTTGTGTTCACCTTGTCCATCATCTTCTTTGTCTGCCCATAGCGGATCCGCAGCCGCCGTGCCTGGTAGTCTGTGCAGTTTGAGCAGGACACCAACTCCCGGAAGGCAGAGGAACCTGGAAACCAGGCCTCGAGGTCCAGCTTCTTACTGGCTGCGTGATTCAAGGCACCTGGAGGACAAAGGGAGAGTCAGGAGTTCAGTGACCCTGCAGACAGATTCTGACAGCATGGAGCGTGACAGTCAAGGGCTCTGCTGACCACTGAGAAAAACAATGAAGTGAAACACTCTAGTGACATTAACCTCTGGTGAACCGCTGCATATTTTAGGGGTTCCAAAACAGATCAGCAGCAGGTTTGTTGACCAAGTATGTTCACACACACAGGAAATGCGTCTCTGGTTGACAGTAGCTCTCATACACTGGTACACAGTTAAGAAAAGATAAGACAATGGTCACTTACAGTGTGTAAGTGGTGTAGTTCAAGGCTAAAGAACCTTTCAAGAGTATAAAATAATCACAATATTTAAAATATGATCAAGCCATTCATGATCGACGGTGTCTTTCAAACAGCTGCTACTATGCTGAGCTCTAGCTTTGTAGCAGACACATAAATGAAGCTTTAAATGAACTTTAAATTAGTTTTAGTTCATTTTTCACACATGTACCTGTTACCCAAACGGTTCCAGCAGACATGAATTGATACAGCATTAACATTAACCTGAGACGATGTTGACGATACGGTACGGGATCCCCAGGGACTGGTAGAACTCCTCCGCGGTGCCAATCATCTCGTCAAACATCTCCCAGGACTTGTTGTCATGAGGAGAGGCGTAAACAAACTGCTCAATCTGTGTGGGAGAGGAGGACAAAGGAGGCTTCCTTATTCCCAGAAGGAAGGGGGTCAGGGCAGACTCCACATTTTATTCGCCGTCTGATTTTTGTATGTAGAATTGCAGGGGAGTGAAGTAGATCCACGGTAGCAGAAAATAAACGCCTGTTAGCGAGAAAGCCGGTGGGAAGCGTATTGGAGTCAAAGTTCTCATGGAGTGCTTCCTGGCTACTCCTAGTGCATCACCAAGTCATATTGCTATGCATGTATAGCAAGGTACTGAGGATAGCTTTGGGAGAGAGTAGCCACAGTGAGCATCTAGTTCTCCTGGAGCACTTTGGGTAAAGGGCTTTGCTCACGGGCCCAATTGTGCTTCGATTACACTGCCAGCCACCCACTTTGAATCAAACTTTGTATCCTTTACCTACCAACATATAACTGTCCCAACTCCAACAGACAGACTGAAAAACAAGGTCCTTCTTGAGAATTTTTGGATTTAAATATAGGATTTATGGAGAAAGTGAAAGTGTTTACAACTTACATGTGGCAGGAACTATGTCATGCTGCATTTTGCTTCACCAAGATTAAAACATGATTTTAACCACATTGAAATATCATTTTGATAGCCTTTCATTCATAATTATATTTTGGGCATATTATGGTAGACCTAGTGCACTGGAAAAGCCTGAACAGGTAAGCGTGAAAAGGGATGAGCAGGTTCAAGATGTATGGAGTCATCACAACAATGAATCAAAAATCTTATTTCACGGTTACCCCAATTTTGTGCATCAATAAGGATCTGATTAACACTTCACCAGACAAGACATGCAGACAGATGCTGTGAGCAGCAGGGCTGACCTTCTCGAACTGGTGCACGCGGAAGATGCCGCGAGTGTCTCTCCCGTGCGAGCCCACCTCCTGCCGGAAGCAGGTGGAGATACCAGCGAAGCGCAGGGGTAGATCCTCCGGGTTCAGCCACTCCTCTCGCAGGAAGGCTGCGATGGGCTGCTCCGACGTGGCGATCAGGTACTTCTCATCCAGGCTGGCGTCGTCGGACTTCTCACTGCCCTTTCCAATCACCTGTTCAGACAGGCATGTTGGTTATGGCGCGAATCCAATATCCTCGCATGCCAGGGCGAGCAGGTGCCGCAGAACAGGTAAGGCAGCGGGTAAAAATAGGCTGCTGCAGCAGGCTGGTATGCAGGTACGCACCTTGTAGAGTTCTTCATCAAACTGGCTGAGCTGAGCAACTTCCTGCATGACCTCCTTCCTCATGAAGAAGGGTGTGTAGAGTGGCGTGTATTTCTTGCTATGCAGAACCCTCAGGGCGTAGTTTATAAGGGCTTGTTCAAGGAACACCAGTGGACCCTGTGTTGACAAAGAGGCCCAAAACCATCAATGCATACACAAGATGACCATGCAGGAAGACAAACATAGATCCATAAATACATTTCAGTACAATGGAGACACTCCAATTCACACGACAAAAAAAAAAAGTCTTCGTTTATTTTTTATGTCATACATCTTACTCCTGTTTATGAAAATGTTTTCATGTGGTTTCAGTTTTCGTTCATGATCATTAGCCTGTTTCAGCCCAGCAATGACAAGACTCTTACACAACCTCATCACCAAGTGCCAAGCTGTTTGAAACAAGCTGGAGAATTCAGGTGACTTATAGCCCTTTCCCAGGCCTGACCCGGAAAGGCAGGAGTGCCTTCTGCTGTAGCCAAACTCCACTTTACGGCAGTAACACTGAGGGATGTTCCCACCTTGAGGAAGTAGCCTCGGCTGCCGGCCACGACGACTCCCTTGTCCCCGTCGAATCCATCCACCATGACCACTAGGTCCACGTGCGAGTATCGCTTCAGTACTGCGCAGTCGCCCCAGGTCCTCTCCACCTTGTTATCTGCATCCTGTCAGTTCATTTCATGAGATGCAATTCAAACTTTTAGTGACATGGGTCAGAAGCTGCAGCCCCAACATACAAACATCCCAAAAATAAACAAACAATCTTTTTTTGTAAACAATGAATTCCAATACTAGCCAGCTGTACTTGTTCAACAAGTGTAACATGTTAACTGTAGTTCAACAAGTAGAGCGTTGCGATAGCAACGCAAAAATTGTGGGTTCAAATCCCAGGGAGCAGACAAATTGTTCCTATTAAGGTGCTTTGGATAAAAGCACCAGATAAATGTAAAAAGAAGACTGAGTTTTCTCAGTGACACAATGGAAACTTAGTGTTGATTTTCACTTTGGTCTCAACGTAACATGTTTCAAATATCAGCTAATACACATTGTTCCCTTGCATGCATGTTGCTTCTGAGCTTCAAAATAGCTCCTTATTCTAGACTTACAGATTATATACGACCCACTTCCCACACCCCCCACCGCCCACTGGCTCAGACCCTACCTCATCGTTGCTGATGGGCACAGAGGGGTGCAGCAAGTTGCCGATCTCACGCAGGTACTCGAAGCGCTCAGCTTCCAGCCGCTGACGTTCGCAGTCCCCCTTCTGCACAGCTTCATCCACCAGCAGCCGGATCTTCTTGATCTGGGTCACCGTAAGGCCCTGCAGACCGATGGGTGACTTAGCTTGATGCATCATTGCTGGGGAAGGGAGGTGCTAGAAGAATCTAGGGGTATCCCAGGCTGAGAAGGTCGTCACAGCTAAAACTTTTTACAGCTGATGGAAAGCACCGACGTACCGACAAAATGTCTGCGGTCAGGCCCTCCAAATTCTCTGCATCTTCAGGAATGGAATCGTCATCTCCTAGTGGCTCCTTCTTCTGCACAGACAATATTAAAAGAATAATTATCACAGCACTAATTCTACACAGTTACGCATACATCACAAATTAACTGTATATTTATGGTGGCAGGGACAAGGCAAAGGCAACAGACATTGAGGATGCTCTGCCAATCACATACAGACAGATAGACAAACCACATTTAGTTAAAAACAATCGACTCAAAGGGCTGATAAGTAGGAAAGTTACCATGCATGCCATACAATTATGAGAAAAACTTGCACATCTGCAGAACATCATATTATATTCTTAATCTGGCCAGGAAGAGAATTTTAATGCAGATTTGTATCTCACATCCAACAGGTGATATCAGATTTGAAAAAGTGCCGATCATGTACGGACTAGGATGTGGAAATGCAGATTTTTATTGCGCTTCTTGGCGCCCAGGACATCATGATCACCGTGTCATTTTTAGAGGCAGTATTCTCTGAGTGGTGGGTCATGTTGAAGGTTCGTCCACTGACTTTCCTGTTTTGAAGGATCGGATAAGAACTCATTTTACATAGCTGGGTTGGTATTGATAATCAGATACAATACTGAAACAAACACTGGAATGTGATACCCCACATTGAACCAGGAAATAGCTGCACAGAAGCCAAAGCAGAGCTCCACCCACTGCTGACTGATGAGGCAGAAAAACAAATCTTGTCTAGATAATCTCAGTACTGAGGCCTTCGGTTCTGACCGTACCTTCATCTTCTCCCCAATGGCCTTGCTGCACAAGTTCTTCACCTTGTTCAGATTATCTGCTGTGAAGCGGCCTGAGCATGAGGGGGAAAAAAAAATCAGTCGACACAGCAATTATGAAACACCTTCTCAGCTTTCCAATTATGGTGAATGGCCAGTCCGCTTACCTTTTTTGTTTTTATATTGAATTCCTTCATCAATCAAAATATGGTATAAACTTCTTTATAAATATACCGAATGTAGAAAATACATCACATGGGAGCATTATAATTTTTGTAAGTATTTACAATATACGATTCTTTCTGCATGGTAAGGTCAACAGTAAAGTTTATTCATCTCCGTGTTATAATGTACTCTGTGATCGTTTTGTCCATTTCCACTAGTATTTTCCTGAATTTAGAACAGCAGCTGGCAAGGGATTTAAAAATAAACAAGTTTAAGAAAAGAACTGAATGTTATTTAGCGATAAATCTTGGCTGCAGAAGCTGGACCATAACATCAGCAGTGTTCATGCCAATAGCATTGATTAGGGTAGCGACAACTACGTTATATGATTCATTAAGCAGATATGCAACTTTAATTTATTCATCAATGACATTCCATTCTGTAAATTATATTTACTGCACGAGGAAATAAAACAGCTTAAAACACATCAGTAAGGGAGCCGTGATTGTCAGATTGCAGGTGGATTGCATCAGATCAGGTTCAGCCTCTCAGCGCAGCGATCACATGTGTTGGTGTTCCCGCATTGTAGCTGGCACTTTCGCTTTGCTTCGACACGTCACCGAAGCGCATAAAGCATAAAGAAAACCACTGCAGCCTGCTTAATATTAATTATACCGGATCGCCGGATAACAATAAGCACACCGACAGACTGCTAACCCGTAGAGCGACAATTTTGCTACCCATTGACCGATCATATACCAGCCAGCTAACTATACGGAATGTGTAGGAGTACTTAAAATTAATGTCTATTTGAAGGCTCTTTTTGTTAGGCATTTAATAAGACGCCGCTATAATACTATACTTACATTTTCTCCATTCGCCATCCGCATGTACCAGTTTATCCACAAGGGACACGTCTTTGAACCTCTTCGCTTGTGTTTCTCTTACTATTTCGGGGTCTCCGCCTTTGTCCGAACGGAAAAGATCCAGATCTAACACCATTATGTTCCTCTTCAGCTCAGACAGTCAGTATTTTTAAAAATAAATCGGACCACTACACCGACAGCTGTGAGAGAAGCCGGCAGGAATGATGGAGAGTCTCTAAAGCTTCCAGGCCTACTGTCTTACGCCCGCGCTGATTGGTCCGCCGGATAATGACGCCTACAATACGCGTCTGCCGTGAAGACCCCGGCTGGCACTACCGAAAATGTAACTTCGGCTACTACGCATGCGCCTAATCGTCACGCATGCGTCCACGAAACTACATTTTCTGGCAGTTCTTTATTACGCATGCCTAACGTACACTTCCACAGGCCCAATACTGCGCATGTATTCACATTTTGCGGCAGACCATGATTCAGGGCGTGGACGTCGTTTGTCATCATTCATTGGTCACGTACTGTGAAAGGGGTTATTGATGTTTATATTTGTAGTTCAGCCGTCACTTTTTAAACCACGTTTCTTTGCCGATTGTGATATTTGCTTCTGTGTGCGCATTGCTTTTAGTGCCTGACAGTAATCTTACTTAAGGTTTTCCCCAATGGTATTGCTGAATAGATGCCTTTTCTTTAGGAAACGTAATAAAATTGGGGTGTATATCAATCTTGTGTACCTATATCGCTAATCAAGGGGCTGTAATATATATACAGCATTTTCTTAAAAAAACATACCAAAATAATAGGTAAGAACTTTTATTTGCACAACATAAACATTATTGTTTATGTTGTGCGGTTTGGCCCAAGATAAAACAATCGGTCGTCTGTCAGAAACAAATATAATTTGCTTCATTCAGCACCACAAGACACAGCTGCCGTAACTGACACGAGTGTGTGGTAATTACATTGATACAATTAAGAAAAGAAATGACTAAGGAGGAAAAAAGCAGGCTTAGTATAAGTAACTTCACAGCACATCGAACTCGGAGTAGTACGTAATGGTAACATTAAAGGAATGTCACCTTTGATTGTAAAATTGATGGCCATACCCTGTATTTTACGTCACTCCTTCTGAAGCACATTGGGCATTAAAGGCCTATGCAAAATAAAATCTTTTAAAGTCGAAGGACTCCATAATTTTCCGGTTAAATCTTCTCTTTCCTCTCGCTGTCGACATTCTCATCGAAAATCAACAGACGATTAAATGTGACGCGATGCCGTAAAAATAGCATGCCTCCTTCCAGAAGTCGCAAGCGTAGTAGTGGAAGTTACATTTTCGGTAGTGACCCGGCAAAAGGACCGGAAAAGACCGCCCGGTACAGCTGTTACTGTCACTACTGAAAGTCCAGAAAAAGTCTGTAGCCCAAGGTCTGCTTATAATCCAAACCAATATTTGAAATCCCAGTATACTGTAACTCAAAGAAAAAAAAAACAGTATTTTGCATGTTGGTCACATTCATAGTTTAACAATTTTAAAAACACTATTTAAACACAATGACGTCAGGCAGACAGAGCTTTTCCCTGGGTTTCCAACTGGACAGCTGGCCGATTGAGGTTTTCAATTCGACACTAGTCTGCATAGTCATTTTTATGTATGTAACGGTTTTATTACCTTGCTTATAATTTGTTGGGTTTGCAAATTACCCCCAATGCTTCTGATGTAGCTAATTGTAGGTTTATAATGGAATAATCAATAATGTAAGATTTCTTGCATGTGCGTTAGAGTCTGAAAGCATGTCACGCCAGATGCGTGAGAGTTGGCAACCCTGCTTTCCATGTGCGTCTGTGTCTCATGGCTATCGATTTAGTATTAATGAGCATTAGGAGCCACCATTCATAATAATTATTTTCTATTTCCCCTTACAGTCCGCTGTCGCCGAACATTATGAAGCCAGCCCAAAAAATGCAGCCTGCGACCTCCTAATATTTACCTGCAACTGTATTTTCAAAATAGCCCGCTTGGGCGTGAAAACCGCGGAACTGGTGACTCTGGCTCGGTATCAGGCGGTTCTCGTTATGTCATTAAAGAATAAACACTTCTTTCACGATCGTGTGTTTGTACGTGGAGTACCACACTGCGATACACACTGCGAGTGGTTGGAAGATGGACAAAGACTGTTTATATTTGTTGCATATTTATAACGGTAACTACATTTTGTAGCAAAGCAAAGTATTTTAACCACAGTTTTCTTTATATATAGCATGTTCATAATGTTCTGGTAGAGGAAACATATTCATATGCTGGAGTGACTATCAATGGACATTTGTACCTTCTTCATTACCACTTATCCAGTCCAGAGTCATAGTGAGCCTGCAACCTATCTTAGGAATTAAAGAGTATGACGAAAGGACAAGTTGCAGATTATGTTAGGCCAATGTATAATATGCACCAACACTATTAAGTCCCAAAGGGTAATTTAAAGACGTCAATATACCAAACTGCACGTCATTGGAGTGTGGGAGGAACATACCACGCACAGTAGGTTCAGGATTTGAAAGATATATAGGTTTTGAGACCAATGGGGCACCCACACCAAGGATATTTTTTACCAAGATTATTAACAATATTATTGACCACCAAGCTGTTTGAGGTTTGTGGATAGTGGAATGGTTGTACAGTAGTCTGAACATTAGCCCTGGCTGCTGTCTCCAAGCAAGCTGCTACATGCTAAAGTGGACTGTTTGTCACCTAGTAAAAAACACTTGAACATTTCCTCTGCACCATGTAAAGCAGGGTTGGTCCTTGAATGCAAAAAGCCTTATGTCTTTAGGGTTCTGCAAGGGGACCCAAAACAGCCCAGAAGGTTTGTGGAAGTTTGAACCACCATGCTGTCACATGTACTGTACCTCATACAGTTATCTTAATGGTTTTTAAATTGTTATTATTATTCTGGTTTTCAAAGGAAACCAAAGCACTCGAATATGAAGTATTTATTACAAATAAAATGATCAAGAGATCAGTCAAATTTAATTCAGGTCAGATTAAATGAAATATAGTAATGATCACAAGAGATTTGATCATCTACATTTTCCTATATCTCATATGTTAAACACGCAAGCACTGATCCCTCCAAACTTATCCTATTTCACTCATCCCATTGAGGATCTTCATTAGTAAACTTGAAAAGCAGTTCAGAAGAATCTGTAGCTGTAAATTGTCCGTAGTATGTGTCTGAATCTGCTGAAATACAACAGCCTCACATCCTGGATGTCCTCTGCTTTATTCCATACGCTCTCCTTTAAACAGACCAGATCTGGACCTAAAACATTGCAGTCAGCAATATGAATAAACTTCTTCAATATGAATAAACATACTCCTCATAGTAGTGCTTTAGTGGTGTTTGTGACCTCATAAAGACAAGCTTTTCCGGACAGAATTTCTTGATGTTTCCACTTCAGCATAAAAAATATCTTAATTATGGGGCACATTTTTATGTAATAAAGGAGGCTGGAATAAGCATGTATGTTTATATTTGTGAAAATACAAAATAATCAGTAGCATTTGGTTGTGGGTATCTTAAAATGTGTAAAAACTATTTTTTTTCTTATAAGGTACTACATAATCAACATTTTCACCATAAAATCAAGTATGATACTTTCCAAAAAAAAAAAGATGTACATTCCTTCCTGTTGTCTTGCATGACTATGCGCTCCTCAGCCTGGAAAGTCCTGTTCCAAGATTTATTCCAAATGGGATACAAGTGCTATCTAAGAATTCAACTCCACCCAGTTCTCCAGGTTTCAGCCAGACCACAAAGAAACACGCAAATTCCTGTTGGGGACAAAAGTTTCAAACAATTGAAACTCTGACATTTGTACATGATATAATTATACTTAAACTGTATATATTTTTTGGTATGTAATGGTCTATTGTGTTATAATATTTAAACAAAATGCTCAGGTTTAATCAAAATACACTGGCTTTACTGAAAATAACTGTACATCACATCTGTAAAGGTGTTCATTCTTCCTTTATCCTCGTGTGACTTCTTGTCATGTGCGATGTACTGTATCTGGTCTCACAACTTACCTGGGCACTAACATTAGTGGTGCAGGGTATAGTCTCTGTGACTCTCTGTTTCAGACACTCTGCCATCCAAACATCCAGGTAGTATTTGTGTCCACTTATCAACTGATGGAAAGATACATGTCAGATAACAAACAAAAACCTGCATTATTGGGGCATCTCAAGCAGCAAATTTGGAGCCTCACCTGCTTCTTGGCTGCCAGAACCTGGACCATGCCATAGGTGTAATCATTTCCTGGGTACACATTATATTGGTTCACAGCAAATTTGGCGACACTCTGCACCAGAGGATCCTTGGCAGCTACTGGTGTTATCTGGCCCACAACTGGAATTGGTTCCCCGCACTGGCCTTTAAGAAGCCGACTGATATTCTGCCACGGCACCTGGAGCAGCTCAAACTTGCACAGAAAAGTCTGGAGGGGAAAAGGCCACAAGAAATGTCAGCTGAGATGCCTCAACATTTTTGCTGTGATTCTCATGCAGCGAATGCTTACCTGAGCGTTGTCCCTTTGGAGGTATATTTCTTCTTCAATACAACGGAAAGTCTCTATGTCGAGGTAGTACTTGAGTCCAGCCACCACCTGTCAGAACAGAAATAATTTACACCTATCGTCTCTTGCTTACAGAGATCCATCCTATTTTCTGTCTTCATGTGGCTTTATAACCTAAATGCTTTGCAGAGCAAATATTACAATATTTATTTCTTGCATCTCTTCTCCTGCCCCTTTCCTTGTGCATTGTAAGATAGGCTTCAGGTTCATTGTGACCCTGGTTGGAAAATGGATAAGTTATTTGTGAATAATCTGGATATGAGACAAATATATTGTTTTCTTGGCCGATTATAATGATGAATGTACACAGTTATTTAAAGAGGAAAAACTCTGATCCAGAAACAGTGCTAGCAAAACTATATGCAGATTCTGATTTTACATTTTGCCATTTAAGTTCTAATTTTTATTATTGGTGAAAATTTATGCACACATATTGCACACACGCTGGTATTACTTTCGTAATAGAAAAAAAATAATACAAAATAGTCGGAAATTATTTCTGTTTAAAGATCAATTCAATTAGTAGTTTTTCAATACTTCACAGTTTATCATATAATTTTTTTCTTGAATATTTGTGACAGTACGAAACAACATCATGAACAGTATATTACCTTCTGGACCTAAAATGCCCAACACTATTGTTTGTTCATGTAACCAGAGACAGGTGGGAAGTGAAACCATGTGATATAGAATTAGACTAAACATTAAACAGAAGGGATAATAATAATAATAATCATGATTATTATCATTATTACTGCTGTCATTATTGTAACCGAAGGGATCAGTGTGCAGAACCGCGACCTCACACCTTCAGGCCCGAGCTGAGTCTGAACACACCTCGAATGATTTGTTTAGATCAGATATTTCAGCAAACAGATTTCATAAGATACCAGCAACACTCCTGGTTCAATCAAAATCATTTGTCTTGGGAAAGAGATGGAAAATATGTTCTTTTGCCTTAGTCTTCTTTTTACAAACTTTTATTAATTCAATTGACAAGTCTTTCACTGATGAAATAGAATATTTTCTGCATGGTGAATCACATGGTGACTTAATACATTCCCTGGACAAATGTGCACATTAATTTTCCCATAAATTCCTGAGACCGTTTCTCAAACAAAATGATGACACCCCCTCAACCCCTGCACTCAGTTAACTACAAAAACCATGCGGGTAGCACCAGCAGTGGTGGGAAGCTCTGTCCTCACCTGCATCCTGGCAGAATTGACCCTTTTGAGGCAGTACATGTAGATGTCCTTGCCCTGCTGGTTGTAGAGCTCCAGAGACACGCTGGCTGCCTCCACTGCCTCAGGGGTGTTGGTGGTCAGCACCTTGATCCCTCCTGGCATCTGTGCCTGATAGGGCAGCTGAGCGTCAGCAGTGCTGCCCAGCAAGAGGCAGACGCCAAGCCACCAATAGCTCATGATAAGCTTTTGGAGCCCAAAGTGGAAGGAAAGGATGGATGTCGTAGGTTGGTGGAGCTTTTATAACAAAGCCCAGCCTACTTACCATATCTTTTGCCATCTCTGTCTTTTTTTCAACTAAAATGTCTTTGCAAAGACAACTTATTGTTCCGTTAACCATAAAGGAATACTTGTAATAATTGAATTTAAAAAATATTATTTAAAACACATTAAATAAAATTGTAAATGCAAAATATAGTCATTTTCTGTGGCAGGTTAAGTATCTGTAGTACTAGTGGTAGCAGTGTTAGCAGTATGATAGTATAAAAGGAGTAACAATTAAGAATGATAGCAGTAGTGGGAGTATGATAGTTGTAGTTGAATATGGAGATGGTGGTAACAGCAGTTACAAAAGTCATTATTGTTGAAGCAGTCATAACTTTGTCTAATTTTAAATGTGTTATCCAAAAAGTTAGCATATTAGATAAACATATTAGACTGTTTATTGTATGTAGTCTTCCTATAATGTGGTTGTTTATTATGTGAGTTAAAATCTCTATTTTATTTAGTAATACGAAGATTATTAAAGGTAGTAACAAAGGATTGCAGCATTATCATACAGAACCAGTATTAGCCGCAGCATAAATGGAATATTGGACATTATAGGAAATAATAAACCTGATGTAGTACAAGTCTAGGAGAGGAATGTTTTAAAATTAAAAATGGCATAAATGATACTGTAAAAATGGATGGGTTTGTTTAACATTCTATGGGCTAATTGACTCCCATAGAAAGTTTGATGTTCCAGCCAGATAATTCATACTCATTTTGTACATTTTTATGGCTCAGTAGTGAAATCATAATGAAAATCCTAATGTGCACCAAGTGACACCTGTGCAAGGAAATAGGCCAACAGACAAATTGATACCAAGAGTGGTGATTTAAGCCCTCTCTTGTCTCCCCCCACAGAGGACGTGACCGGCCACAAGGAACAACAAATGTAACTTTAGAAATTGGGGCACGGCGAACAATTTGCTGAAAAAAATCCATCTATCTCTTCTAGGCTTCAAAATAAGTATAATGGGCGAGGCGAAAGCTGAGGAGCACGGTCAGAGAAGGGGTCCCCGCTCTCTGGTGCAGGAGGGTGCGACCGGATACAGCTGAACAATGCATGGGAAAAAAGAGCAAGATCGTTCCCCATGTTAACATGTCAGGGAACACCTGCTAATTCTAAAGGAAGCGAAGTCATAGGTTCATGCTCTAAATACTCAGGGATCATCATCAAGACGAAAACCATAATAATCATTGGTTTAGATCACTCATGCACTGTTAAAATAATAATAATAATCATGATTATTATTATTGCTGTCGTTATTGTAATATGATATGATAATATGACTGTCAGACACATTAAGAGGGGATGTGTTAACATAACAACAAAACTTAGCTTATTTTTGCATATTGAGTGCTGCATGCAAAAGCATTTGATGTGCTGCGATAGTGTGTCAGCAAGCTAATTGCATCCTTGCATTGAAAACAATGGAATTCAGCAAACTGGCGTGTGAACTGCTGTGGTCCAGTATTCACATACTTGTGTAGAAGAGGCTGATGTTACAGTGGGTGTAACTACCGCCTGTCAGTCAGATTAGGGCAATCCTAGTAACATTTTTAATTGCTTCTGTAGGTTTCTGCAGGTTGGCTGCATGGTGAACAGATTAGAACCAATGTGGCCTAAACTTTGATGAATAGGGCTCCACCATTAGTGAGCTCTACAACTTTGTCAAAGCAACACCAAAGGCAACAGTATTCATTTTATGGACATCAGCACCACTGGACATAACTGAAAGTTTTAAATAAAACAGTTGAATGTGTTTAAGCAATAAATGTACAAATGTAGGCTATATTATAATTATAATTAAGTATTTAACCAAGCAATGTTCTAGCATGCATTAAACTGAGTTGCTATATTTCACATTTTGGATGACGGATACCACCAAATTCTACCCATGACAAGTTACCTAATTCCTTTTCTCTTTTCCTCTTCCTATTTTTTTCCATATTTGGACATTTTAAATGAACCCTCTACATCTAGCATGCACCAAGACAAATATTTCCTAACCCAGACCATCAAGGCTCTTTTATATTAAAGCCAGGATCCAAAGTTTTAATTTATAATGGTTATTGAACTCGATTAATAAAGGCAAACTGTAAGAGAATATACCCTTAGTGAAAACCTTACCAAATGCAAGATAAATACTAAAGCTTTCAGTAAATAGATGCTGTCAGAACGACGACAATGAATTCTCCAGAGATCACTGTTGCCCCCTCCCCATCTAATCCCTCCTCCTCCCTCACCCCCCAACAGCTACAATCTCTAGCCCCAATACACACTTACCCCACCTCTCTAAAAAAGCTTTATGAAAAGCCCAGCTTTGTGTGACTTGTCTCAATGTAATCAGGTTCACCAGATCTGTCTATTGCAGTCCTTTCATGTGCCACCACTGCTTCCATTTTGGGGCAAATTGTTTAAAAATTAAAAAAAAGTGCCAGATCATCCTTTTGAAAAAGATCCAAAAATACTTTTAGTTACTGTGTTCACAGAAGATCAAGCATCTTCTGCAGTCCCCCTCCCTTTCTTTGATGTCAGTTTTGGTGTGATTTGTCTCAGGTGTAGATCTACATCCATATAATGCCTTATTTATTTGAATACCCATTAAAATACTTTTTGAGTTATCACATTCACAATGTAAAGTATTTTCTGCAGCTGTGCAATGGGACAGCACATGTGAGAAACAAAATTGTCCAGCTAAATCCTGTTAAACTGGCTGTCTACTGACAGACTGATTGCTGTGAAGAGATCTTAGAATTGGCAACACTGTCTGGCATTATTACCACTGAGTCATTGATCCATGTTCCATAACCACTTACGTAGCAGACAGTCATGGTAAGTCTGTCCAAGGAAGTACAGGTTAGACACTGACATACATAGAGCCAGTGGAATCTGGAATACCTGGAAGAAACCCATACAAACACAAACCCCACATACACAAAACCAGGGAGAGAGAATCGAGCCCTCAACCCTGGAGGTGTGAATCTAACATGCTATACACTGTGTCACCACTACATTATACAGTTTTCTATTCATATCAACACATAGCTAGTAGCTACGTATGCCAGTTAATATTCCTTGGCAGAACTAAAAGTGTTCTTTTAGCAGTTAGATTATACACAAGACAGACACACTGTGTTGACAGCTACCCTCATCTGTCATTAACCCAGGAGCATCAGAAAATTGATATTGGTGCTTCTTTCTTTGTTTTTCTTCAGCTTGCGATCTTCTTTAGAATGTGATGTCCGTCCTCCTCAATCTATTAAGTAAAGAAAGACAAATGATTTTGGCCATATTTCTGTCTCTATCTCATCTATGCCCCCCTACCCGTGTACTGGATACAATTTACACTAACGCAGGTTTGGTTGATTATTTAATTTGACAACACGGAGGACTGATAGGAAACAATGGAGACAAGAATTTGCAGTGATTGCCACTGTCGTGCAGATAATTATGTCCAAACATACCGGTCATCTGAGGTGAAAGTACTTCAGGTTAAGGCACGTTATGGCTGGATCATTCAATGTACCTCCTAACATTTTAATGCTGATCTACACTGCAACTGCATTACTTATTTGGCTCCCGTGCTGCATGAAATCATTTTCTTCATCAGCATGAATCACTGCTACTACATTACTACAAAATAAAAGAGAAGATGTAATATGGTTATAATCTTTGTTCAGTTTAAAAACCTAAACCCACACACTTAAACTTAGAATTCCATTTATAGCCTATATAAAAGTAAATATTCTAGAAGCTTCTATATGCCTTAGAAGTCTTTGCACTGAGTTACCTGAGCTAACCCTGCTCATTAGACCCCGTGTCATAATGCACCTAATAAAGAAAGATCCATTGGCCTCCTTTCTGCACCTTTAGTATTCGCTGCCAAGGGTTGGCTCCTTTTGAAAAGGGAAATTGCAGGACAAAGACAAGTTTATCTGTTCTGGACAGTTCCTGGTGCTGAAGGCTGCGTATTTCCTGTTGCCGCAGGAACATTCTGCACCACAGCTGTAAAATGTCACAAAAGTCATTGTGCAGTTTCCTTATGACCAGGTACTGAAATGATGATGAATTGATCCTTTATTTGCCATTTGCAGAAGTGTAAGTACAAGTACATTGGAATGTTTCTCTTTGCCTACTCCATCTCCATGAGACACAGACATATATACAGGTGGAACGCTGAATGCTATGGAAAGTTGAGCCTCATGTTACTGTTGTACTTTTGTAAGTTTTTTTTTTTTATTCCATAATGTTTTTTCCCCTTTCATATTATGAAGGAATACAAAATCAAGAGTTAGCACAACGTAGTTCCACAATGTTCCACAAAAATTAAGTAACAACTGCTACGGTAACACACAAAACAGAATGAGCAAATTGCTGTGTTGCAAAACTATTGTATGACCTATGAGAATATCAACTATCACAGGAGGAAAGAAGAAGCTTCAAGTCAGAGAACAGTACAATGTACTCTTAAATATGAGCCAGGAAGGCAAAACTGGGTCAGGCTGACATTGCAGTGCATATAAGCCAAGAAATACTGCCCTCTAGTGGATAGATGCCCTCCTCATATTTTTTGCTAAAAGCCTTAGATGTTGCCTTTAACTATGGAAGTTCAATAGCATTCCTCCTGGTATATTTCATTAAACTCTGACATTTTAATGAATCACAATCCCAATGTCTTCTATTTCGTATTCATGGAGCTTGCATATTGATATGTCAGATCGAAAGGTAGGTACACTACATTCATCCATCAATCTTCCGTAACTACTTAAGCAGTACACGGTTACATTGAGCCTGAAGCCAATCCCAGTACAGGAGGCAGGGGACACCTTGGACTGGATGCCAGTCCATCACATAACACTGAAGGTAATTGAGAGACACTAGTTCACATAAACACTTGTTTTTAAACAGTAGAAGGACTCTCTATAAACACAAGAAAACATGCAAACTCCATGTATACAGAATCAAGCCAATGACTTTGGATATGTGTCGCTGCAATGCTAACCACTGGGCAAATATGCCACCGTTCTAGGTGTAATAGTCATTTGTAATTATTAAAGGGATTTAACATTACATATATTGATAACACTTTACTTGAGGGGCCACAAATAATGTAGTAGTACAACGGATATAAAAAGTGTACAAACCCCTGTTAAAATGCAGAGTGCAACTTTTTCTACATTTAATATGACCTATAACCTGTACAATTCAAATGAAAAACAAACAAATCTGTTAGGAGGAGTAATATAAAAATTTTAAACCGTACAATATGCTGGTTGCATAAGTGTGCACACCCTTAAACTAGTACTTTGTCAAAGCAACTTTTGATTTAATTCCAGCATTCAGTCTTTTTGGGTAAAGTCCTGCCATCAATTAAAGTGACTCTGAATAACCCCAAATAAAGTTCAGCTGTGTTAGTAGGATATTCCTAACATTTACTCAGTGGCATTCTACAGCAAAAGCCATGGTTAGCAGAGAGCTTACAGAGCATCATCAGGATCTCATTGTTCAAAGGTATCAATCAGGAGAAGGGTACAAAAAAATTTCCCACGGCATTAGATATTCCATGGAACACAGTGAAGACAGTCATCAAGAAGTGGAGAAAATATGGGACAACAGTGACGTTAACGAGAACTGGACATCCATCCAAAATTGATGAAAAGACAAGATGAAAACTGGGCAGGGAGGCAGCCAAGACGCCTACAGCAACACTGAAGGAGCTGCAGGAATTTCTGGCAAGTGCTGGTTGTGCACTATACATATGACAACAATCTCTGTATTCTCCATGTCTGAACTATGGGGCCCGGTCACAAGGAGGAAGCCTTTTCTCACCCAGGAATGGCTAAATTTTGCAATGAAAAACAAAATACACCAAGTCCCCAGAAGCATGTGGGAAAATGTGTTATGGTCTGATGAAACCAAAGCTGTGCTTTTTGGACACAATTCCAAAAGGTATGTTTGGTGCAAAAAACACACTGCTCATCACCAAAAGAACACCAGATCCACGGTGAAGCGCGGTGGGGGCGGATTCATGCTTTGGGGCTTTAGTCAAGGTGGAGGGAATTATGAACAGTTCCAAATACTAGTCAAGTTTAGCCCAAAATCTTCAGGTGTCTGCTAGAAAGCTGAAGATGAAAAGGAATTCAGTGTGACAACGACCCCAAGCATACATCCAGATCAACAAAAGAATGGATTCACCAGAAAGAGTAGACGTGGTACCCTGATGCCCTGGCTAAAACTACCCACTGTAACTGTATGAAATCTAGCCCCCTAATCATCTCCTATATCTAATTGCTGAATTCAGTCCTGCTCTTTTATCACCTTAACTACTGTGTTGTGAGTGTAGTGGCACAGGAGATTGCATCATCCGGTTGGGTGCTGCACAGTGGTGGTGGTTGAAATGGTTCCCTGTTGCTTCTGTAAGCACTTTGGGTGTCTTGAAAAGCACTATATAAATGTAACATTCATTCATACAAAGCTGTATCGCACAGCATGAGATCTATACTGAAGTTGAAAGTGTCAGTGACTGAAAAGGTTCAACTACTACTTCCAAGTAGGGTCAACTTCTACTTTCAGCAGTTCTGGTGAACATAAAAATTAATTTATTCAAAGGCAGAGCAGCGACTCAGTTGCTATAGCTTCCCCTATAGTCTCAGGACTCAGAAGCTCTACTTACATCTTACCTCTTCAGTTAAGCTTGGGTAGTTTATCGGCTGATAAATTTGACTTTTTTCTGCATTAGCCCAGCAGGTGGAGCCAGATATATTTACATGGATGATCTACATATCAGTGTTTCTCAAACAGGTCCTCGAGGACCACCAGGCAGTACATGTTTAAGCTCCCTCCCTAATCCCTGGGAGCTGGGAAGGAGCAAAAGCGCGGACAGTCTGGGGGTCCCTGAGGACCAATTTGAAAAACATATTACTCAGTGTTTTACTAAAATGTATTCATTGTTTAATATTATAAAAAAGACAAGAAGCTGAATGCAATTAGAAAAAAAGCAAGAACAAAAAACAGGTGTAACAGAGCCAATAAAACGTCTAATATCAGTTCCATCCTACAATGAAATTATCATTTGGGTAAAGGAAGCAAATGTACAGAAACCATTGTTTTGGCATCCCTGTGAAAAGCCATGTTTACCAGCCAAATGTACACAGAATGTCACTAGTCTGCAAGTTCAAAGCAGCTCAGATGTATAGCTAACAAATGCAACTCTGTTCCCAGCAGATTGAGTGAGGTTTGAGCTGTAATACAATGATGGAGGTTAACCAAAGAGTCATCTCCTTCTGACAGACAAAGTATACACTGTCTCCTGGAGAAAGTGAAATCTTACAAGGTTTTATTTTTTTGTTTTTTTTTTGGTATGAGGGCGTGTACAGGGAATATTTTCAGAATGATGTAAGCCTTCACCAGAGGATTTTCCAGGTGCACATGTTCTGTGCAAACAGACTAAGATCCAGAGATACATTCACTGACTCGTAGATGCAGAGAAGAGATAGATAAATGCCAAGGATCCAACTCATACTGTTCATACTTGAATTAGCAGAAATCACAAATTCAAAGGGACTCTCAACTTTCATTCACAGCTATGTTATCACAATGTAAACCTCAAATTTCACAGTTAATGTGTCATATTGTGGTCCTTGTATTGTGTCTTGCTATCAATAAACATTCACGTTTTAGGCTTAAACCCTGTGAAACACATCGCACAAAGTACTGAGTGCTGCACATGATTTTGAACCAACTGCTGTAGGTGGGATTGGGACTGGTTGGCTAGATGTGTGGAGGAGAATGTTCTGGTTTATAGCCATAATGTTCAGTTACTACGATCACATCTGTATGATCAACTGTTATCAAAAATATCTAGCCAGTCTCCTTGCAATGGGCATATGGGCAGTGCTCTTCTGCTTAGACAAAGGGAGCTTCAGCCTAACTTCATATTGAAGCAAAAGCACCATAACATCAGTTATAACAGCACCATTTTTTTATAAACTTAATGCAAGCAGTTACTCTTTTCACATTTTTACTGACAGAACATAATCATAAAAGCTGGCATTAGCTGTAATAAATGCTGCTGCTGGTAACTGTCCGTTACAACCACAGCCCTCTATCCTCACTTAACTCACTCGTAGCAGTACAGTTCACTCTCTAACAAGCAATTCACTCTCTGCCGTTTCCACAGGCCCTACTTCTACTTCCCTTTACTCAAAAATATCAAAAAAGCTCTCTGAATAAGCGCGTATACTAGCTACAGTATACTAATGGAAAAGCAGGAGGTGCACGGAAGATACACAAAGAATTCACTGTTATTTTGCCACATAATTTCCAGATCTGCATCCATAAAATTTGTCCCTAGTTTAAATAAGCAACTTCGTTGTGTATCACCTCCAAAATGGGTTTAAAAAAATCATCACGCTGCTCAACTGTTGTAAAGGTATTCGATATTTTAAACCAGGTCCGTCAAAACCGATTTTTTAAAAGTTACTTTCAATAAGTCATGCTGTAGAATTACTGGTTTAAAGTAATGTATATAGAAGTGTCAACGAAACATGTTGACATAAGATGCTTCTTTTATAGACCGACAAGATATATTAGTATTAATTTCATTGACCTTTACGGATACATGTGTACACATTCTCCCATTCATACAGATAGATATAAGATGCTGGATCTTATGTTATTCATATACAAAGCATAAAATACACAAATGAAACAAATGTGTCCGGATGTCAAGGTACAAGCAAGAGGCAGTCATCCAAATGTTTTCATACCAAAATTTATCATAGCTAAACAGATATGAATGTAACAGTAATCGGTTTGGGTGATCAACAGTAATCAAGGTTAGAGTTAAAGTATTGAAATTACTCATGTTATATCAGGTTTTATCTAGCGAGATTGTAAACACATGGGAAAGATATTACTCCTAAATCCGTACTGATGAAATTGGTATTTATTTGCTGAATCAGTACAAATACCAAATTTACGATCAACTTCTTTAGACTAAGTTAATTCCTGTCTACTATCTGTAGTCATGAGTGATTTAAATGTAAGTCTGTTAAATATATGATGGACATGACATGCACTTTTTGAGTAAACGTACAGTTTTTGAAAGAGCAGAATACTGTGTTTCTACTGGACATAATCCAACTCATTAACGAAATAAAATGTTACAAACGCATCACGTCTTAAAATTCAGGTACAGAGTCGCGCTCTCCCTGCTTGAGTGTCACAGAAGCGGCTTCCAGCTCTTTCAATTGGGTCTTAAACGGGTGGTTTTTCCCCAGCAGCTCCGATCGGACCGCTCTTTCACTGTCTGACCGCAATCCGATCGTGCTGTTGCGGGACAATCGTGCACTCTCTTTTCTTTCTTCTGTTGTATTGAGTCAGGTTTATGGTAATGAGAAGCCCGCAAGGCACGGGAGTAGTAGGAGCCATTTTGTACAGTCATTCACAAACAGAGGAGGAGTGCAAAGCATAAGCGGGCGAATTAAACTCTTCTGGGCAGCAGTGAAAGCATGGATTTAACCCACCAGAAGAGACGGACTCGAAGGAAAGTTTGAGGGACGGACACGATAAATATACGGCAAGCGAAGGAGACATGAGGGAACTGTGTTCAGCGGAGATGATCTTCACTAAGGGGTACGTACTGCTTGTTGTTACCGGGCTACTGAAACTCGTTGCTTTGTCGGAAAGCTACAACGTGCACATCGGCGAAGATGTGCAGCCTGGAACCACAATTGCAATCACAAAGCTGAGTAGGAACTGCACCCTGGACCAAGTGATTTCCCCTAAATTTACGCGGACCTTCTTACGGATAGATGGGGTGGCAGGCACCGTGATGGTTTCGGAGCCATTAGACTGTAGCGGTATCCCTTCTAACCCTTTTACAATTTATACTACCGTGGACTGCACAGACGCATCTATCCCTGGATTCAGGCACCTGATAACCAGCCGCTACGACGTTCACGTACACGGCGCCGATTGTCGCAGTAAGCGTGGGAAAAAGGCGCAACGCGATATAGATATAATCAGCCTACTGGATGTACACAATCACCAGCCTAGGTGTTACGAATCTGAAATTCCTCTCTTTCGAATACGGGATCTCCTGCCCACCTCTAAGGTTCGCGGCGGTTTCCACTGCCGCAAATCCGGTCTTCCCGAATTGCACTTCTCGGGACAGAGGTTGGTGGCTTCTAAGCGGTTCTGCTTGAAACTTGGAAAACTGCGTGAGATGGATTTGCGTTGCCGGAGCTGTTCATCCACGGGGTTGTGCCTTAGCATGGAGGAACTGAGCGGAGTTATTCAGGGAGACCCAGTGTCTGTGCACTGGCGAATAGGTATTGGGTCATTTGAACAGGACCACTTAAAGAGGGTCCTTCAGAAGGCTGCACATTCAACTGCAGGCATAGCAAACCGCAGGAAAAGGAATGTAAACACAAGCCCCCAGTTCCAGCCGCCCATGTACCAGGTATCTGTACCTGAGAATAAGCCCAATGGGACACCTGTTGTGGTGCTGAAAGCTGTAGATATTGATGAGGGGGAAGCTGGTAGGCTAGAGTATTTTATCGATGCACTATTCGATAGCCGCTCCAACAGTTTGTTTGCAGTGGATTCTGTCACTGGTGCTGTGACCACGGCTGAAGAGCTGGACCGAGAGACAAAGTCAACGCATGTGTTCCGGGTGACAGCAATGGATCACGGTACACCACGGCGCACAGCCATGGCGACCCTCACAGTCACTGTGAGCGACACAAATGACCATGACCCTGTTTTTGAGCAGCAGGACTACAAGGAGAGTGTGCGGGAAAACCTGGAGGTGGGGTACGAGGTCCTCACTGTGCGGGCAACTGATGGAGATGCCCCAGCCAACGCCAACATCCTTTACAATGTCCTCAATAACAGTAGCTCCAATGGTGTGTTTGAGATCGACCCCAGATCTGGGGTGATTCGTACCAAGGGACCAGTAGATCGGGAGGAGATTGACTCCTACATGTTGTTGGTGGAGGCCAATGACCAGGGTCGAGACCCAGGGCCACGTAGCTCCACAGCTACCGTCTACATCTCAGTGGAAGATGACAATGACAATGCCCCACAGTTCAGCGAGAAGCGCTATGTAGTGCAGGTGCCTGAGAACATGCCACCCAACTCTCACATCCTACAGGTGACCGCCACAGACCGAGACCGTGGCAACAATGCAGTGGTGCACTTCAGCATCATGAGCGGAAACACCCGGGGCCAGTTCTACATTGATGCACAGACTGGTAAGATGGACTTAGTCAGCCAGCTGGACTACGAGGCGAACAAGGAGTACACACTTCGCATCAGGGCGCAAGATGGCGGTCGACCACCCCTCTCTAACATTAGTGGCCTTGTTACTGTGCAGGTGCTGGATGTCAACGATAATGCTCCTATTTTCGTCAGCACCCCCTTTCAAGCCACTGTCCTAGAAAATGTGCCTCTAGGCTATTCTGTCATCCACATTCAGGCCATTGATGCTGACTCGGGAGAGAACTCAAGGCTGGAATACCGGCTTATCGAGACAGCACCTGGTTTCCCATTCTCCATCAACAACAATACTGGCTGGATTGTGGTGGCAGCTGAGCTTGATCGAGAAACTGTTGACTTCTATAACTTTGGCGTAGAGGCTTGTGATCATGGCTCCCCCCCCATGACCTCTACTGCGAGTGTGAGCATGACCATTCTAGATGTGAACGACAACAACCCTGAATTTACTCAAAAGTTCTATTATATGCGGCTGAATGAGGACGCAGCAGTGGGAACTAGTGTAGTCACGGTGTCAGCGGTGGACAGGGACATCAACAGTGTAGTAACATATCAGATCTCCAGTGGCAACACACGCAATCGCTTCTCCATCACCAGCCAGAGTGGTGGTGGCCTAATCACTCTTGCACTACCTCTGGATTATAAACTGGAGCGGCAGTACGTCCTAGTAGTTACAGCGTCTGATGGCACGCGCCTTGACACTGCCCAGGTGTTTGTCAATGTAACCGATGCCAATACACACAGGCCTGTATTCCAGAGCTCCCATTACACTGTCAACATCAACGAGGACCGACCGATTGGTACCACAGTTGTGGTCATCAGTGCCACAGATGAAGACACAGGCGAAAACTCCCGCATCACTTACTATATGGAGGACAGCATCCCACAGTTTGACATTGACCCTGATACTGGCGCTGTCACAACAAAAATGGATTTGGACTATGAGGACCAGGTCTCCTATACACTTGCCATCACAGCTCGCGATAATGGTATTCCGCAAAAGTCGGATACAACATACCTAGAGATTTTGGTCAATGATGTAAATGACAATGCACCTCGGTTTCTTAGAGACCAGTACCAGGGATCAGTAATGGAAGACGTTCCTGCCTTCACCAGTGTGGTGCAGGTCTCTGCCACAGATCAGGACTCTGGGCTGAATGGGCGCATCTTCTATACTTTCCAAGGTGGGGAAGATGGTGACGGTGACTTCATCATCGAGTCAACATCAGGGATTGTACGTACTCTGCGTCGGTTGGATCGAGAAAATGTGCCAGCATACAGCCTCCGTGCCTTTGCAGTGGACAAAGGTCTCCCCGCACTGAAAACGGTCGTGGACATTCAGGTGAATGTCCTGGATGTCAATGACAACCCACCAGTGTTTGAGAAGGATGATTTTGACATTTTTGTGGAGGAAAACAGTCCCATTGGCTTAGTGGTTTCACGGATAACTGCCTCTGATCCGGATGAGGGGAGCAATGCCCAGATCATGTATCAGATTGTAGAGGGCAACATCCCCGAGGTCTTTCAACTAGATATCTTTTCTGGGGAGCTGACAGCCCTGACGGATTTAGACTATGAGATTCGCTCTGAGTACATCATTGTGGTGCAGGCCACCTCTGCCCCTCTTGTGAGTCGGGCCACAGTACGTGTCAAGTTGATCGACAAGAATGACAATCTGCCAGTGCTCAAGAACTTTCAAATAGTCTTCAACAACTATGTTACCAACAAGTCCAGCAGCTTCCCAACTGGGGTAATTGGATGCATCCCAGCGCATGATCCAGATGTTTCAGACCTGCTGCAATACCGTTTTGAAGCAGGAAATGAACTAAATTTGGTCATCCTCAACCAGAGTACAGGTGAAATTCAGCTCAGCAGCGCATTGGATAACAACCGTCCCCTGGAGGCCACCATGAGAATCTCTGTGTCAGGTAAGGTCACCATCTGAATGTTTTTGGATCTAAGTGCTGAATTTGAGGTGTTTTTATAGTAATTTTATGAATTATCACTCTTTAATGGTAAGAGAGGTTCATAGGGGTTGTAGGAAAGGGTTCTGCAGGATTGCTTAGCTGAAGTCAGTGAAAACTGATTGTCATTGTGTGTGTGTGTGTGTTTTGAGAGCACGTAGGCAGCTAGTCTCATGAAATTGTAGCATGACCGCTGTTACTTCCTGTTAGGTGATAAAAAATCGTTCCCCTTAATACAATTTATAAGCATAGTGCCTGTCTTGAAACCTCTATGTGAAGGCCTTCGTTTAATGAGCAGCAGTTAAATAACTGAGGTAACAAGATGTGATTAATGAAGCAGTGCTGGCAAATGTGTCCTTGTGGTTATATTGCCAGTTTCAAATTACTCTCTTACCGTCCATCTCCATGTGCTCCATATTAAAATTTAAAAAGTGCATCACAGTGTAGCCCGCAGAAGGACTTCTGGGTAAAGACCTGTGGTTCAACGAATCTCATCTGATGTTTGCATTTATAATGAAGGTGACTGACATCCCTGTGGCCTGGAGGCCATGTGGTTGATTGTCTCAGTAAAATGTGTTGATAACACGTGAACTTAATTTGTTATTTGCCTAATTAATCACAGCAGTTGTTGTCTTGTAGTTCTACTCATTGTGAAACTGTAATTGCCGCAGCACCAGGTGACCATGTGTTCTCTCTGTATTCAACTTAATTACTAATTATTTTAGTTTAGGAATGACAGTTAGGCTGACAAGATTGCTGTGTGGACAGGATACATTTTCTATAACACTTTACATGCTAATGAGATTAATATTTTACTTTTACAGAATAGTTGTTTGAATGCCTTTATATGACATCAGCAATTTGCAGGATAAAAGTTAATTTCTAAGGGAAAAAGGGGTTTAGAAAACAGTTATAGGACCCCTGAAACTCTGAATGAGCCCACTGTGTATAGAAAATGGATGGACAGATGGATGTTTTTGGATATTAGTTATCATACCATGCTTCTTGTAGAAAAACAAAACTAATTGCAGTGCAACCTGAAAAGATGCAGGGAGATTTTATGGAGGCGGAGCTTCTTAATACCACGCCATGGACCTGCCGTTAGCTCAAGATGAATGGTGGAGATGATCACCCCTCACTGGCATGTAGGGCAGCCGGTGGCACGGCCGTTAAGGGCAGACCGTCTGCCTCGGTGCTTTGCTGCACGTGATCTAAATTCTTCTGACAATCCCATCTCAGATGTGTAGGTTTGTTATTCATGTACCAATTGAGTACCTCCATATTAATAACAGTGATGATAGTCTGATACTGAACGTCAGTGGAGATGTGCAGAGAGGTGTTGCTCTGACTGGCCAAGGCTGACTGGCTTGCATATTTGGGCCCATTACAGTGGGCCTGCATTCTCTGAGGCTGCTTGGGCTTCCCTCCTTGGGGGGGGGACGAGGTTGGTGGGATCTTCCTGGTTACAGACTGATGCCGTAAGCAGTGTCGTGGGAGCACAGGTGGATGAGGGGGCAATAACAGCCAGCACTGAGTCCTGGGGGGAGGGGACAGCTGTAGCTCATAGCATCCAATTAGGAGCTCGGTTAGCCTACCGGACCAGCACCTGCTGGAATATCTGTGTTGGCACCTCCCATGGAGAGCTTGGGGGAGGGGCTTTTCTCTTTATCACTTTTTTTTTTTAACGTCTGTGCAGGGGAGGGGGAGGGAATGAGGTTCAGAAGGACAGACAATGTTCGCGGGGCATTTAACAGGGAGAGATCTGATTTCCTTTGTTTTGCCAGCTGCCAATGCTGGGTGAGGCTCCATGCGACCCCAGCCTGGAGCGTATGGTCCAGGGCAGCCAGCTCCCCCCACTGCTCTCTGCTCCTCACACATTCAGCTCCATCATCTCCCCCAAATCCCCCCCCCCCCCCAATTTCTCATGGGCACAGGCATCAGCAAGCTGTCTTTCCCCAGGACAGTTGGAGGCTGTGAGGCAGGCAGGGCTGGATGATTTGGGTCGATGCTGGGGGTGGGGGGTAATGGAGAGGACAGTCTGAATGTAAATGACCTTTGGGGGCGGGGGGTGGAGACTGCCTAGGAGAGAGTGACCCGGCTTCCACCATGAAAAACCTCTTAAAAAAAAAAGAAAAGATCTGCCATGCTCGTGTTGCCGTGTTTTTAATAAATATATTGAAAAAACTGACGCAGGCCTGTGCTTACAAAGAATTTAATTCCACTCGTTATTTAATACACATCGATATTTACTAATCAACTGCAAAAGGCTGAGTTTTTTTTTCGTGAGTGATTTGAAATGGCAGTCATTTATATTTATACAGCTGTAGTAATTGCATTATAAAAATGATCTTGGTTAGTAGTTGATCTTAAGTTGGAACATCGGAAAGCTTATTTTTCATACATGCCCATATTTACGGTCGAGAGCAAAGCTTGGACTCTTATTGCAGGGTCAGGCTTTTTGGCCGGCATCCTTGGAGCATTTTGGGGAGGGGGTTAAGGGCATTATTCACGGGTCTAACGGGGACTTCACTCTCCTGCCAAGGCCGGCGCTCAAGCCGTCGACCTTCCAGACGGCCACAAAGACCTAATCATTGAGCCACACACTGCTCCTATAGTGCTATAGCAGAAAAGGTAACAGATGGGTCATCGGGTCACTTTATTACTGTGGGCCTCTCTGTCTGCTTAGTGCTGACCTTAGCTCAGCGAGGTCCAACAATTTACTCACACAAGGTGCAGCTTACCTGATGCTGGTGCGTAAGACAAACAGCAGCGTGAATGGGGCTGTTTACACAGAAAACTCTGTTGGCTGATTGTAGCAAGAACCAATTGGTTAAGCTGAACTTTTGTATCGAGCGCTAGGTAGGTAGCCTACCATAAATTTTTATATAGTTTCTTTTGCATTTTTAAAAAAAAAATATTTCATAAATTCCTTAAGTATTAATTTACTATTACTTTATTACTCTTTGTATTTTTTGCACATTTGAAGTGAAGTGACCAGCCCATTCACAGCTGTTCTTTCCTTACTTTTCCACTGTATATCCAGTCTTAAATTGCATGCTTCAGTATTTAAAATTATTCTGAATGTTAATTGGTGGTACAGCGGTGCAGTGGTTACAAACACACACTGTTGCCTCACATCTGAGTTTGAGGGTCCGCTAGAGCCGCAGAGTCTGCATGTTCTCCCAGTGTTGCCATGGGGTTTCCTCTGGGTACTCTGGTTTTCCCCCCACAGTCCAAAAGCATGCTGAGATTAAGGTACCAGCTTGCCCGTAAGTATGCCTGCATGTGTGAGCATGTCCTGCAATGGGTTGGCACCCCATGCTGGGCTGTTCCCTGCCTTGCGCCCTGTGATGGGTTGGCACCCCATGCTGGGCTGTTCC
>JAODUD010000107.1:9025745-9037091 GCA_026784285.1 Stomatorhinus walkeri
TTGAGATACGAGCAAATTGACATACGTGCAAGGTTACGGAACGAATTAAACTCGTATCTCGAGGTACCACTGTATTTATATAGGCCTTACCAGAGCAAAGTGTGTATACATTTTAGTGTGTATACATTTTACATCCGACGAAGCCTAGTGTCACATCATTTCCCAGGATGCTTTGCAAAGAAGCACTTTTGCAACAACAACCCCTGTCAAAATGGAGGAACCTGCGTGAATCGATGGGGCACCTACAGCTGTGACTGCTCCCTAGGTTTTGGAGGCCGGAACTGTGAGAAAGGTAAGAGGAGAGGCAAGGCAATTCTCTTTTGTATTCATGACCTGGAGAGCTTCTGGAAATTTATGGCTACATATACAGAAACTCCGAAGAGTGTATCCTCAGTAATAAATAATAAATATGTAAGATATTCTGGCCTTTGAGATATAGCAAATGGTGATGTTCTAATCTTCAACAGAGGCCCTATTCACACCTGGTATTAGCATGCATTCTGGGTGATCCGATTACAAATGGACAGCGCTAATTAACAGGCGTGAACGCACTGAAAATGCATCCAATCGCTCAAGCCACATTCAGAGGTAGTCTGGGACACACATGGCCGCAATCTTATAGCAGCGTGAACGCAAATGTGTCCCAGGTTGCACTGAGGGACCATCTACTCAGCTGACGTCCACAAGTGAGCGAAAGACCGTACATATGCATTAACCGCACGAGCGGTATTTAATGAATGATTTATGTCTGGATGTCTGTCAGTGCAGAGTGGCCCACTGTTTAGTAAACTGCTTTGGGAAAAAAAATGCATCTTTTCCCCTACAAAACCAAAAAATAAGTTTGAATCTACTGAGTAATTGGTTTAATATCGAACTGTCACGACCCATTTGCATGAGAACCCTGTCAAAAGTGCACATTGTTAATATCCTGTGGAAATTCGGGAAGAATAAATTGTATAAGAAGTAATTTGTTAAAAATGTTTTGGAATTTGCATAGATCTTATTTAACGCTCACTCTGATGGAGCTTCCTTATTTATGTCAGAGCTGCTCCACACTTTAATATCGGTTAATTGGTGATGGTAAAAATGACTGTACTGTAAAATTAAAGCGTGTGGGTAAGAGTGTGTGTCCAACAGCCTAGAATATGGATATCTCAGTAAAAACATAAAATAGGATTGTACGTAGAAGACAAACATAATGAAATATAATACCTTTTTTGGAATTATTTAAAAATAAAAGGACATTAATTATTGAAATATTTATTTATGGATATTATTATTTGTCTAATTTTGAGTGTTATGATGTTCCATGCAACATTTTCGGCAGTTTGGTTATCCTGAAATGTGCACATAGCTTTTGATTTCTTACACTTCATCACTTAATATTTGGTCGATTCTGCAAACAGAAGCGATTTATGTGCTTATTTAAATAAGTTTCAAGAAAGTGAGATCTGATTACAAGAGCATCCAGAGATGCATGTTAATGCCAGGTGTGAACGGACGTATTTAATGCTGTCCACCCAAGAAGCATGTTAATGCCAGGTGTGAACGGACGTATTTAATGCTGTCCACCCAAGAAGCATGTTAATGCCATGTGTGAACGGACGTATTTAAGAAGCATGATAATGCCAAGAAGCATGTTAATGCCAGGTGTGAACAGGGCCAGAGGTTTCTACTTTGCAAAAAAATAAATAAATAAATAAAGAACAGCTGCCATATTTCTTTATCGTTTTAAGATCAAGGCAGTTTTGGTGCAGACAACATTTTTATAATGAATCAGGCAATTATCCTGAGTTGGGGACTCTCTCTCTCTCGAGGTCAGAGGTGTAGAATAAGGAGTACAAAGGGACTGGGTGCTCGATTTTTCATTTACTAGCCTCACAGGGTTCTGAGGGGCAACACCCACCATCTCCTGTAGGTCCCATGTGGCCACATAGAGTGTCGTACGCAAGATAAACACTGATCTCCGTGGCAACGTGCATGTGAACATGTGGGTCTAACACAGCCGGACGGGGACATGCTTGCCTGTATTACTTGTTATTCACTGCGACTGTCGCGGCTTATGTTAAGTTTTTAAGGCAGAGCGTTTGTATCACAAGCCTAGAATGTTAACTGCTATGCTAAATGAACCTTGGTTCATTGGTAGTGTGAACTGAGGGAATATTAAGCTAATTAGTAAACTATTCTGGGGTGAAGAGCTCCTCTCCTACCTGCAGTACTGCAACACACCACCAGAGGATCCATATTCCTACTGTAACCATGGCTGCATGCTGTCTTAATTTATGAGCAGAGGAGGGATGGGAGTACAGTGACATGATTCTCCATCTGAGGGAATTTTGTTGGTGTGTGGTGGAGAAGAAGTATTAATGAGATTGCAGCTGTATGTCTGGCTTCTCTTTCTGAGCTGAAGCCTCACCTGGGCTCCCTGGAGACCATTATCTGGAACCAACTAGGACTTTTAAATTATGGACTTGAACTGAATTCCAATTTAATACTGAACCAACTTTAGCTTAATGTTGCCGAGTGGATCTTACCATGCAGCCGAAGCAATGACACTTTCAGACTATTTTTACATCTTCACTTCTTTTAAAATGATAAATTAATCATTAATCTTGAATTAATTTCAATGTGAATACATCTTCATGCACTCTGGTCGCCCAGAGGAGGATGGGGTCTCCTTCCAAGTCTGTGTTCCTCCCAAGGTTTCTTCCTGCTAGAGGGAGATTTTCCCTGCCACTGTCGCCTCCGGCTTGCTTGGTGGGAGTCAGGGTCGGTTATATGTGAAGTGCTTTGTGACAATGACTGTTGTTAAAAGCTCTACATTTGAATTGAATTGAATTGAATTGGCACGATCAGCAGAGCCATAATTGGATAAGTGACTGACAGCATCTGTGTGGTTGTGTATTTTGGAGCTTCAGCCCTATTAAGGGCACCAGGTGGTATCCATACCTGTGTTTATGCTGCCCTGTAACCGATTCTGAATGGGGGTTTGACCTTAATCTTTACCCCTGTGTGTCCTATACTGCAGTCACGATGAGTCCCCACCGTTTTCAAGGCAACAGTTTCATCCACTGGAGCAGACTGGAAATGGCTGTTATGGTGCCCTGGTATATCGAGATCATGTTCCGCACGCGGCAAGCTAGCGCCATACTGCTCCATGTGGAGGGAGGACCTCATCACAGCATCACTATCCAGGTATAAAACTGCTGCATAAATATGAATTGTAGTTTTGAATGCAGTTATTGTGCCTTGTATTGTTCTTGAGAATTAGTTTTTTATCCAACTTGCTCTGTAATACCATCTTTCTTCAAATAAATGTTGCACGGATGTTAGAGCTGTTATGTTTGTACATACTTGTACGCATTTCACTAATAATGAAACATTATTACCAGCTTCTTATTGTTTAATATAAGATTTTTATGCAGCTTTCTAAATGATTTCCTTTAATTTAATAAAAAGTTGCAGTACTCAGGCATTTTGACTGCTTTATTGAACATTTGGACCGTTTGCAAAATTGCCGATACTTAGCGGAAGAGGGTTGAGGGGAGAATTGATCGTCAGTTCAAAGGTCATATGGCCCCTGTGTAGCTCCAGGATGGCGGGCTGCTCCTGTCGCTGCAGTTCGATGAGGACGACACTAGCCTGCTGCATCTGGATGAGCTCAAAGTCAACGACGGAGACTGGCATCAGCTGCAGCTGGAGCTGAGGGGGGGGGGGCGGTCAGGGCACCCCATGGCTCTCGTCACCCTGGATTACGGCCTGCACATGGTGATGTATACAGACGCACAAAGACACGGACACACGGGCAGGGGGCGCCGCGTGTACTGATGGCGTGTGTCTCTGTGCCGCGCAGACGAGCACAGAGCTAAGCGGGAAGCTGGATGGACTGATTCTGCAGACTCTGACTGTGGGCGGAGTGCCCCAGGAGGCCGGCTCAGTGCTCCAGGGGTTCCGGGGGTGCGTGCAGGTGGGTGCTGGCCGGGGAGTGGCAATATTGGTAAAGGGGGGGTGGGTAATCGCGGTGGCGGGACAGGGGGAGGTGGCGCACATGTGATGCGAGGGAATTCGGTCTCTCCTAGCGCACGGGGGTGTGTCTCCTTTCACTCAGGGTGCAATGTGAGGGTGTGAGTGTGTAGGTCTTTCGGGTGTCCTGGAGTGTGGTTCTCCCTGTCTGAGGTGCACCTCTCTCTAATCTCCGATGGCACCCCCTGCAGGGCGTGCAGGTCGGCAAGGCCTCGGCCAGCACCATATTCCTCTCTATGACGCAGGCCGAGAGCCACTACGTGGAGTCTGGCTGCAGCCTTCCAGACCCATGCGACTCCAGCCCCTGCCCATCCAGCAGCTACTGCAGCGACGACTGGGACAGTTACTCCTGCAGCTGTGACCCAGGTGCGTGACCTCTGTCCATCCCGTCATCATTGCTATCACCATTAGCAGTACCAGTAAAGATCAGGTAGTAGAAATCCAATAACTTCTTTATTAAATTAATCGCCAATATCTCCTCCTGTTAGGTTACTATGGTGAGAGCTGCACAGACGTCTGCTCTCTGAACCCCTGCGAGCACCAGTCGGCCTGTACAAGGAAGCCCAGCTCGTCCCACGGCTATACCTGCGACTGCCCCGCCAGCTATTTCGGCCAGTACTGCGAGAAAAGGTGAGGGCGCCGGCCACCGTTTCTGGGGGTAAACTCCCCCACATTGCTGTGGCAGCAGGTCTGGGATCAGCGGGCATGCCTCTGTACCCAGGATCGACCTGCCGTGCCCACGGGGCTGGTGGGGACACAAGACATGTGGCCCATGCTCCTGCCAGACTGAGAAGGGCTTTGACGCCGACTGCAACAAGACCACGGGGGAATGTCGCTGCAAGGTACGTGTGCCTGTCGCTTTAAGGCTCCCCACCCGCCTTCAGCTCCATGCATTTCCTCCTGAGATCCAGGGTCGGTGAGGTTACACCCCCACACATGTGCCGTCCCCTAAACGTCCTGTTTAAGGAGCAGCAGGACTAGTGCCATGTACAATACGAGAGTTATAAACAAAAAGATAAATGAACTGCTGAATCTCTGAAACAGAGTGAAGCATAAACATAAAACATGTAATGAACGAGGCGGTGAACTAGGCAGGATTAAACCACCTTTCCTTCCCGAAGAGGCTCCACTCCTTTGGCACATGCAGGTTCCTGTCACAGCAGCTCTGCCGGTCCTTTGTTCTGGGTGCTGTCTTCCCGGCTGTAGTAGGCTGGGGCAAACAAACTATACAAGAGCAGCCGTACAGGACAAGGACATCCAGCTTGTACCATGTTTCAACCTATTTAAGTCATTAGCTCTGCACCCCATATTCCGAACTACCTCATGCATAATTTTGCATTAACTGTAACTTTATAATTTATAGGATTTATTGTATATGTTTTATTTAAATGCTAACTTAATTTCATTCATTGACCCTGGACTTGTACTCAGCACAATAATAATAATAAAATTCAGTCTAATCTGACTGGTATCCTGAACAGCAGCTGACACCCCTACATACTTCCCTGCCCCCCCCAAAAATGCTCATTCGGTGTCAGACTCATACAGGATAGCGGTTCCTTGTCTCGCCCCACCCTCCAGGACAACCACTACCGGCCCTCAGGCAGCGAGACCTGCCTGCCGTGTGACTGTTACCCCATAGGCTCCTTCTTGCGGGCTTGCGAGCCCGAATCCGGCCTGTGTCCCTGTAAGCCGGGCGTCATCGGCCGCCAGTGTGACCGCTGCGACAACCCCTTCGCCGAAGTCTCCCCCAATGGCTGCGAGGGTGAGTGAGCAGTCCAGCAGGCATTAAGTGGAGCAGGTATAGCTGCCAATCTGACTGTGTGCTCAGACTATACGGGTGAAAAGACCAAGGTTCCCTGGATGACACCTACTGGTCAAATCCTAAATCGCAGCTGGAGTCACACTCATGGGTATTGAACAGTGTTTCCCAATTCGGTCTTCATGGAGGGAGCAAAAATGTGGGTCCCCCAGATTGGGAAACAATGGTATGGATAGATGGGTGGATAGATGGATGGATGGATGGATATAGTTTTTGAGGAGAAAATTGTGAAAATTGATCTCATTTACTTTTTGGCAGACATAGCTAGTGATGTTTGCAAAATTGTTTAAATAAAATACAAATTAAGGCTAGATTGTACGAACATGCATTGAATTTATCTTGGGTTAGACTTAATCTGAGGTTAGTCAGAAACACGTCACATGTCATAATTTTAACACTGGATTAGTTAAACGAGTTTAAAAATGATTAAAATAGGATTAATTTAGCATCTGCCATGTGGACTCCAACAAAATGTAATAGTTTCTACCCTAACCACACTTTTGCTTTGCATTATGCTGATTTACTTTTATTTTTCACACACAACTTGGACATTAATTGAGCAGTAGTATTTCCATTAAAAAAGTTCATGGGTTAAACTTCACACATAATTTCATATGAAAAACAATGGAGGATAAAAGTCATTATCATTAAGTTACATGTGAGTTACTGGGGGATTGATGGGGAGCAAAATGGGACGCGGCCCGTTATTTACATCTTACCTACATGACCCCTGCTATGTTCATGATTCATATTCATTACATCTTCCTGCATGATAACTCATCTAACCCTTCCCACTGGGGTATATGACATCCTCGGAAATGATCGGAAAACTCACCCTTGTTTTAAAAAATTCAGTTGGTTCTATCCTGTCTTGAATTTTCACGCGGCACTTTTTCCTCCAATCCCATCCAGCAAGGAAATGTAGCCACATTGTCAGTAAAACTGAAACAGTCCTAACATGAACCTCCTCAAGGGGTGGTTTAAACATGACTGCTAATCCAGCTTTAATACAACGTTTAAATTCACTGGTGCAACAGACTTGGATTTAATATAGGTTTAAGTGGAAATTACACTGAGATTACCAAAAGTTTAGATTTATCCAGGAGTAAGTGTAAACTAGGCTTGGTGCAGCTAGATTAGTAGATTAGAATCTTGATTTAATCCAGTTCAAATGTTAAGCTATATTGGTGCAAGCCAGCCTGAGTATTGTATTTTAAATGGATTAGCTTCTCTCAAGGAAGCTTAGAGGAACAGAAGAGGGAAACGTTCTGCTCCTTGAATTGCTATATCTGAACACTGGCATTTGCTGTAATAATATTGAGTGTCACTAAGTGTCACTTTCTCCTTGACTCGCCTGCTGCTTTTCCCTGCAGTTATCTACGACAGCTGTCCCCGCGCCATCGAAGCCGGTATCTGGTGGCCCCGGACGAGGTTTGGTCTGCCTGCCGCTGTAGCCTGTCCCAAGGGTTCCGTCGGTACGTCTGTCAGCGATACAGTGAATAATCCTGTTCGAGGCACAAAGGCACTGGCTATAAGTGTTAGGCTGGGCTGAAGCATCAGTTGTCGCAAGGAGCTAAAATATGAGACCTGACCGGCTGTCAGCTTTAATCTTTAGCGAGGGACCAGGTTTCATAATTCTTTGCCTGGGCGAGTTGATGCCGTGTGTGGGGATCACCTTGTCAGTAATGTTAGTTTCACACAGTGAAGGTGATGTCACCCTCCCTCCACCCCCCAGGCACCGCCATACGCCACTGTGACGAGCACAAGGGCTGGCTGTCCCCCAACCTCTTCAACTGCACGTCTCTCACCTTCGCCAGCCTCAAGACCATCGTACGTGTGAATCTCACTTCAACTTGTGTGCTTTTCCTGCTGTTTGCCCAAGCCAACCCTTAAATGCTTCATGAGAGATGCTGTTCAACTCCAGCACCATAACGTCAAATCCAAAAGGAGAGTCAGGAGTGACTTGTATTATTAGGATTCTCAAAATGAGTTTATGACAACTGTCATAGCCATGAACCCTAAAAATATTTAACTGAAGGAATTATTTAGTTCAAGGGGCTAAGGAGTCATGGTGTTAATTTAGAAAATTCCAAGTACATCGTAAGGACCATAATTGAATGAGTTTCAAAGGTTTTTATTTAACTACGTATATGTAGCAATAAAGTACCGTTTATTTTAATTGCCAAGGTTATTTATCAGTGTAAGACTAATTTGGCTACTTGGGACTGGAGGTATGATCTGCTGAGACCTATTGCTTGACATCCAAACTGATATTCATTCTTAACAGAAGATAATACCAGATGATGTCATTTGGGTCTATATGTAAAACTACCCTGTCCTTGGATGAAGTGGCAGGCTTTCTTACCTGGCTTACACAACCAGTAACAAACCAGAAATAACACAGCGCAGTGTCACCTAACCGGGGCCTTGTTATGCTGTGCCGCAGGCAGATGAGCTGGCAGCGAACATATCTGGCCTGAACCCAGGGAGGGTGCGGCAGGCGGCAGCCATGCTGAATAATGCCAGCCAGCACACGCAGGCCTACTACGGCAGCGACGTGCGGGTGGCCTACCGCCTGCTGCAGAGCCTGCTCCAGCACGAGAGCAAACAGCACGGCTTCGGCCTGGCTGCCACTCAGGACGTGCACTTCAACGAGGTCAGGCACAGTCACGCGCAACCACACTCATGCCATAATATCTATAAAGCCCAACTGAGCTGAACCGATCGAGACCAATGGCTTGTGAGAATCCTAGTGCAGTCTAGGTTTACCCGGAACCCTCACCCCTCCTTGCAGAACCTGCTGCGGGCAGGTAGCGCCATCCTGGCCCCGGAGACCCGGCCGCACTGGGAGCTAATCCAGCAGACGGAGGGCGGCTCTGCACTGCTGCTGCATCGTTATGAGACTTACGCCAACACGCTGGCTCAGAACATGCGGAAGACGTACCTCAGCCCATTTACCTTCGCCACGCCCAACATCGGTGAGTGTTGGGAGTCTCTGCTGCAGTTCAGCCGTACGCACTGGGCGGCATAGAGCACTGCTTTTACGCAAAAAAAAACCGAGGAGGATTCCTAATCCTGAACAGAAATAGTACGGCGTACTGTGGTTTTATTTACGCCACCTTCCTTAATCACTTATTTAGGTCCAAAAAGGTACACTTTGCAGGGGATGTCAGTCCATCCCAGTGCAAAACACACACACACAGGTTTGTAATTGTAGCTTTGTGGGGACTCGCCATTCATTTCTGTGAGGATAACTCGAATCCCAACCTGACAACCTTAACCCCTACCAAGCCCTAACCGTAACCATAAGTAACCAAACATAAAACGTGAGGTTTATATTGAGGGGACCTGAAAAATGTCCCAACAAGCTAAAAAGTATTAGCTATTACCAATACATTACGTATTAGCCTTACAGCTTAGATGAATGAGAGCTAATAGTTCTTATTATTATTGGCTTAGTGGACAAAGGTTTAAGAAGATGGATGGATGGATTTTTCAAAATTAAAATTGCATTTGACACCATCAGCCATTATTGCACTTTCGTACTCTAGCCAAGAGCATCGGATTGGTTGACCCCTAGCAATTTAAAAAGTACTAATTACTTATGACTCACCCACCCCGTGGCCGCCTATTTAGAGTCTAACCACTGCTTGACAAGCTCCAGTTCTGCCCTCAGTGTTTCCAGTCATGTCACCCAACGACTCACTGGATGTGTATGTGTTTTTGCTCCTCACTGGATGTGTATGTGTTTTTGCTCCTCACTGGATGTGTATGTGTTTTTGCTCCTCCTTTGCTGCCTGCACTTCCTATTCCTACCCCCCCCCCCCCAGTCGTTTCAGTGGACCGACTGGACAGAATGACCCTGGCGGGGGCCAGGCTGCCACGCTACGAAGCCCTGCGGGGGCCGCGACCTGCCGACCTGGAGACTTCCGTCACCCTCCCCGACCCGTCGAGTGCAGGGCAGACTGGAAACCACTCATCCTCCAGGGGGCGCCGTCACCCCGCCGAGGACAGGCGGGAGGCCTTCGCCAGCGTCATCATCTACCACAGCTTGGCTGCTCTGCTGCCTCAGAACTACGACCCCGACAAGAGGAGCCTCAGGTAAGTAGGTGTCTCAGCATATTTGGACCACACTCATACACCGGGGGGCAGGACTGAATAACCCTGGTCTTGGGGCCTCTCACATAGGGTACCCAAGCGGCCAATCATCAACACCCCGGTAGTCAGCATCTCAGTGCACGATGAGGAGGAGCCCCCCCTGCAAAAGCTGGAGAGACCAGTGACTGTGCAGTTCCGCCTCGTGCAGACAGAGGAGCGCACCAAACCCATCTGTGTCTTCTGGAACCACTCCATCCCGTGAGCAGTTTGGTCACTTCATTATAGCCGGTCCCCTTCTGGAGGTGCCATGTAGAAATGCCTTTATTCCCTTACGCCCTCTGGGCATTCAGTCAGTCAATACGACAAAAACTGGAGAAAGTGGTATTGTGATGTTACAGGTTTCAACCACAAGAGGGCAATCTGTCCAACTTTTAAAGAAAGATTGGTATCCCTGTGTATTCTTAGAAGATCTCACAAATACACATCTTGCTGAGATATTATTTCAGAATCATAAGGGAGTATTAAAGAGTATTAAAATGTATTTGCGATCGGCGGTGCTGGCTCGTCGTATTCATGTGTTTGGCGGTGTTGGCTCGTCGTATTCATGTGTTCTGTCACATGCGATCAGCGGTGTTGGCTCGTAGTATTTGTGCGTTCTGTTGCATGCAGATGCTCAGAAGCATTTAGTTGAAACAGCATTGTTTTGTTTGTTATCTTTTGCCATTGGCATTTGTTAACATTTCAAATAAAGTTTTAATAATTGAATTTTGAGTTTAGTCATATAATTTTCAAGTTCAGTGTATTTAGTAAACTACTTTGGAAGTTACTTTGGAACTAAGCTGTGTGTGTTCAAGCTGGGCTGGGCTGGAGGCTTTGAAGCAGCAAGGCAGAAACCGTCGGTGATGCTGACTTTATTCCTTAGAAGTCCTTTGAAGGTGTAGTCACACTGTAGTACATTCCCCACTCTCTGCTGCCTACAGGGTTGGGGGCTCAGGTGGATGGTCGACAAAGGGCTGTGAGGTGGTGTTCCGCAATTACACCCACATCAGCTGTCAGTGCAGTCACATGACCAGCTTCGCCGTGCTGATGGATGTATCTCGGCGGGAGGTAAGTTGGACGTAGGGACTCTTCCCCAGCTACGTGTGTGTGTGTGTATTTTAGATGTTATATTTGTTATGTTTTTTAGATGAGATTCCTGGGTGGGATTTTTAGTTCTCAGTTATTTATGTATTTTACCAGTATTGTTCTGTCTTTGGTTTCCGTCCTACCTTCCCTCTTGTTCATCCTTTGGCTTTCCTGTATCTTGCTGTTCCTCCTTGTACCAACCTGTTGCCCTCTTGCTGTTCCTCCCCATCACCCCCCCACCCACCATCCCTCCTAATCACCCCACCATGTACCACCCC
>JAODUD010000107.1:9047495-9066971 GCA_026784285.1 Stomatorhinus walkeri
GAGCCCATCCTCCAGGGGCCGGCAGGGAGAGTCACAATATAGTATGAGGACATTAATAGGGAGCAGGGGGAGATGAGAAGCTGGTGCCAATGCTCCCTCCAATCACCAATTAAACCAATTAGCTGCCTGTTTTTTTCCATTTTTAACAGGTTCTCTACCTGCACTTAGTGCTCACAGAAAGTTTTGGGCACTTACTAAATTGAGTAAAAATATTGCAAATTTATGGGTTCCATCCACCTTCTGAAACAGCTTTTCCTGTTCAGGGTCACAGGGGGTCCGGAGCCTATCCTGGAGGCTAAGGGTGCAAGGCGGGGAATAACCTAGGATGGGGTGCCAACCCATCGCAGGGCACACTGATACATACCTAAGGGCAATTTAGCAAACCCAGTTCGCTTCAGTATGGTTTTGGACTGTGGGGTAATCTGGCGTACTTGGGGGAGAGCCTACAACATCACAGGGAGAACATCCAAGCTCCACACACATGGAGTAGCATCTTTGCAATAACTTAACACACCAAACATTTCTGTCTAGTATCACTTTTGGAGACAATTACTACTATTGCAAGTAATAGCAAAATGGCAGGACCAGAACTGAATGCCACTTTTTTTTTAAAAAAAGAAAACATCTGTGCAGATGTGTTACACATTGTCTGTGAAGTTTTATTATGAAACCAATTAATTTGCAGCAGGTTTACCTAATTAAGCAATCGTCCCAAGACATTGAGCATGTATTCATGAAAATACGTAGAAATAATAAGGTCATTGGAAAAAAAAGCCATAACCCTAATGTTAAGTGGATTGCCTGAGCTGCTATTTTAGTGAGTCTAATCTCGATACCAGTTTGTTTCAATAGCCAATAGTCTTTATGTTTGGGGTATGTTAGACTCACTGATACCATGAAAGAACTCCTAATTTGCAGACTGTCATCAATATGGTTTGGGCACAAAACATATTTATCCAGTACAAAGTGTCCTGCACAAAGTATTGAAAGGAAGCTAAAACATAATGAGATCCTAACCCCCCCACCCCCCAACCTCCCAAATTCGCGATTACCTGTGCGGTGATCGAGTCCGTGATAGAGCAAGATGCTGACATCCTGCAGTTCTGGCTGTGAAAGCAAAGTGACCAGTTTCTTCTCCAAATGCTAGTTGTACTTCTGCATTACATTAATTATACCATACGCCTTGCCGTTTCATTGCCTTCACTCAAAATTCAAATCATCCAATGAACTCTGCAGCATTATTAGTATTTCTCTGTGTGTCCCAACCGTGACTCATGCACAAGCTCACTGACCATTTACACTGAAAATGACAATGACACAAGTGAGTTAAAAAATGTAAATGTATTATCAAAAACACACGGAAGATGTTATATACATTTTGGGTCCAGTTTGTTTCTGCTTCAGACATTTTCAGTGTCACTTTGCACCTGGTCGACATAAATATACATCAGAATCATCTAATTCTCTGATGGATTCTAATGGGCACAAAAATATGTCATTGGGAACATGCAGAAAGGCCTGGATTACTGACACCAAAAGTGAAAGTATAATGTGTGTCACACAAGTCTTTTATCGCCCTTACAGCTCAACTGATCAAGAATCTGCACCAGCTTCCTTGAAAAAAATCCATACTAAAAATTCAAGTGGACATTTCACACTGCTGCAAATGCTTAATGAATCAATACACTTGTAGTGAGTAGGGCAATATACAGTATATAGACAACAGCCAAAGGTCAACAAGAAACACAAAATATGTAAATAGCATCATAGAAAGTAACATTTCATATGGAGAATGTTTTATGAAATATTCAAGTCATCTAAATGATTATACGTAAATGATTATATTGTTTAAATTGTTATAAATAATAAAAAATGTAAAATTATCTGTGAAAGTCACCCATTAAACTCAGGGGAGACACTCTAAACACAACCAAATATAATTGCTTGCATTGCAAACTAAAATTCACAACAGATCGATCGTCGTTTGAATTCTCCCTTATGAATTCTTAATTTATAAAAAAGTTCTCATTTTTGCCTGTTCAGACCTAAGGCCATATTAAGATCCATCTTTTAAGTAGACAGTTGTTCTGATTCCCTCCTCTGGGGGACCGTTGAATTACCTCTAGACCCATAAAGTGTGAGCAGTTGGTATCGTGACTCATGCATTAAAATGTCTTCGTTACAGTTTCTAATTGCACATTTATGTTCACAAATTCTGGTTTTCCTTTGTTTTTTTTTTTTTTTACTACATAATATAGGCGACATGGGCAGGAGAGTAAGGTCACTTCAAATGAGGATAGACAAGTGATCCTACCCTTTAAAAAAAAAACATGACAAAATCATGCATTTTATACCTATCAAAGGAAGAATTAATTTTGAAAAAACATACTGTTACACGTTTACCTTTTTTTTCGGACTGAGGTAAACTGCGGATACGGGGGCACTACTGTAATTCATGTCCACGATATATTAAAACATGGCCACGATTGCACATCCTTTTTATCGTTGTGGCATGAGCGGGGATCCGATCAGGGTTCTGCACATTTCGTTGCTTGTATAAAAGAACAGCCATATGGATTAAATAGGTTTAGCTATAGCTAACAATGTGTGGTGGCAAGTATATTAGAACAACTTAACCGTCATGCTAAAGTTAGATGAGTTTGAGATTTTAGAAGTTAGGCTGTAATTCAGCCCCAGGACAGAACAGACAAAACATGGTTATAAATGATAATTCGATCGATTAGGCGAGATTGAGCTCTTGTGACTTAGTTTGGAATATAACCATTCGGATATTAGGTTTTATTTAGAGCCATCCACTTAGTTTGATAGGTGACTTTGACAGATTATTTTAAAGGTTGCTGGTATAATTTAAAATGTAGTTTAAATAATCCTTTGAATGATATATGTATTCATTGAATATTGTCACAAAACACCATCCATATGTTTGAGGCTAGATGAAAGCATTCCAACACATGCAAGTGCTTTGATTGTTAGAGTGATTACAAAAACAGGCAATCAGCATAATATAACAAGTATTGGATTATACTTAATAAGCAGAAAAGCTTATTGGAATGCAAACACATATTTTGTTTTTTAATTAAAAATTAATCACGTTTTTTTTTCATTGTAAAGCTTAGTTTTGACTGATCCTATACATTTATCCCCCGCTTTTGGAGTGTTTTTTTGCCAAGTTTGTTCTCGCCGAAATTCTGATTGGCTGCTGGGCTTCAGGAAGTTCTACGGCCCCTGAAAGTGGCACTCTAATAAAGAGATGTGAGGGCACTGTAAGAAGTGAAAAACAATGGATTTTGCTGACATTTATTGCTTGTTATAACATTGTTAAATTCTTAAAAAGGAATACCCAGTACAGTGGTACCTCAGTTCTCGAACTCATTAGAACTCGAATTTCTTCAAAGTCGAACCAACCAAAAAAATTAAATCGATCTGAATCTCACAAGTTACACCGTGAATGGCGACCTAAGATAAGTTGTACGTGCGGGGAAATGAGTCATGCGGCACGTCTCGCAGCGGAAACAAAGGGTAACGCTTCAGTCTCAACCTCGCATTCGCTGTGATAGCATCCTGCATGTTTACACTAGCTGAATACATATATTTAGACAGTAAAAATACATTTAGAAAATGATAGACAGTAATAGTAATTATTATTATATAATAAGATATATTTTAAAATAAAGATTTCTTATTAATTATTTTAATACTAATAATAAACCATTAATACATTTAATTATAATAATATTGGGGTGGCATGGTGGTGCAGGGGTTAGCACTGTTGCGTCACACCTCTGGGACCTGGGTTTGAGTCCCCGCCTAGGTGCCATGTGTGTGGAGTTTGCATGTTCTCCCTGTGCCGTCATGGGGTTTCCTCCGGGTACTCCGGTTTCCCCCCACAGTCCAAAGACATGCTGAGGCTGATTGGAGTTGCTAAATTGCCCGTAGGTGTGCCTGTGTGAGTGTGCCCTACGATGGGCTGGCCTCCTGTCCAGGGTTGTTCCCTGCCCGTTGCTTCTGGGTAGGCTCCAGACCCCCCGCGACCCAGTAGGATAAGCGGGTATAGAAGATGGATGGATGGATAGATAATAATATTGTGGTGCCCAGCGGAGACTAAATGGAGACAAAGGTGCAGACGTCTGGATATCAGGGAATATGGGGTTTAATTACAGGTAAGGCAGGCAAAACGCAGACGGACAATACAATGACCGGACTGGGGAAACAAACTGAAACGCAGACTAACTACTGAGGACTAATCACAACAACCAGAAACAGCTGATCACATGGGGTTAATGAGGGGGCGTCGCACACGGAAGGAGCAGACGATCGAGGCAGGACACATTGTTTAGATACATTTATTTTCTTACTTTATAAATGATTGTGTTGATAAATGTGCTTAGATGTATTTAGTACAGTATATGCTAGCTCTTCTTGTTTTATCCGGTTTATTTTGTGTTTAAATGCTAAAAAAAACATAGGTGTAATTTTTGGGGGCCGGGAACCAATTAATTGGTTTTCCATTATTTCTTATGGGGAAAATTCGATCAGAACTCAAACTTTTTAGGATTCAATCCGGAGTTCTGAACAGATTAAATTCGAGTTCTGAGGTACCACTGTATATAAATTTTATACACAAATACAATTTGGATAAAATGCTACATGGATAAGCACGATCCTTATTAGATAAGAGTTACGGGCCATTTTTCCACAGCACCAGGTACCGAACTTTTGGTACTTTGAAAAACGGCACTTCCAAGTATTGGTTTTCCACTGGCATAAACCCTAGTACCGGTGCCGAATGACATATCAAGACGGGCATTCTGTACTGAATTCTAGAGTGTATTATATCAGGTTGGAGGATGTGCAATATTAATTCCAACATCACATGTTATGCACATTCAATTCTTACATCGCTAATCAGCCAGATTAAAATAAGGCTTTTGCTTACTTTCAATTCTGTACCGATATTATACGGTAGGGGGTTAAGGTTTCACTAAAATATTTTTACTGCTACTCTGTCATAGGGGAAAAAAAATTTACATAGCAAGCTTTGCAATTTTAATTATTATTCCTTTTATACTGTAGATTGTCATATGTTTAAAAATCAGTTTAAGGTTCATCTCCACTGCTTTTGCATGAGCACTGCATGTTTTCTCATAGACAATCATAATTATTTTAATCCTTGCTGTTAATATCACTCGAAGGCGGTTTGTGAGAAATTTATTAAGTCCTTTTTTGTTTTAAAAATTCCCAATATTTATTACCGAATCACATCGATAGCACGCTATATACCTGCTGTATTAGTATATTCATATTCAGATATACAAAATACTTTTTAACTTCTTATGCCATCTGGATCTTTTTGTTGTATATGTGACCAAATTGCATCTTTTTTTTATTTAGTTTATCATTATTTTAATAGTTTGGAACTGCTTTCAAGGCTGCATTTGTATTGTGTTTCAGCAGCAGGCTATTTGCATAACGAATCGACAAAGAAAGCATTTCAAGCCACACCCCAAAGTATTGAAGTGCCAAAGAAGTACCCAAGCTGGTTTGGCACTTTTAGTAGGCCTACTATAATGTTTGGTACTGGTACTCAACTGGAAGTCAATGGAAAAGCATAAATACCAAAAGTACTGTACTTGGTGCGGTGGAAAAGCATCCACAGAAGATGAAAGAATGCATGCACGGTAAGGGGATTCACTGAGTCACATTTAATGTTCCTTTGCTTGTTTACTCTGTGTGTGTAAGATGTTGTGTGAGCAGTATGTCATCTCATGCTTGCATATCATAGAACTGGGGGTACATCACAGGTCAGACCACAGGTAGCAGATTAGGCCATTAATGCAAGTAGCATCTGAGAGTGTCTGGTGATTGGTGACTGTCTGAAAATGAGGCTGACCCACAAAGCTATATAGCAGTGGTGTGCATGCTCTCTACCTGCCTGCAGGAGGAGCCACTGCCTTGGTGCTCTCACTGGGAGACTTTCTCTGCCCCTTTCTTGTGTCCTGTGCCATCACCTCGGGAGACACTGCAGGGAAAAGAATAATAATTAAATACGAATGCTGCACATTCAACCATATGAACTGCAAAAACCTACCAGAAGCCTTTGAAATTGGTCTTCGTATGAATGTCCTGTCTTGTAACATACTTGTTGCCAATAATAAGAGTGATGCCCGCATTTGAATTTTTGAAGCATTTTAACCTTGTGTCATACTGCAAAAGTTTAGAATTCATGATTCCAGTAAATCTGAGTCCAATGCCCATATAAATGGTGATAATTCTACGTGGTAGAGAACTTTCAGCGAGGCATTCCGTAGAAAGTCTGAATGTTACTGCAAATACAGATATTCTGGCTGTCACAGAAAAAACAACTTTAATGCTACTACATTAAGCTGGCCAAATATTAAAATCTCCAGCATTCTGTGGAATAAAATGTTGTTACAATACATTAGACAGCAGGGAATCATAGCATTTTAAGTAATATTCTTTGAGTACACAAGTTTATATTTTAATATAATACTAACACTTTACTTAAGGGGGGAACAAATAACTTAGTAACTCAGTTGCTACTCAAGTACAAATCACAAACAGATAGAGTAACTGCATGAGGTGCATGAACCATCATGACTGATTAATGATGAACAAGCATGGAATCAGTACATAAATATCACTTAGTTTCTGGTTAATTATTAATTCAGTGTTTCCCCTAGGTTTACAGCTTTTTTTTTTCGGGCGGGGGGGGCAGACGGACACCGACAGGATTCATGGTGTTTGTGTTTCATTTAATGACAGCAGTCAAAAAAATGTAGATATTTTTGTCTGCTTTTCAGGTGCTTGACGTGACATATTGTCCGCTGGTGGGAGTGTGCTCACCTGTGTGTGCGCGTACGTGTCTGTGTACGTGCATCGGGGCGGAACTCCCCCATGTGCGATACAGAGAGCAGAAGAGAATTGTAAACGCGCGACCGTGTAGAGAGAAAAATGACAAGCTGTTATGTAAATAAGATTAACATAAGGCTATTTAGTTTGTATAATAAAAGGACAATGTATAGATCTATTCTATAGTAAAGGTAACCTTAAATGACTTCTGTTGTGATCTAGCGCTGTATAGTAAATAAAATTAAATGAAATTAACTTGACCTTCAAGGGGGGGCGGGAGGTGCCGTTGGGGGGGCAGGGCACCCCCATAAGAATGGGGTAGGGGAAACACTGACATTACTACATTATTTATGCCACAAGTAAAGTGTTATCTATTACTGAAACCATAATATAATATTACTATAATGCTAAATCCACAGGCAAGAGTTCTACTTTTGAGGATGGGGAGTTATTGGACAGAGAAACCAGACAACAGAAAGTCAACGACAAAATGACCATGGGTCATGTTATTGTACCTCTGGCTGGAGCGGAGTTGAGCTACTGGGACACTGTGGTGCACTGGGAGGCGAGACACCCCTAATGAAGGAGAGGGTATATGACAGTAACCCACAACAGCAGAGTCTAATTACCCACAGGGAAGCTAAGGGAAGACATGCAGTTTGTTTATTCCACACACATCGACAATAGACATTTTACTGCAGCAGGTTTATGAAATATGTTGCTGCTCACCGCTGTCTTTTCTTTCAGAACAGATAGGGGGAGCTGCAGCTAATGAACATGAACACAGAATAAACGTGAGTAGCCTTAATCATTCAATGATATTAAATGAATAATTAATTGGAACTGAACTATACAGTTCTATAACTGGTTCAGTCCAAAAATGTGTTCTGTTCTCTGACTGGGTGATATGTGTGCAGAGAGAAATGGGACAGGGTAACTTATCAACTAACACAATACACGTTTTTCTAAACAAAACATCCTTTATTTTGCCACTGCTGTTTTATGTGCCTGAGATTCCATAACTCAGTGTACCTGTATATGAGGCCAGTGACCTGCCCTTGGGTACAGACCAGCCCAACACTGGTCGGGGGTAGGTTGTGGAGGCTGTCTGATGTTTGGGTACAGACCAGCCCAACACTGGTCGGGGGTAGGTTGTGGGGGCTGTCTGATGTTTGGGACCTTGGCTGGGCTTGTTCACATGGGCAGGGCCTGCACATAGGTGTGGGGTAGAGATTAGTCCTGCTACTTCCCGCTTCTTACTAAGAACAGAAAACAATCATTTAATTACAATAATAATATGTGTTAATTTCACAATAAAGTATTGAAACAAACATTAAGTAATTGGAACAAATCGTGAAGCCTCCCTGAAACATGATTTGCATGGCATTCCAAAATGACACCCCCTATATATGAGATTTATATACCCAGAGGAGGGGCTACCTAGTTGCTATATATCTATTGGTTTGTCTACATGTGTAAAGTACTCTCATTTGACCAGTATATTAGTATGTAAAACAATCCAGAGAAGCCATCAACAAATGGAAAAATATACATTTTGTATAGAATCATTTCGTATAAGTTAACAAAATGTATTATTGTATACCACAGCATTTCCATATGCATTATAATGTATCAGAAACAAAATGATATAGATTCACAATCACATCTAAAGACAGAGCCTTATTTACCAGGGTGGAGTGTATATACTGTATACCAACAGGAGGTGAAGTACCTGCATGTGTAGCCTGTGTACCTGAGAAGCTCCTGGCTAGTGGTTTTGCCTTTATCTTTGTACTTGCAGCAGGTCCTCCCTGTCAGGGTGGGGAAGCTTAGTGTTATTACACGTTACTGGTTATACCTCAAAGAAGACACCCATGAAGTATATCTCTAGTACCATGCTGGAGACTTGCGAGGTGGGGACCACATGGTAAGAAGACTTGCAGACAGCCTTGAGATTTTTTTTGGCCCCAAGAGTCCTGTGGGTCAGGAAGGGCCTGATTGGTGCAGCAGCTTCATCTTGTGAGCCATTCCCATGATGCAGAGCAGCAGAGGAACCATTACTGCGTTGGCCTCTTCCTATCCCCTGCCCAGACTTCATGCACTGTCTGTGGAGGGAAGTAACAAGCACAACCTGGCCTGCAGCTGGCGTGGCAGCAGGGCCGTCACTGGCTTTAGCCCTGCTTTTCATCTGCGTTACGTCCTTTTTAGGGGAGGTGGCTGGGGAGCCCCTTTTGGGTGTGCCCTTGCTTGCATGTGCAGTGGGCGTGGTCTTCTTTGTGGCAGGTGCTGTCTTGCCAGTCGGTTTTACCTCATTTGCCGCATGTGTGACACTGCGCGCAGCTGGTGTGGTCTTGCACACTTTAGGTGTGATTTTACATTTAGCAGTAGTATCCGAAATGTTACTGATGGGAGAGCTAGGAGATGCCAAGCCCTCCTCCCCATTCAGGGAGAGTAACGAGATGCCCTCCAAACTGACGTCTGGCAGAAGCAGCCGAACAGGGCTGTCCTTCACCACATAGGTTTCCCGCCGAGGACTCCGGCGTGGTTCCTGTGCCCTTATGAGGGCTGTGACTAAGGGTGACTGCTCCAGGTTTTCCTTTAACGCCAGTTTCTGTAGCTGCCGAGCGAGACGGTTAGCTTCCCTGCAGACCTCTTCAAACTTTTCCGTGCTTAATGGGGTCCAGTGAGGCGGTCCAGTTGAGGCCCTACCAACACCTTCCCAGGCATTGAAGTCAAGGTTCTTGGCCACGCAGCGCTCCACGTGTTTCACAGGCCCCACAAAGACCTCTTCCTCCACCTCCTGGCTTGCCTGTTCACTACTGCGGGAAATACAGTAATTGGTTATGCTGCTGAACTTATAGTGTGTAAATGTATTTGGTGAAGTCTGATGGTTGATACAGATTGTGCGTTTAAACAATGATGACAGTTACATCCATACTTCTGTTCCTGTTCCCAGACAATACTGGGCAAAAAGCTGGAGGGTAACCTTATAGGGCACACACACACGCAGGCACGCATGCATGCACACACACACAAGCAGGCACGCATGCATGCACACACACACAAGCAGGCACGCATGCATGCACACACACATACGCATGCATGCACACACACATACGCAGGCACGCACGCATGCATGCACACACACATACGCAGGCACGCACGCATGCATGCACACACACATACGCAGGCACGCATGCATGCACACACACACACGCAGGCACGCATGCATGCACACACACACAAAATAATACATTACGGGCAATCTAGAGATTCCAGTTAGTCTTTGGAATGTGGAAGGAAACACGCAGTATTGGTTTTCACAAAGTCTGCTGCCTCAGTTTTTATGACACCAATTTGCATGTACTCCAGAATGTTATGAAGAGTGAACAGATGAATTGCAATTAAATGCAAAATCCCTTTTTGCCATGAATATAAATTTAATCCCAAAAACCCATAACCACTGCATTTCAGCCCTGCCACAAAAGGACCTGCTGACATCATTTCAGTGATTCTCTCGTTAACACAGGTGAGAGTGTTGATGAAGACAAGGCTGGAGTGCACTCTGTCATGCTGATTGAGTTAGAATAGCAGACTGGATGCTTTAAAAGAAGGGTGGTGCTTGAAAACATTGTTCTTCCTCTGTTAACCATGGTTAACTGCAAGGAAACACATGCAGTCATCATTGCTTTGCACAAAAAGGGCTTCACATGCAAGGATATTGCTGTTAGTAAGACAGCACCTAAATCAACCATTTATCGGATCATCAAGTACTTCAAGGAGAAAGGTTCAATTGTTATGAAGAAGGTTTCAGGGCACCAAAGAAAGTCCAGAAAGTGCCAGGACTGTCTCGTGAAGTTGATTCAGCTGCTGGATCGGGGCACCACCAGTGCAGAGCTTTCTCAGTAATGGCAGGAGGCAGGTGTGAGTGCATCTGCATGCACAGTGAGGTGAGGAATTTTGGAGGATGGCCTGGTGTCAAGAAGGACAGCAAAAAAGCCACTTCTCTTCAAGGACATTCTGCAAAAGGTACATAGATTGGACTACTGAGGACTGGGGTAAAGTCATTTATTCTGATGAATCCCCTTTCTGAATGTTTGGGGCATCTGGAAAAAACATTGTCTGGAGAAGAAAAGGCGAGCGCTACCATCAGTCCTGTGTCACGCCAACAGTAAAGCATCCTGAGAACATTCATGTGTGGGGTTGCTTCTCAGCCAAGGGAGTGGGTTCACTCACAGTTTTGCCTAAGAACACAGCCATGAATGAAGAATGGTACCAAAACATCCTCTGAGAGCAACTTCTCCCAACCATCCAAGAACAGTTTGATGACGAACAATGCCTTTTCCAGCATGATGGAGCACCATGCCATAAAGCAAAAGTGATAATAACTAAGTGGGTTGGGGAACATCGACATTTTGGGTCTATGGCCTGGAAACTCCCCAGACCTCAATCCCATTGAGAACTTGTGGTCAATCCTGAACCAGGTGGACAAACAAAACCCACAAATTCTGACAAACTTCATGCATTGATTATGCAAGAATGGGCTGCCATCAGTCAGGATCTGTAGGATCTGAAGTTGATTGACAGCATGTCAGGGTGAATTGCAGAGGTCATGAAAAAGAAGGGCTAACGCTGCAAATATTGACTATTTGCATAAACTTTATGTAATTGTCAATAATAGCTTTTGACACTTGTGAAATGCTTGTCATTATAATTCAGTATACCACAATAACATCGCACATAAGATCTAAAGCAGCAAGTTTTGTGAAAACCAACACGTATCATTCTCAAAATTGTTGGCCACGACTGTACACACTGAAACACATTGTAGACAACTAAATCCAGCTTATTAGTCTCCGTAAATGCATCTTACGCAACCACGGTGCGAATCGACATCAGTATAGAGACTGCTGGGTTTATGCGGATCACCTGGACCGACCGTGTACGAACGGGACACCTCGTTACCTGTCCGAAACCGGAGACCCGAAGGTGAAATCGAGCTGCTCTTCGGTTATAAAACCAAGATCTGGAAGACACGTACAGTTCAGCTAGTTAGCCATGGTTTGGATTGATATTTATTTAAAGCGTGTATAAATTGAATTCATACCTTCTGTAAGATTATCCATTTTAAAAATCTTCTGAATGTTTTCTGCAAATACAAGAGAAACATGGAGTTTAGGTAAATAGATTTTAGGTCAATGGATTTTTTTTACTTTTTGCTATTAAAATACGCATCTGATGATAAAACGCACTCATTCGTAAGTGATTCATTTATGAACAATTATTGAATACAGGTTATCGCTAATAGGTGTCAGAGGTAGGCAAACTTAATCAACAATTAGTAATCACATTCAAAACCTATTCATTCAAAGAACGGGTCTATTTCCATGGAACAAAACCAATTCGACAACATATACATATGAACAATTATACATTTAAAATTCAATATACCAAGCGCACTGTTGTTCGATTCAAATTTTGTACCGAACACTCCGATTGGACAGTTCTCAACCGGATGTTTCTCATGGCACCTAGTACGCATAAACCGTCCGCTATGACACAGTTTCCGTTATACTGCTTTTATTCTGTTAAATTGATCTTGCATGCCAACTTTATAGTATCTTAAATGTATATTATGTGTATTATATTGATTTATTTAGTTCTATGTTTATCTTTATTGTGTGTTCAGTTAAAAAAAAGTGTAATATTTATTATGGAACTATTTTGTAAAGCTTTTGTTTCCTTACGGACGCCGTTTTTGACGTACCCCGCACGCGGAATTGTGTCCGAGCTGTGTTAATGGTCGTTTTATGCGTGCTGAAGTTTAATTTGCACATTAGGCATTAAAGATGTCTGGTATTCCACCGGATTCGTGGCAACCGTCAACAGTATCACTGGAGACGTCGTAAGTGGACCATGGAGATTAATGATTTTTTTTTTAGTTTAGTTATTGCCGGCTTTATAACCTTATTTTACCGCTATCTGTGCACCCCCATTGACAAATCATTTGGTTCAATGTAGACAAACGTCAAACATAATAATCACGAACACTGTTAGCATCTTAATTCACAATATTTATATTTATTTTCTTTTATATGACAAGTCTGAGAATGAGCCCAGAGTACATGATGTGCGGTATCATTTTTTGACATTCTTTATACTGGTTTTTAACGCACATATTAAAAGGATCAGAATTCGTATCTTGAATCATTAGGTATAAGGGAAATTTTACAATTCCGTCCTTTGCATAGTTTTTGATACCAGATATTTATAATGCGGCACAACATTGTGAATACAGGACAACTCACCGTATTAAATGTACTGTAGACAAACTAAACTTGATATTAATTATTTTTTCGGCTCATAAATGTGGACTATGATATACATTATGAGTGTAATAAAAAAAAATCTTAATACAATCCTACTGCACTGAATAATAAATTGCTTTTAAAAACTTAAAAGTTAAAGTTACTACTACAGAATCTCTATGGCCACGAATGGTAATTCGGCCTGAAGATTTATGTAACACAATTACATACGTTTAATCTACTGACTAGTTTGAAACTAATTACTTTGTTGCTGAAGTGCAAAAGTCCAGTAAGGGGCCGTAACGTTATGCATCTCCAACTTATGGTACAATATTTCGGCTTCGCTTGTCCTTCATTTGAAGTGTCCGTGGTTGCAGCGGCTCTAACACATGGCAGTGGTGATTTCTTACGATGAACGGGTTGTTTTCTCACGGAACGGTGAGAAACGATACACTAGTGTTATGGCTGTAATTTCAGAATGGGCACCATTGTTGTGGAACTATACTGGAAGCATGCTCCGATAACTTGTAAGAACTTTGCGGAGCTTGCCAGACGTGGGTACTACAATGGCACCAAGTTCCACCGAATCATTAAAGACTTCATGGTACAGGGAGGTGACCCGACTGGAACTGGTGAGCAACTAATCACCGACCTGCTTGTATTGTTGCTTTGCTTTATTTTATTATTTTTTCTTTTAATTTTAGGGGTACTTTGGAATGGATGGTAATCAGTCAGTTAATCAATCAGCTAATTAAAATGGTGTGTGGCTCAGAGGGCTAAACCTCTGTGCTTTGAACAGAAGGTCACTGGTTCGAGCCCAGCTTTGGCAGAATCGTTGCGTCAGAGCCCCCAGTTCCATTGACCCCACTAAGGGGTGTCACCCTTTGCTGCCAAGCTTGCCCTCACCTCCATGTGTGTCATGGAGAGCAAGATGGGTTAGAATGAGAATTTCCCCGTGGGGATCAATGAAGTTTCTACTGCTGCTTTTCTTATTATAAACCAAGATTTAATATTATGTAAATATGCAATAAAGAGAGGATTCCATTAGCTTTCACTTTTTTATGTCAGCCATTTTCTTTCATTTGAAAGTTTGAGCTATAAATGGTGATGATTATTGGGTACCATAATTTAATGTGTTCACATGACAATGTACACATTTTCCCATTTATAGTGCCATTGTGAGTTGTGGGAACAGATAAGTAGTATTACAAGGGAATCCTTCCTAGGGTGTCAATTTAAAAAACCCATTTATATCCTGTATCTACCTGTCTGAAATATAAAGAGAATGATCCTGTGTGTGAGACCACATGCATGCACAATGTGTGGCTTCACTTAGATCCTACTTCTTTTTTTAAAGGGCGTGGTGGTGCCTCCATATATGGAAAGCAGTTTGAAGATGAACTACATCCCGAGCTGAAATTTACAGGTAATTCGTGATGTGAATCAGTGGCGCTTTGGCGGCACGCTTCTCTCCGCAGCTCATGCACAGTAACGGCCTCTCTGTGTCCCCCCCCCTGCAGGGGCTGGCATCCTGGCCATGGCCAACGCAGGTCCCGACACCAACGGGAGCCAGTTCTTTCTCTCCCTGGCACCCACACAGTGGCTGGATGGCAAACACACCATCTTTGGCCGAGTGTGTCAGGGGATCGGGGTCGTCAACCGTATTGGCATGGTGGAGACAAACTCTCAGGACCGACCTGTAGATGACATCAAAATCCTCAAAACCAACCTGCCAAACTGAGTTTCTTCCTCTCCTGTATAGTGTTTAAATACATGATTTTTATACACAGTCTTTTGTGGTAATGATTAATTTCTTTGCAATATTATGGTTTATTGTGCATATGTATCCAGTTTCAAGTAAATAAAGTGGCTAAATATCCACACTCCAGTCACTTCAGCTAGTTAAACCACTCCATACATCATAGTAGGAAGTTTCATAGTAGCAAGGTTACGATTTCCAACTATAACTTCACTGAACCACTACTAGTACCATAATAGCAGGTGCAACTTCACCAGTATCGCAATTTAATTTTTCATAGCTTTGACATTACTGGTGATAATAATTATGCAGTGCTCATAGGAAGTCTTGGAATGCTTGTTTTATTCCTTAAAGATACTGCAAAATTACTGGTTTTATAAAATAAATGGTTACTTCGTTTGTTAACAAAAATATCATATTAGAATCAACCAGTAGTTTTAAGTGAAATGTTCATTTCAATTAGTAATCAATTGAAGCCCACATTATAAAGAGCTGTTCTAACCCTAACAAGCAGTCTTATTTGGGTGCTTTTTAATTAGTAAAGTCTTCACAATAATACAACACCAAATATTTATGTTTAGTATATCTTTGGGAGCCATTGACTACAATTGCAATTAATTGCAAAATGGCAAAAACAACTGAATGGGTCAAAATGTCTGTGCAGAAAATGTACAAATATGCTAAACATGCTTAGATTTTTGTTATGAACACAATACATTTACACCATTTTTGCAGAATTAAAGAAGTGTCTCAAAACTGTGAGCATTATATTATACATCTGTATCCAAGAATGGGGATGAAAGTTCCCTGAATGTGTCGATCGTTCAGTGACAGAAGTGCGATACTGCAAAAAGAGGAAGTACAGAAAAAAAGACTGGGACAGATGACTCATCTGTTCGATGTGTAAAGTGGCGTGCTTAGCTGGCAGCAACCACAGCTTTGCCGTTTCCATGGTGATGTAAAAACTGCTGAATATTCCTGAAATGAGATGAAGTTTGTTGTATTTATGTGGTGCTAGACCGGCAGCCTAATTAGACCCTGTCGTGGTGGGTAAAAACTATTTACAGTCGAACGTGCCATCATCACCCACCTTCACACACTGGGGAGTGGGGAGCCCTTTTCAGTCCTGGCAGGAGACCAACACTTGAGTCCCGAGAAAGTGCCGGGCGATGCGCGCTCTATCCCACGGCTGAGCTCCAGTCAGTACTGGGATCTCCCCCTTCCTTTATACTAAATTTGGTGTTGCGTGCGGGCAAGAGGTAAACTGGCCAGGCTCACCCCTTTCCCTCAGGCAATATGTTATCAAATTCCCCTTTGTCCGAGTGATGCTGTTTGCGATAATATAGCAAGATAGGCGTCATTGCGCCAGATGTCCTTAATCGCGATATGCCTCCCTACCCCCCCTAAAGGCAATATATACCAACCCTCCCGAAACCAAGATAAGCATCTGCCTGCGGATCTAACGGCCTAGATTAGCATCATGGCTTCTTTTTATGAGCCTAAGTTAGCGAAATGTTTTTTTTTTACAGGGGATCAGTAAATAACATGCTCGTGCAGTTTAGTAACATTCGGGGTTAATCATGGACGATTGGTCTGAATTTCAGTCCACACGCGATTAGAATTAATTCACAACTACAACTTCCCAGAATATTATAGTAAAAGGATTAATTTCATGCCACGTGGGTGACTTAATCGTCCGTAAATTCATAATAATACAGACACCAGAAGACACCTTCAACATTCCTAAACACTTTTGGAGTTATCAGTGGATTCTACTATACATTTAACTAAAGTTTTCATGCATGAGAATCATTCTGTCATGTATAAGCAGCTGCTTATTGAGTGCTAAAGAATTTAGTGGGGAGCGGAAGTTACTAGATTGTCAGTGGCGAATGGCAGACACATCCGTATTTAAGAGATTATATCATATATATACTGTATATATATCTGGCAAAACAGGCAGACCTAGCCTGCAGCCATGAAGTTTTGATGTGAGAGTGGATCTAGAAGGTTCTTGAACGGTGTTCAGCTGTGTCTGTGTGAGAACTTCACATGCAACAGCTCTGTGGAACAGGAAGAGCTCATCCCTTGGCAATACAAGCAAGTGAGATGGGGTTCCTGTGCTGTAGGTTTGGGTTATTGTTTGAGATCAGTTTAAGCTTTGAGATGGGGTTTAGTTTTAACATGTAGAATGTGAGTCACTGTGGTCCCTAGGCTGACATCAGTTTGGGCATCAGGTATTGCCGATTTAACTAACCCAGGGATGTCAAACTCAGGGCCTGCTTGCTATAGGAGGTCTTCTCCCAAGCTGGCTCCTTGAGCTCTTATTGAGCCAAAAGAGGAACGAGAGCATAAAACAATGTAACATAAATGATCAGTGAGCAAGGTGCCGGAAGTACATCTTATCAAGCTCAGCGGTTTCATTTTTGATAGAGCGGGATCCTGCTGTTTCCTAGGGCCTTGGGCTTCAGCCTGGGGTATCCTATGCATTAATCCACCCCTGATTATGGGACCCAATGCATTGTCATTGAGATGGTGGTGTGAGGTTACCATCCTTAGAGCTCGTCCCTAAGATGCCAACATGGCAACGTCAGATAGATATCTGAAGAGTGATATGACAGGCAGGTAACTGGTTGCTTCGGACTGATCTTTGCTATTAATGAAATCACTATGAGACAGACAGAGCATAGCATTCAGAGGAAAGAAGTGGGTAAAATATTGTAACTTAAAACCCCCCGTCCTTAGAATATTGTGGTAGTCGTATTGCATTATTAATAAGAACAAGCGGGACACAGCGTAGTGACCTTTCATTTGTTGTTCGCTCACTTCCTGCCCTGACTGTGTATGAAGTTGATCAATTCTGTCCATATTTACGTTGGTCAAAGACGTGCAATGTAGCAGTCTCTAAAACCCTGTTTCACAAGCTGGTCCTCAGAGACAATGCAAGTTTTTTCTTTATACCAGGAGCTGTGAGGGAGCAAAAATATGCACTGGGGGTGTCTGACGACTGGGTTGAGAAACACTGCTCCATATTTGGGATGTTCACCTGGCATCCCTTCCAGACTCTCCCCTACCTCGTACTGTATGTTCCTTGGGACTGACTCCAGACTTGCCACACCCCTGCAGTGGTTGATGACTAACAATAACCACATTCCGTGTTGAGAGACTTTCACCTGACAAATCCTGTCCTCCTGTTTTGCAACTCTCAAGAGTGAGGAAGGGGGCGTGTCTCACATGTCTCCTGCGAGGAGGAGATTTCACAATAGACCACACTGCAGTCACTGGACTATACAGCACAGTAGGAACCAGTATAATAGACTGTGTCAGTCCTCAAGGGCCAGAGAACCACAACGTCAACAGGTACCTGGAAGGTAAGAGGCAATTGCCTAAAGTCCCTTCATTATTTTATGAATGAACACTAGACCATCCCATGGCCCTCAGGGACCAGGCCTGGTGACTTCATTGGGGCTGATCTCTCTTTTGTGGTATAGCTCCAGCTTGGATTCCAAGAAGAATCTCAAGAGAACTTGGTTTCATGGTATTTTTGACAGGTTTCTCAGAGCAGTCAGGGTCCTGTTGGGGAATGTATGTGGGGAAAAGTTCAGTATTTTCATTATTGTTCATTACTGTCTTCAGTGACTTGCTTTCAAACTGACAGCTATTAACCTGTGAAGAAACTACAGCAAAGAATACAGTGGTATTCCCAGGATACTTTTGCTGTTTTATTTTCTAAGTTTAAGACAGGCCAAACACATTGATCAAATGCATTTGTAGAAAAATACAGGCGTATGCATGCATCAACTGCAATGTGACAGATACTACCTCCTTTAACTGATCCTTGAGTATGAATATCAAAAATCTCAGAGTTATTCGGTTGTCTGAAATAACTGATGACTTATTCCTTATTTTTACTGCTACAAATTCCAGGCAACTCGATTCAGGAAATTAACCAACTTACATGTGAAGGCTTGAACCTGGATAACTTGTTTCTGGTGAGATGGGGAGGAGCTGAGCCACTGAGGGTGGGTGTTCAAAGTGGTTAAGAGGACTGACTGTGTGAACTTTCAAACAAAATTGTCACTGTTTACTTTACCTGTTCCTCAGTGACATAAGTGGGCGCTGTGCCTTACTGGACGGCAGAAGCTTTCAGTGCAGAGACAGGAGAATCCCCACTGGAAAGAGACTCTGCCACAGCTCAGCACAGAACTGGTTCCCATGAGGCAAACTGACCTGAAGATCATTATACTGGGAGCACTTGGGTAGGATAAATCTTTATTATGTAAAAGAGATCAAATGATATGGAGTTGCAAAAGAAAAAAAAACACTTGCCACTACTATTTTGGACTTCCTTTGCCAGGCCTAGGAAGATGGGCTCCCCTTTGAGTCTGGTTAGGGTTAGGGCTTCCACTGCCGCCCCCTGGAGGAAGGGCTCCCCCTTTGGGTCTGGTTAGGGTTAGGGCTTCCTCTGCTACCCCCTGGAGGATGGGCTCCCCTTTGGGTCTGGTTAGGGTTAGGGCT
>JAODUD010000107.1:9074299-9097370 GCA_026784285.1 Stomatorhinus walkeri
CCCCAATTGTGCGTGTGCTTGTTCCATGTGATGACTGGCATTCCATCCAGCAGGTACAGCTGCCTTCTGCCCTGTATTCCCTGGGAGTGACTACAGCCTTGCCGTGATCATACTCCTACTGTACTAAAGCTACCATGGGCTCTCAGGTATTATTCTCAATGCTCATGTCTGTTAAATCAATACCAACAACAGAATCGATAATATGGACACCATTGTAAACCCTTTTGTCACTTGATGGTAGTGCAATCCCCCATTATTTACATCTCTCAAAACCTGAACACTATGTGATTGCCCCTGTGACTGGCGTAATACCTCTTTGTAGTATCCAATTTCTAAATATTTTTCCATGCAGCGATTTCATCTTTAGTTTTTTTGTATTTATTTTTTTCTTTGTTTAGTTGTATTTTGGTATTTCTCATTTTTTTCCACTCCAAAGAGTAAATGAACCATAAAAAATAAATTAGCATAGCACCTCACACGATTGATTAGTCATTATATTAAATGTAACAGTAAAGGGAAACATGCATCTAAACCACCGATATTACAAAGGCAGACTAATAAAGTGCTTTGTTTTGTAAAGCACACACGCAATAATTTTTATTTCTTATTTCCTGCACTGTGTCCTGTTTGCAATATGCATCCTTCTTTATATTTGTGCAATGTACTTTGGTGCTGTATGCAAAAGAATTTGCCCCTGGGATCAATACAGTCTTATTTTATCTTGATGATAAACAACCCCCAAGAAGAACATTATACATAAATATACAGAAGATGCTAATATTTTGCTTAAAAACATAATTTAATATTTTGTTATTGACTTCATTTAAGTGCATTGCAATTAGCTACAGCTGAGCTAGCATCAGTCCACGCCAAGCAGAAGTTCTGAAGTCTTACCTATGGTGGCTGCGATTAGCACGGCTGGCCACCACGTGCCCATGGCCAAGTCTGGTCACACTGAGGTAGATCCACTGAGCAGGATGGAGACAGAGTCCACCTGACACGCCAGTCCCCTGGAGCCCGATGCTAGCGCACTCCTAATGAATGACCGCCAAGTGACTATTGCACAACCTCTGTAAGTGTGGAAGTTGCTGGCTTGGCCCTTTCAGAGGTCAGAGCACCTCTGTGTTTCTGCAGAAAAAACAGGCAACTTGAGTGCTCTTACAGAAAAAACAATGAAATCTGTTTCTGGTCTTTGTTTTGCATGTCCATTTCATATCTTTTGCCTAACTGAAGGGGGGTGGGGGGCTATTGGATCATTTTATTTCATTTCAGTGGATTTAACAGACCCTTAGATCTGGACAGCAATGGCTAAGAATTTCTGAACTCTTCCTGGTTTTTCTGCTAAAATCAAGTAAGATTCTGCACAGGCCCGGCCATTCCAAACTAGTTAACAAGGTCTGTTCAGTTCATCCCCCATCCTGCACCGACAGACCTAAACAAGCTGCAGACTCTCCTTGAAGCTGCAGACTCTCCCTGAAGCTGCTGAATCTCCGTGGTTCAGGTGCATGGTCAGCACACACACAGCTGCCACACCCTACATCACTTAATCTAGCCGATCCACCAGCACCCATCCCCACCACTGTCGGTCTGTAAGCATTTTGTCAGCAACATACAAACACCAGAAGTGTGCCAAGAAAGACAGGAGGTCCCCATTATCTGCTTTCCTTGCCCCCCACTTGGGACTGCATGACCTGAAGTCCACAGATCACCTAATTGACCCAGACAGGCAGCCTGAAACAGTTTCTGGGAGCTGTATCTGTACACAGCTGCTAGCCACCCCACCCACGCAGCCGCCTGCCACCCCACCCACGCAGCCGCCTGCCACCCCACCCACGCAGCTGTTTCTTTTTTTAAGTTTTATGTTATGCAATTTCCTGTAAATCTCTAAAAAGCACTATATAAATTATAGTGACTATATAAATTATAATCAGACTGACTGTAAAGTAACTGGTGATGGGGGCAGCATGGTGGTGCAGTGGTTCGCACTGTTACCTCACAGCAAGGTGGTCCTGGGTTCAATCCTCATGGTGCCTTCCTGCGTGAAGGTTGCATATTCTCCCTGTGCATGTGTGGGTTTCCTCCAACAGTCCACATGCACATTAGGTCACCTGGCTACTCACAGGTGAGTGTGTGTGGCTGCTTGCCTGTGTTGGCCCTGTGGTGGACTGGTGACCTGCCCAGGGTGCACCCAGCCTCTCACCCAATGGTGCTGGGATTGGCTCAGGTTTCCTCACAACCCAGATGGATAAAGTGGTATAGATAATGGATGGATGGATGTTTCACGAGTCCACAGTTTCACACACACTAAATTCCAAACAGACACTTGGCAAAAAGTCTCCATGTTTAACCTTTATTCAGTATATGGATTTCAGTGCACATTAACTTCATTATGGTACAGCATTCCAGCCATGTGCTGTTGATCTGGCTTGTTTTTAGTAGAGCTTCATACAGAATGTGGAAACAGCCATGGAACGGAGCTAGTTCCAACCTAAAACAGTTACAGTTCAATGTTTTATACATATACCTGTGTGTATACACATAATCTTACCTGTGTGCTTGTGTATACACACACGCACACACACAATTATCTGATTTTCACAAAACAAACATCAAGTATAAAACAAAAATAAAAGTGTGTATATGCATTTATTTATAAATCTTCCAATTCACCAATAGGAATTTTAACTGCCAGAATTATTTCTATTAATATTACCCTAAGTTAATAACAGAAGGCAGTACTGAGGTGGAAACCCTTTCAATATTCAGACACCGCATGTTTCTGTGTTTAGCAGCGAAAGGGGATACTAAGCGAAGCTGATCATGAAGGTGAGGACCATAAATATGGTGACAATAACACTCACTAGTTTAGAGATGGTTTTGGTGAAGACCACAGAGATGTTCCAGTATGGTACTGCATGACCTTTGACAGTCACGCCACTGCTCACATTCGTAAGTACCAGACAATATCTCTCCATGGTATCACCTGAGCTTCAATCTATCCCTGAAAGGGGCGGCACTACTGTGACAGTTTCCCTGACGATCAATTTAGTTTTTGACCAACTGTTGAAAACTAACACCTCCTCAACACTGAATGTGCATGTAGCCCTTTAAATTAGTAGAAAATATGCAACACTTAATTGCAGAATGAGAAGGATATCTTGTTTTATTTTACAAAAAGATAAACCTGTAAAAAAATATATAAATCAGAGAAACTGAACAAAAAGACCTTGGAACAATGGAATGACGGCAGCCAATGAGAGAGGTTATGTGGACGGAATGACTATATCCAGGCTGTCTCAGGAGTTCAAACTTCCTACGTCAGATGAGGAAGTCTGGTGGGATCGAACAGCCAAGATTTCAGAGAAAAGTGGAGGATTTAAAGGCACTCAAATGCTGAGATGATCTTTTGAAGCCAGTATGACTCCACACTTGTGGCACTACAACACAAGAAGGCCCATGTGAGTTTGTAAGTTGGCATGCATGCAGGGACATGTGTGCCCCCCCATCCCGTCCCAAAAACGTACACATTCAGACACATAACCTCTTAAACGTATCAATGATCCAAAAAATATGACAAGCATATGTACATACAGGATGTATGGAGCTAAAGACAAAAACAATAAGTTTCTCCAGAAAAGGATTTCAAGCATTAAACAAGAAATAAATTAAATAAATAATTTGCAAATGTCCTTTTAAGATTATCGATAAATGGTTAGCGCATCAACCACTGTTCTCTGTTTTGGAGCAGTCAGTCAATACAGCTACAAACTTGTGCAACGCTCTCCGTCAAGTCAGTTTCCAAAACACTGTTCTGTCAACATCACTCCTTTATGGAGAGTATTTTAGTAACCCCCCCCCCAAAAAACAATTTTAAAAAAATAACAAAACACAAAAATTATCAAAAAGTATGGTAAAAGCCAGTGAAAGACAGACTAGCTTCAGAGCTTAGTGTCATTAGTGGCATATTGCAAGGGATTCCACCTAAATCACTCAAAACACTAAAGGCCTAATACAACCTTACAGCACGCTGCACTTGAATATTCAAGTTACAAAAATAAGACAATCAAAATCAAATCGCACTGTTTTTCCCACGTGCCAACATGTCATCGGTGTACAAGAAACAGAACACAAAACCTGAATCTGAAGGAACTGGGGGGTGGATTCAGATGTTTGAGAGATGCTTCTCACTGGCCAATAGAAGGCTGTGACTTCACCGTATCCCATACTGAGGGCCACAAGGCAGAAACAGCCAAACGGGTTTTTGCAAGCAACCAAAAAAATCCTGCAGGAGGTCAGGTTTTGCCTCTGGAAATGACAGTGTAGGAACTGACGTTTTTTTTTTTTTGCTCTAAACAGAACGATTCCACATAAATTTTTGAAAATATGTACAAAAAAAGTCTAATTCTTTCCGTTAGATGAAATCCTGTGAAAAGAGCTCAACATATTAGCCTTACCCTACTCATACATTCTAAGCATTTTTTTAAACAAAGGTATATATTGGAATAAGAAATACACAACAGTAAAAGATTAGAATTTTTTTTTCTCTTTTCTTACAACAGCACTCTGACCAGGATACAGACAGACAGACTGACAGACACAAACAAGACAAGTACGGAAAGCGAGTATTTACAGCCTACTGGAACAAATTCAGTACTTAAAGGAACATGCTTTCTGTACAAAAAAAAAACAAAGGAAACGATATATAGACAGTATATAGACAGGGACCCTTTCATACACTGCCGGACGGAAAGAGACTCCAGGGACGTGCTGGAGAAAGACAGCAGAAATGCAAAGAAGTCCATCTGAGACCAACCAGGAGAATGGCTGACAGAACAGTGTCCGCGGCAAATCCTAAGCCTCCTTTCTGGTGGGGAAAAAACATCAGAAATACAGAATAATTCATATGAAACACTGCCACTGCCACGGGCAGGCTACGGGCAAGGGGTGCTGGACTGTGTTTGTCTATGATCGTTAGAGAGAACAAGTTACAGCAAACCGTAACTCTGGGTTAAATTATGCGCCAAAATAATGTACTTACAGTTTTGTGTCTGGTCATTTCATGATACACAATGCGCAGTGTACAAGCCTCACACTGATATGAATGTGAAAAAAGGATGCTTGCTCTTTGTAAGACTAAAGAGGTAGGGGAATGTGTCTGAGCTCTACAAGAACTTAACCACTCATGTTTAGTAGACAAGAACATGAGGAAAGATAGTGCAGTCAAAGTGGGTACGGGATACATGCCACAGTCAACATGGCACGATGCAATACAACACTAGCTGCTTTGAGAATATGCCTGCTGCCGGGTCAGAGGTTAACAGAGGTCAGATATTAACAAGGAATAGAGGATATCTGACCACGCAGCAGACCAAACCGACTCAACAACAGAAACTTTCTCCTACCCAACATAAGGTCTACATATTTTTGTAAACAACAGGGGGTCAACTCTTTCGAAATGAGGGTATTCTGCTTACCCAATGACCGGCCCAGGCTATCTGGGGTGAGGATTTGGCACCACTCACTTATGGCACATTAAATTGATGGCACAAGGTAGAAATGCTATAAGTCAAACTAACTAGAGGTCCAGACCAGCGCTTCTGGCACAGGCAAATTCAACAGCGAATGGGACTGAGTAACACAGTAATGTCACCCACATACTCTAGTAAGAAACTGTATAGGTTCTTCAAGATAGAATTACTAGACATATTTACTTTTTCAGACATTAGACATGAGTCATTATATGCATAAAGTAACACGGAATACATGTAATACTATAATTTCTCCATGGACAACTGGAGCAGAGCCTCATACACGAAGCCATGATTTCAGCCAAAATAACCAGACTGCAACTATGGCAGCTGAAATCCAGAAGCTGCAGACATCATGTGCAACTACCATGCTCTGTCCTGCACCCTCTGAGCAATGCAATGACCTCAGTAGCAGCTGCAATTTCATGTGCGAGCAAACACGGTGTCCCAAACACACGCACACAGGTTTGCAATTATATCTTTGTGGGGACTCTATTTCTATGGGGAAAACCCTAAACCCAACATGATGACCGTAACCCCCTACCCAGCCCTAACCCTAAAAAACGGTCCTGAAAAATTGTCCCTACAAGGACAATTATGACATTTGGTCCCCCCCCCCCCCACAGGAATGCAGTAACCATCTGGAATATGTATGATTTCCTACATGGAGGCAGAGAGACGCATCCTGCATGAATGCTCTACAATAGAACAAAGTTGGCCAGGTGATGGTTGTGGTGGGGATAGGGGAGTTTGGCATGGAACTCAAGTGGTCCAGTTGGTTGGTCAAGGTTGGCCAGAAGCAAGACAGCAGCCTACCACTTTATCACAAGGGGACTGAAGCAGCTTGGTCGTTTACCTGCTGGCCCGCTACAGTTACACAAACAAACCTTACAGAAGAACAACACATATTTTCACAGACATAGAACCAAAAGTGCGGTCGTGATAAATCTAAAGATGAACTAAAACTACACACCTGCATCACATGATACACCATTATTGGTAGTTGAACCATAATGCACAGGTTCTGTCAAACCTGTACCACCTGCTGTGGGAGACCCAGCAATGCAGAGTGTCTCCAGCAGAGGCAAGTCTGAAGAGGGCTGGAGAAACACACAAAGTGCACGTCACTCAATCTGACCACTGGTCCCATCTATACTAAATACTAACCGCACATGGGTTTATGGGTGAAGAAATTGCAAGGTAGGGTGTGTCCCTGTAGGTGGCCCTCATCCACAGTTTAAAAATAAGATAACATCAGTGAGGTATTTGGGTTTTAATGTTTAGCCCTCAAGTTGCAAGCTGACCACAATGGCACTATAATGAAGTACTGAGCAAATGCTCTCTGCGCGTATGTTCAGACTGTGTGAATTTCAGAGATTTGGCACTTTAACACAACGGACACACTCCTCGCACATAAGAGCTGTGCGTCAGATGAAAGTGTGATTCAGATGTACTGGTCATACCTCCACAGTGAAACAGACACAACTTTTGCAGGCTCTCTCATTGTGGGGCAGTTACAGCAGCATAGCTGAACCAAAGATAATTCTGCCCCATAGAGGACAAACTCGGTAACAAGGATTCTGCACAACAGATGGCAGGCAACCAAAAAAATGGCACTCTGGCGATAGGTTTGTGGCAGCGGCGCCTGCTCTGGGTGCCGGCGTGACTCAGGGTCCATCCACAGTGAGTGCAGCACTGGTGAACAGGCCCAACAAGCAAGTGTACGGTTTCTTAAAGCCACTAGAGACGTTTATGGCCATTAAATTCATAGCTGAATAAGCGAAGACGGGAGAGCTCTCAGGCACCTTGCTGGATATCATCCTCACCGGATGCTTCTACCTGCCAGCAATCAGAATAAACAATGATGAAATGCAGATGGACGAACTGGGCCAAGTCTCAGACTGTTAGATAAAGAAATAAAGCAAGCAACTTGATTAAAATAATAAAATATAGCATATAACAGACCCTTCTTGAAAACACATAGGTTACTTTCCCACTGTTCTCCGTTTCGTACAGGGACCTGGCAGGATATTTGCAGAATTATTTTTTGTATTTAGATTAGCTAACAAGGACTGTCGTCTCCATAGGGCTGTTATAATCCTACCTATAGGTGTTTTCTGTGGAAACCCCTGTTCTTAACACGTGGGTGTCTTCAGGACATGGTTTCCACTGAAGGTGCCATTTCCCTCGATGCAGTTTCCATTACAGAAAACCATGTGCCCTTGAATAAAATTGTCAATATTTGACACACAGGTTAGATGATAGGCCATTGCTGTGTCAGATTTAATGTTATAATTTGTGGGGAAAAACTGACTAAGCCTTATTTTCTGGCAACAACAAAGTACTTGAAACTCTGTGAGGGCAGACTGGACAAATAGGATGTTCCTTTACTTCACAAGCATTTGTCCAGAGAGCCTTTAGCAAACATCAGTGAGAAGCGGTTCTCATGCTTACAGGCAGTGTGATGGCTTAGTGAAGGCAGCACATGCGTGGGACAACGTTCTCCGCTTAACTTTGTCCCCTGAGCACTAGGAAATGAGGACACCTTTAGCCTGAGCTGCACGTCCTCCATCTTAGTGAACCCAGTACAGTCTGGGATCTTATGGGCTACAGTACCGTCTTGGGTCTTAGGGACCAAAGTACAGTCTAGGTTCTAAGGGGTTACAGTACAGTCTGGGGATTTTGTCCATGTGACAGTAGTTTCTATTTATTGCAAAGGAGCAGGCGCTCTCCTGTAGCAGGCGCTCTCCTAGTGCCCATTTGCCTGTGCAAGTGCATGACTGTTCTTGCCTTTCACAGACTTACATTCTACTAACCACAAAGGGTTCAGAGTTCTCAGGTCACCAGTAACCAAACTTCAGCCCTTCCTGTGGCAAGACACATGACAGGAAAGAGCAGCTCTCGACAAAAATGAAATAAAACACGAGGAGGAGGTGATGACAGCTTTAGAGGTGGTACAAGAACCCCAAAGGGTTGACCCTTCCCCCTCACACGAATGGCCGGCCCCCTGGCCTCATTGGAGGAAAGACTCTACTGTTCTCCTTCTGATTTCACTGTTTTACTCCACCCTTCAGGCTATCAGCCAATCACATGGAAGGTAAGGGAATGGGTCAGGACCAGACACATAGTTCACAGCGGTAGGTCGGTGCTGTTGTGGCGCGTCTTGCGGGCCGTGCCGTCATCTCGCGGCAGCGCCCTCTGCAGGTTGGACATGGCGGCAGTCTTCTTCAGGTCGATGACGGCGTAGAACTCGCTGCGCCGAGCATCCGGAGGGCCCCCTCCCGCCGCCAGGGCCTCACGGCCGCGCTCGGCGTCCAGCTCCACCTGGATGTAGTTGAGCTGCCGCGAGGGAGGGGCGTGTCCATGCTCGCAACTCCCCGTACCCACGCCCTGCCCCCCTCCCCCACCCCGGCGGAAATCGAAGTTGAACACCCCGCCTGGCCCCGGCCTGGCTGCCTGGCAGTGCTGCTGGCGCGCTAGAGCCAGGCCCACCTGCCCCGTGTTCACGTAATCACGCAGGGCATGGCCTCCGTCCTGGTGGTACCCGTTGGGCGTGCCTGGCCCCTCCGACAGCTCGTACTCATCATAGTCCTCTTCCTCGTACTCCTCGTCTTCCTCCTGGCCTCCCTCTTCGTCCTCTTCCTCCTCCTCGTCCTCCTCCCTCTGCAGGGCTCGGTACTCCCACACGGGGGGCAGAGACGGCAGGTTCTCGTAATTCAGCAGAGCTGTTCTGCGGTGGGCCCCGCCCATCCCCGGCCCAGCCATGCCCACACCCCGCTCACAGCCATAGGCTTGTGGGGCCAAGGAGGCGGGCCCGTGACTGTGACTGTGCGGGAGGGCCAATGGGAGGCCATCCCCTCCACTGCTGCTACTGCTGGACCCCCCCGAGTGCGACGTGCTGCCGGGACACAGGTTGAGCCGCCGGGCGACCCCCCCCCGCCGGCCTGCCCCTCGCAGGCCATCGACATTCTCATAGGTGAGCCGTGCCATGTGGCAGCCCTCCGGATGGTGATGGTGGTGATGGTGGTGGTACGCGTGGGGGTTGCGCGGGTGTAGCGGCTCTGCCTCTGAGGCCACACCTCCCTCTTCCAAGCCCCGGATTCCGTGCCCGTGGTGCACATGCCTCTCCCTGTCCCGTTCCAGGAGGTGCCGCTGAGCTGGGGTGGGTCCCAGCATGAACTTCGCCTCTTGCGAGGCTGTCTGCAGGAAGACCTGAGGGTCTCCGTGTTCCTCGTGGGGACAGCAGTGCATGCTGGGATGGCCACCCCCCTGGCCTGTTGCTGATGGCATGCTCCGTGCGGTTTCGGGAAAAGGGCTAGGCCGTACCTCAGGTAGAGAGTGGACACAGTGTCGACCTCTGACCTCTCCCTCCACAGTGGCTGTGTTCACGTACGTGTGGGTCTATGGGAACAAAGGAATTCATAACTTTTGAGCTTCTACCCACTTCAATGACACTCATTTCAGACTGTGGCATCACTACCTTGCAAGTGATGTGGGTAGGCAGCGTTCGTACTGAACCATTCTGAGGGTTTACCTGGTCATCGAGGCCCATGAGGCTGTGGCCTTGCTCGTCAGCCAGTGAGGGGTGGCGAGACGAAGCGTGTGATGAGTCGGCGCTGATGGGGTAGCCCGGGTATCCATTGGGGAATCCCTGGACGGAGTATGCTGGAGCTGCAGGCAGGCAAGGAGGTCCAGAGTGATGTTAGGGAGAAAACCTCAGCTTTCCCAAAGCAAACACACAGTTAAATACTAAAAGATAACATTATTAGTTATTATTATCTATTAGCATAACCAGGGATGCACAAAACTGGCACACAAGTATGCATTCACCTTTGAAAGTGATACGTGCAGCAATCGATTGTTCAAACACTACAAATGTATACTTATCTTGGGTGCATTTGCGCTGTTACAACGATCGATTGCCGCATACATCGCTTTTATAGGTGAATGTGTACTTGCGTACCAGTTACGTGCATCCCTGACCATAACCACTGACCCAGTACAGAATGTCTCCAACATATAACCTATGCGACTTATGATGACTTGCATGTACGGCCAGTGTTTTTAAATTAAGTCTGTAAAAATAAACTTCAGGCGGCCATTTGCCCGACAGCGCTACGCGGCCGCTGCATGGCGTAAGATAGCTACCGCGGGAAAGTAGTGAACTATACGGCAGCCTGACAATCCCAGCTGCAAACACAGCTCCCAGTCTCATTCTCACACCAAAAGTCAGTGCGACTGTCCTATTCCAACATATGTCTATACTGAGGTATCACCTGTCTGTCGGAAGGGAACCCAGTTGAAAGTTGGCTTCTGAACTACTATGTTAATCCAGTCAGGAAAGAAGCCTCTACGCCTGGCTCTGTTTGGATTCTGAGAATTAGCTGGCATGTCCTAGAAGATGGTGCACTCACTGTTTGGCGTCTGAGGTGTGTGGGGCAGGTCCATTTCGGGGGCGTGGCCAGGGGCATGCCCTGGCCGGCCCATCAGGACTGGCTCTTCCACCACATTTATACTGTTGCACTGCATGAGCTCCTGCAGCAAGCTGAAGATCTGTTCTGCCCGTACACACTTGAAGGCAAAGATCCCTGCATGGGGGCGAGTCAGAAAGCACATCTGAGACAAGAAGGTCTGCATTAGCCACCTGAGACGAGAAGGCCTGCATTAGCCACCCGAAACGAGAAGGCCTGCACTAGCCACCCGAGACGAGAAGGCCTGCACTAGCCACCCAAGACGAGAAGGCCTGCACTAGCCACCCGAGACGAGAAGGCCTGCATTAGCCACCCGAGACGAGAAGGCCTGCACTAGCCACCCGAAACGAGGCGGCCTGCATTAGCCACCCGAGACGAGGCGGCCTGCACTAGCCACCCGAGACGAGAAGACCTGCATTAGCCACCCGAAGCGAGAAGGCCTGCATTAGCCACCCGAGACAAGAAGGCCTACACTAGCCACCCGAGATGAGAAGGCCTGCACTAGCCACCCGAGACGAGAAGGCCTGCATTAGCCACCCGAGACGAGAAGGCCTACACTAGCCACCCGAGATGAGAAGGCCTGCATTAGCCACCCGAGACAGAAAGGTGGCACATATTATATACTAGGGCTGAGCAATTAATCAAATTTTATTTTCAATTATGATTTTGGCTTCCAACAACTAAACAATCGAGATAAGACAATTATTGTGCCGCATTTCGTTTTTCAATGATGCTCCCATTTTGACTTGTTTTATAAACCCACTGCACTCCTTTCCATCTCCTTTTTACTTGTTTCTCAGTTGAAACAGTCTCAGTTTAAATACTGGATAATTTTAGACAGTGGGACAATGCGGGCTGCTTCGGGGAGTAGGATAGGAGGGCTGGGCTCACCCTGTCCTGTTTGGCAGCGGCGGCCACTTTCGAAGGAGAAGAGGTTGGAGTCATAGCCGTAGCGCCGCAGGCAGAGGTATGGCCATCGGACAGCATCCCGCTTGCGTGTGTGCAGCACCAGCTCCGTCTGCGTCAGCTCCATGGTACCAGAGCCCAGCTCATTGCCTTCATCGTCCACATTGGTCACCTGCCACCAAAAGGCCAAAATGTGAAACTGAGAGAAAAAGCCGAAGTGAATGAGAATACAGTGAAAACAAAGCAGCATATATAACTTCGGAAAGCAGCTTTCTTTATATAAAAGACCTTGGAATGTATCTGATGACTGCAGAAAATGCCCTATTTGAGAACAAAGGATCGTATTTCCTTGCATTAATATAAATTTTTACATGTGGTTTTAATATTGAGGGAGGCAAAACTCCATAACCCTATTTCCAAAAAAGTTGGAACGCCGTGTAAAATGTAACATACTGATATTTGGTGTATTTTACAGCCCAGTTCCGACATAAGCTTAGTGTATGGGAGTAATTTTCTCCCACTCTGTGTTCACAGCATTTGATCCACCGCTTGCTGGTATCCTTATGAGTTTCTTTTCACCTGAAATGACATTTCCTGAAATGTCAGTATTCTCCCTAGAACTCTAAGCCACAGGTCCCTGGACACTGTTTCCACATGTCTGTGTCTCTCTATGTAGACTGTGATGTAACTAGGGGATGTCTCTGGGCAAACAGTGCCTGCACTGGGGTGACTGAAGTTGCCCTTTGCCCAAGTCAAGGGCATCTTCCCTTTGAGGCCATAGGGCTCAAGTAAAACTTGGAAATGTGGCATGCTTGTTTTGATGGTCTTGGCCTGAATCCTGGTAATTCAGTTCTTGCTGTATTCTAATGCTTTCCAATGAGTGAGAGGGGTTCTGTTCCAACACAGCCAATCAGCTGACAGAGATTCTATAACAGAGGGGTTAACATTTTACCCGTCAAAGGAATATTCTACTGCACCAAAACCATGAATTAAAGAGCTACATCCAATAATAAGTTCTGGAAAATGTGTATAATGTATATACAGCCTTAACAGTATCTCCAAAAATCGTTGCCTTGAAGGCAGATAAGCTAGAGACACCAGGACCTTGAATTTGGTGGGGTGGTTGTCTGGGACCGTGTCTTTGTACAGGCAGCTCCAGCAGCTTCCCATTGCTCTAGCAGGCCAGCTCACACCTGCAAGGGGGGGATACAACCTTGTCTTCTATACCTGCTGCACTTGCAGACACAGGTGCTTGCAAGCACATGTGTCTACATGTCAAAAGACACACAGAAAAAAAAAAAAAAAAACTGTGGCACACATGTACTCTCACCCAGTCCAGGCCATCTGTGGGAGTGAGCTGTGTCTCAATCCCAGAATCCTCTGCTGGGTGTCATGGTGACCAAGACCACACAGGCTCAAAGTGCGTTTCCATGTAAAGCTACACATTTTTGTCCCTGTAAGGCAGAACAAAAAGTAGAAAAAAGTTCAGACAAATAAAGTGCTAAATGTTCCATATTTTATCCAGAAATACTTTGACATTTTTAAATTAGCTCTGATTAGACTAAAAAAATGAAAAATAAACATACACCAATACACAAAAATCTGAATAAGATCTAGTATTAAAAACTATTTTGTATCTAAATGTCCACCTGTGTCAAAAAACATTTAAGTCCTAGTAGAATGTCACTCTCCTTTTACCAAGGAAGCCAGAGCTTCTAGCACTATATCCAACTTTTCCTTACATTGCATGTACACCATTTGCTGGACAAGTGGTTTTAGCTCAAAGGTAAAGCTATTCTGTCAATCCATAATTCAACACTCTGTTCCATCTTCAAATGCAGACAGTAACTTTTTTATAATCATACAAAAACAGACCACTAAAAGACCACCTGCAAAACCGCACATATATTCCACTCACACGTGTGAACCTGGCAACAACACGTCACTTGATACAGCACGAGAGGAATTTCCTCCCTAATGCCAAAAGGCGCTTCAAACACTGCATGGATCCAACACCATTAACCAGGAAACCATTAACCTGGTCAGTGTCACAGGCCAATTTAGACACTGTCACAGAAACAAGATGTGAATCTCTCTGTATGTCCAATACCTACCTAATTCTAAAATTAGAGTAACTACACATCAGAAATAATTTAAAAAGTTTAAACCTCTCTTAGTATCCTGTTATAATGGCTGAAAGTTGTGTTGCGAGATTGGACCGTGTAGCTCAGTGGTTTAAGCTTCTATGCCTGTGATTGGAGGGTCGCTGGTTCAAGCCCAGCCTCAGCATGACTGCAGGCCTTTGAGCAAGGCCCTTAACCCCCAGCTCCGTATGGGCGGCAGCCCTTCTCAGCCAGCTTGCTCTTACCTGTGGAGAGCAGGATGGGGCAGGCAAGAAAAGAATTTCCCCATGGGGACCAATAAAGTAAATATAATGATAGTAAGTCAATGACATAAGTTAACTTAGCTGTAAAGTATTACTTCAATGAGTTATTATGTTAATTGACTTGAGTGTGCAAAAATAGTATGTATGAAGGTATTCTGTTCTGGAGCATTTCTTTGTGAGATTCTGCATTTGAGCAAAGAGATTCTACAAACAAGTAATTAAGTTTCAAGTTTTATTCTAAAAGTACCATATCAGCATTATTCTCAAGCAATGTTTCACTGCGCTTAGCAAGACGTACTTTAAATGGCATTCAGAAACACAATCGGCCTGCAGAAGATTCAAAACTACACGGACGGCAAATTGAGCATTTTCTTCTCAGATCCTGCGGCAATCAGCTTTCATGCCCTCTGGTCAAATGCAGAATCACTCAGGAAATCCTGGAAATTTAGTTAACGAGTCAAGCACTCTGACCACAGCACCACCCATTGTCCAATCACGGCAAGCACAAGCTTAGATGTACTGCTCATATTCTATGCTCATTTTGCATCCATTCTCCTGTCCACTTTGAGCATCAACAAGTAAACCTCATGTGTGACACATGTGTAGACTTGCATAATTTTCAATGCTACATCCATAAACCTATGTCCAAGTAAAATGAATTATATGAAATTTGAAAGCCGGTGGTTATTTCAGTATCAGTGCCATACATAATATGTCACCTTCCACCAACAATTACACACATAATAAACCAAAACCAATCCTTAGTTAAGTTCAAAAATATGGAAAATACACTTGATTTACACCCTTAAGTAAGCTTAATCCAAAACACTGAAGGGAAAAGAGATATACAAGTTTGGAATGGCATTTCTCAAAAGAGGGAACCTGTGTGAGGTGGGTTTATTGCTACTGGTGCCAGCAGAACTGGTAAAATTAGCAGTACTCAGAGTCAAGCATAGGGACAGGACTTCCGACACAATGAGAGCACACACAGCATACTCATCTCAAACGGGAATCCTTCTGCCACAGAGAGAAGAGGCACACAGCTGACTTCTGCAGACCAGTTAAGAGAATGGAGCTGCGACCAAAACCTTGAGCTTTCAAGAATTGTAAAGGCTCTTATATGTTAAATGCAAGTGGATATTGACATGAGACTGCTAAGCAATGCACAACATGTACAAGATAAGAGTGAAGCCACCTGTTTATCCGTGTGACTGTACCGCTTCCTTGTTTCCAGTCAATTACTGTCACAAATCAAGAAAGACACAGAAATAGTATTTGCTAACTATGATCCGAGTTAAAACCCACCACAAGAAATTTATAAACAACTAGTATTCAGTCAATTTCGTCTTCCTATTCCTCGATAAATTAGAAGGAAAAATCAAGGGAGTCTAACTGGGGTCGCTTCCCTACTCCTGGTCATATAATGTGTTTTGTACTCATACTTCAACCTTGAGCTACTAAAGTAATCATCCACTCTTACTACTGTACCAATATATGTCACTCGCTGATATCTATCAGAGAAAATGATGATCGTTCATCGATTACCGCTTTGGCAGCATAACTCGATGCGCGCTCACAGCAGCATCAGCCACTGCGTCCATTATTTACCGGATAATCTCATTCCCCCGTCGCCGACTATGCCACTAAATACAGTCGTACCGTGCATGTTACTGACTTAGAGCAGCCTAGTTCACGGAACTACAAATGGCACACAAGGGACGTGCGTACGATCGCTAAAGCGATGCCAAGCCAAGACGCCCTCCCCCTAAAACAGCAGCATCTCTCCGATCGCATGGCACAGCTGGCGACAGCGCTTTACCGAGCCGCTTTAATCAACCGGAGAGTGCAGCCGAATTGCCGGCCGTCAAAGATCGGCCATCTGTCTTCCTCGGGCAAGCTAAGCATCACAATCCAGCTCGCCACCATCCATTCATTCTGCCGCCGATGAGCTTGACAGCCATGCATCAGTCAGACGACAACCTCTGGATAAAGTCGTCGTCCCCCCCCCCCATTAAAAAAACACCGAACAGGGAAATTTTCGTACACGGACGGCGTAAGATAAAATAAATGTTTACAGAGATGCAGCGCTGTGAATTTTAACTGTGAATGCAGCGAGCGAACGAGCCACCGCCGTCTGTCCGGCTAACTGTCAGTCAATGAGTTTCTTATGATTATAAAGAACACGAAGATTTAAAAAAACAGCTCAGCATCTCACCAAACCCGGCCGAGCAGTTAGACAAACAGCGAACGCGCTAGAAGCGGAGGCCGACCCCAGACCCGGGATGGCTGACAGCATTGTTTATATGCACAGATTAAATGGAAATGAGTGAGAGGCGAGGCTGCCGCGGCCGCCGGTACAGCATTAGCTCCGGATGCTACTCACATGCTCCGCTAACAGCGCAACGCGAAGCGAGACCCGACAGGGAGACTGCGGACTGCTGCCTACGCCTGGCGCGGGAGGGGTGCACGGCAATAACGCCGACTTTTATTAAAATGTCTGTTTTGGCGCTTAATTAAGAAAAAAAGAGAAACACTTTAAAATTTACGTGGAGGTGCAAAAAAAATAAAATGACAGTATTACACAAGCGGCACGTCTTGCACAGCCGCCCCTTACTGCTGCACAGGCCTCGGGCTGGTATCTCCCGTCCAGCGGAGTCAGAGTTCACTGGCAAACGACGAGGCTTTGGGGTGGAGGGGAGCGACAAGAAGGTAGACCCGCTGGAGGACCAAGGGAGGACGGGGGGCGGGTGTGACACCGCGCAACCGCGCAGGGGAGCCAGAGTCCCATTAAACTTAAGCGAGAAAAGCCGGAGGCTTTGGCATGTTTGCTTAAATGTTTTGTTTTTTTTATCCTGACTCTTCAGCCAAGATCCATCCTTCCAGCATCCAATCCCCTAATTCTGACTGGAGTCACAGCGACTTTAACCGAAGGTGCATCAGAAATTTAAACTGTGTAGAAATCTCATCGCTGAATGCGTTCACCTGGTCTTTGAAATATAACCATGATAACTGAATTAGTTGTTTCGCACTTAAATCTATTTACAGAACTTGTTTTGTGATTCAGGTACAGCTCCTACCCTAATGCTGCAAGGCTACTTAACACACACTAATATGCAATGTTAAGCTCTACATTTCTGTTTGCTATACCTCTCTTTTGCACTGATCTGCCTGATGTTTATCACTTTGCTCTGTCATTTATTATTGTTACTGCTAATTCTGTAATACTGCTGCAGTATTCTTTGTATTCCACTGTATTCTGGATGCCACTTTGTCTTGCTACTTTGCTCTGAATGTTGTGCCATATAAGATATTCTATGCTAGATATCTTCCAGTAGTTAGTATGTTGTATTCAGTATTTATTCTGTTGCAACGTTGCACTGCACTGTTGATTGTAGTCTGTGGAGAAAGCATTCAAGCAAGAAATTCGTTGTAATTTGTACGCTGTATTTCGTACGAAAGTACAAAACTTTGAATCTTGAATATTTTACAATCGACTGGATTTTACTTTATTTGGCTTCATAGCGTTTGTAATATTGCTATAATGCATAATAGTAATTGATTCCGGTTAATTTGAAGAGCATGTCAGCGGAACTATATTTTCGTTTACACGTCTTTCTGTAACTTTAGTTGCTGTCGAATTCGGGACTGACTACAAATCCAGTGATTATGGAATTAATGCACAATTCCTTTCATATCCTGAAGATGGCGGTATGACCCGAACATCAGGACGGGAAAAACAACGCACGAATCTAGGTAGGAGTAAATTAATTCGCTCTGATAGAAAGAACTACTGTGTCACAGGCAAGAATGTTATCTAATGAGTGTTTTTATAATTCAATAAAAGTTTATTTTAAACGACTGATTCTATCATTCTGTGTTTTTAATAGATGTTTATAGATATTTTCATGTGTAATTAAGGAAAGCTGAGCAGCCGCAGATTTACCAGGCTGCTTGAGGTAAAATTTCTACAATCATCTTTCCCAAAGTACCTGCAGTTAACACTCTGTTGCCCTGTCAGTACACCACAAACAGACTGGATTTTGCTGTGTTGGTAAGTAGATGGTGGAGAATGCCAGCATGGTTAAGGCATCCATACCACACAGACCAAATCCAAAAAAAAAGATTTGCTTTTATCCTATGAGCCCTCTAGAAGTCTCAGGTCTTCAGGCAGCGGCCTTTTAATTACCCCTAAAGTCTGAACAAAAACCCATGGTGAAGCATCCTTCTGGTACTATGGTCCACATCTGTGGAACAGCCTTCCTGAAGACCTGTGTCATGTTCCAAACACAAAGGAGGCAGGAACAGGTGTGAGGCCAAAACAATGGGGTTTATTAAAGGAATGGGAACAGGGCAAACAAAAGGCAAAGCTGGTAATAGGGGAAACTGCTAGAGCACACACTTGGGTGACATCAATGACCAGACTGGTGAACACAGGACTGGGAGGTACTCTTATACACCACTGATGAGGAGCAAACGAGAGGCATCTGGTATGAATCACACGAGGGCTGAAACGGGAGGTAAGAGTAACTATTGAGAGAAAGAGAGGGACAGGGATGCAGGGCATGACAGGGCCCAAACTCCCCCCTTCAACGCATGCACTCTGGGAGGGAACCCACAGAGACAAAACAACAGGGAGGGAGACGAAAGGGGACATTGGACAGAACAAGGGATGATGGAACACTGGATGACCAGACACAACAGGATGAAACAAACAAGCATCCCGACAGGGGCACCGAACGAGCAGGGCCATCTAGGTAAACAGGAGAGACACGAGATGACACTGGGAATCAGCGGCAACACAGAAACCAAGGAACAACACCGACCAAAACAGGGTAGATAAGTGAAGGAACACCAGGGTCAACAACAGATAACCAATGGGGAACCATACAGAAGGGAAAAGGACAGGTGGAAGAGGGCATTAGGGCAAAAACAGAAATGAGGCAGGAGGGAACAGGATTGGACTAAGGGGTCCTCTAGACCCTGGGAAGCAGGGCATTGACCCCAGGACATGATGCCCCTGCTAACACCAGAGGCCATCTCAGGACAGGGAACAAGGGTGGTTCAAGTTTGGGATCTAGAGTCCATCATGCAGGACCCAGGGCCTGACCCGGAGGGTCTCACTCTAGTTCATCTAGAGGGTTCTCCTCAGGGCTCATCGGGTCGGAGCAGGAGCCAGTGAGGCTGCTGCAGGCAGGCAGCAGCAAAGGGCTGGCGAGGTGGGTGCGGGCGAGCAGCAGGCAGGAGCAGGAAACTGAGGGTTGGGGAGCCTGGTGGCGTGTGAGGCTGGGCCGGGAACTTGGAGAGGTGAGTGAACTTGGCGGGCACCTCAGGAGATAGGCTGGGAACCTTGGGATACCAGTGGAACTCGGACGCCCCTCGAGTTGGGTGGAAGTCAGTCATCATGGGTACTTCAGGAAGCGGGAGACACTGGGGTACTTCAGGAAGTGGAGCAGTGGCCTCGTCCAGGCCAGGCTCCTGCGGCTGACCGACTTTGTCCAGGCCGGGCACGAGGGGCGTGGCGGCAGAGAAAGGACGAACAGGATCTAAGGGGGGATCTGCCCTCTTCTTTTGCCTCCGCTTCTTACTGCGGGAACCGGAAGCCGGCGGGTGGATGAATTAAAAAAATCATAATAAGACAAGCATGGTCAGCTAGACTAACCAAGGAAAGGCCACATGTAGCATATTGGTTAATCACATGGATTTTTGTGATTGTTGGATTTTTAATAAGTGTCTGAAGAAACAACAATCCACTGAGGCAGGGTGTCACAAGCCGAATCTTGGGGACCCGCAAACAGTCTGCAGGAGTAAAAATGTGGATTGTATGTGGGATTCGCAAGGAACGAGAAACACTGCTCTGTGGAGCACCACACCCAAATTACTCATAAATCATCCATTTGTATGATTTGACAAATTAAATTTGTAAATTTCTTAGGATAAAAGTATGAATAATCTAGGAAAATAAAATAACAAAGGTAGGAATGTAATTTCCCTGCTGTGTCTTAGCAAACCATTTGCACTGTTAATAGGAAACATATGACAGAGGAATCCGGGACATTCCCGATTTTATCTCTTGGTAGAACCTGCTTTTTCTGTGGCGTGTGAGAACTTCTTTCTGTTTCTGTTATCTGTCACTGTCGACAGTAGATGTGTTTCTTCATACAGTCTGTATTGTGCAGTCCCTTGTCCTCATGAAGAATCTCCTTTCCTGATGACACTGATCGGCTGTTTAGTCCCAGGTCGTACCATGAAGGAGGTGCCACAGGGCGGCTTTGATGTTGGCAAATCACTACGATGACAGAACAAGGGGATGTTAAATCAAGATTCATACTTAGAGTAAAAACTGGTCTGTGACCTAAGTGCTTGGAAGTTTTTCGAGTAACAGAAAAACATACCTGCTTTTTCAAGTCTTAGAATGAAGAATTATTATCCATTTTATTATCGTTACCATGAATTTATTGCAAATGATAAGTTCCAAGCCAAATCATAAAATCATAAATAGTTATCTAAACATGCAGGTTGTCCTAGAAAAGATGTAATGTAAATTGTAAGGCTTACGAGATAATCTTTATAATTGTAACAAATAAATGATGGGTGAAAACCTCATAAAAACAAGTGGTTTTTCCAAAGATGAGACATACAAATAGGTACTATTTTTATTTCCTGCGTAAAGTAGAAATTTTAAAACAGCTTTTAAACCTTTTTACTCCTAATAACTTTATGGGGGGTATTAAAACTGCAAAACATATAAAAATAAAATTTGCCACTAAGAAGAAGCATTTTTATATATAAGAATATTTCATTTTAATTGTACTTGTAGTCTGTAATGATAGTATACAAAATACAAAGAAATAGTGTTATCAAATGGTTGAGTAATATTGTTTTGTTACATGACTAGAATGATCAAACTGTCAAAGCTAATGTCTCCTGAGAGTAAAAAGCTCTGATGATTCTGTACCTGTTGGTTTCTTTGGACATCAGAGAGGATTCGTGTGCCATCTTTGCCACTTTATTTCCCAGCTCGCTGAGCACCAGGCTGTGAGCCTGTGAGGAATGAATGTTTGTGGGTGAACCTGTTTTCATTTTGTCAGCAGGATTCTGCCCGACAGGAATTCCAGACTCTTTGTCTAACTGCCTCAAGCTGTATCCTTGGTCCAGCTGTTTCTTATGTATAATGCTCAGGAGGGTACTGTGACTGCCAGAGGGGGGGTCTGTCTGAGCCTCAGGAGGTGACACTTTTGCTGGCTTGATGTCTGGGGAAGAGGTTGATGAAACAATGGGGAGTTGAGGTGCAGAGTGAGTCTTCACTACAGGTGGAGCAGGGGGAGGCAGATTAGGAGGTGAACTGAAATGATCACTATGATTCTTAGCATCTTCCTCTAAGTTTGCAAATTCGGGAGGGGGAGGGAGGATAGACATGCTGTCATCGTCTAATCTATTCTCATTGTGAGCAGAGTTAAGTGCCGGAGTGGAGCGCACAAAGTCTGCGTCCTGCCTCTTTGGAAACTGAGCTACATGGTCACCTATGGATGCTGGAGGCAGATGATTCAGGAGACTCTGGGCTGAGGAGTTTGCATTATTGGTCTTTGTTTCATCTATTGAGGAAGATTCATTCAAGTGTAGTGACTTGAGTTTCTCTCGCTCCTTGGCAGCAAGCAGAAGGGCAATAGGAGAGGTTGTGCGCTCCCTTGACTGCAAGCCCCTACTTCCCCTTTGAAGGTAGTATGGCTTTCGGCTCACATCTAAACCATGCTTGTAGCTTCTGCTGGCTTGCATCATGACATAACTTGATTTTGGGCTGGAGGAGATTTCTGGGGCAGGATATGTAGTTCCATCTAGAATAACTGACCCAGAATCCTTGACAGGAAACATATGTCCCTCAGTCACTTTGTTGGGAAGGCTGGCCTGCAGGATGTCCTTGACATCATGCTGGTCATTCTGCATCTGGGGACGTGTACTCTGAGCTGGCTTCGCAGGAGCACCTGATAGTGTAGCTGACCCAACATTGTTGACAGCAGCAGGAATTTTACTGTTGATTTGGACTGGATGTGGAATTTTATCTGTGGAAGGATCTTCTAAAACGATGATGGGGTTATTAGGCTTATATTGGATATCCTTCGGTTTATTTAAAATGCTGGTGTTTGGCATACTGTACAGCTTAGCCTTGTTCTGAGGGTTGAAACTGGAAGGTGCAGTGACTTCAGCCGGGGAATCTGAAACTTGCAAGGAGGAAAGCCGATCTGGCAGAGAGGGGGGATTCTGGATTCTGGGTGTGGTGCCTCCTAATTTCTCCACAGGTGAAGTAGGGTCTGAGAATGGGGGTAAACTGGCATATTTAGCAAGTGCTGAACTAGAGAAGTCAAAGGTGTTGGTGCTAGGTGGATTTTTCAGGGATGACGTGACGGGGGGGAGGTCCGAGTGTTGACTGAACACCTTTTGTACTGGCTTTGGTGATGGTGGTTTCCAAGCAGGGAGATTAGGTGAGGAACAACTGGCTGAATTTGTTGGGGGGGGAGGGGGCTGCATAGTTGGTGGTGGAGGAATGTACATCTCTCCTTCCAGTGAATTAAAAAAGGAGCTCTGACTGGGAACTGCACTGCCATTTTCTGAAAAAGAAAGAAGGATCGCCATTGGTTAGAACTAGTAAGAATCGATTACAAGAGCAGTGACCTTGTACTGATTAAGTGGTTGGAAAATGATAAATGGATGAACATAAGAACATAAGAAATTTACAAACGAGAGGAGGCCATTCGGCCCATCAAGCTCGTTTGGGGAGAACTTAA
>JAODUD010000107.1:9114897-9124939 GCA_026784285.1 Stomatorhinus walkeri
GTTTCCACAAAATTGGGAACATGAAATTAACCAAAATGGCTTAGAATGCTGCAGCATTAAGAGTGCCTTTCATGGGAACTAAGCAAGGAAAATTCTTATTGCACAGATGGCATCCTGTCACGGTACCATGCTTGAATTCACTGAGCTCTTGTGAGTGATTGTCTTTCGCAAATGTTTGTAGCAGCAGTCTGCATGCCTTGATGCTTGATTTTATACACCTGTGGCTATGGAAGTGATTGGAACAGCTGACTTCAATGATTTGGAGGGGTGTCCCAATACTTTTAGAAATATAGTGTATGTTACATGGAAGCCCATTTCCCATGAGTCATTATAATGAGAAACGTTTTTAAAATAATGCCTCGATGCATTTCTAATGAGCCACACCTGTTGCTTGTTTTGTCTTTTCTCTCGTTTCAGCCCAAGTGTGGATCACTACAGCTACCTCTCATTTGCACCCTCATCATTAGTGTTATAAAGTGCCTCTCAGTCATGTACTCCCCAGTAGTCACTGATGTTGCTCCCTGAGTGTGCCCATAGAGTGTGTCCCCTGCTTCTGCCCTGTCAAATCCACATCCTGTTTCGACCCCTTGTGGACTTTTGAGTTTGCCTTGCTTCTGTTTTGTTTTCCCCAAAGTCCTTTTTGTTCCCCCTATTCTTGCCCTCACCCCCTTCCTGGCCGTGACAGAATGACTGGACACAGCAACGTAAGAGGAGAGTCCTTTGCCCTCTAAAAATGACAAAAGTATTAGCCTAGGTATATCTGTGTTGATGTAATATAAAAATGCATGTCTACGTGGGTTTTTTGAACATATAGAATTATACTGCTAAATACAAGCATTTTTTGTTGTCTAGAGCAGGGGTGGGCAATCTTATCCGCAAAGGGCCGCTGTGTGTGCAGGTTTTCACTGCAACTCCCTAATTAGGTCACTAATTAGAGGACTGATTGGCTGAAGAGTCCTCGCACCTGGCTTTGAACAGCTGACCTAAAGGTTACCCCAAACACCTGCATACACCGGCCCTTTGCGGATAAGATTGCCCACCCCTGGTCTAGAGGGTAAAAATGCCATATGGAGATGTATTCTGTCTCACAATTTATACCCCAATGGTGCATAGGAACTGTTTGGTCAGAACAATAGTTTTTCACACTTGTGTTCTGTGGAACTCTCTTTAGCAGAGCATCTCTACATTCCGATTGGTTGCCGCCAAACTGTCATAGCTCATTAGCATAAAGTTAACCAGGCTTCAATTTCATTTTGATGGTCTCGCCTCCTAAATTGTGTCATTCTATGCCGCACTGCTCCTTGCTGCCTGTCAATCCAACCTCCCGCAGAGAGTGAATGACTACCGGTCGCTCTGACGCTCGCGCCGCTCACGGTTTGAATGTACCTTAACGCTCTAGAACAGGGGTGTCAAACTCCAGTCCTGGAGGCTTGGAGCCCTGTGCACCTTAGTTCTCTCCCTGTTCCACTACAAATGATTCCGCTCAAGAGCTGTGTGGTATTTAGCACAAGGAGGTGCAAGGAGTTGAATCAGGTGTGTTAAATGTCAGAGTTTGACACCCCTGCTCTAGAGAGTGTCTTCGGCTAGTAATTGCTGTTGGTAAGGTTCAGTCTGCATGCCACACACAAAACGGTCATACAGAGCCTGATCCACAGTAGCCCTGATTCACAGTTAACCGCACACAGCTTCAATCCTGTGGCAAACTAATTAACAATCTGATTAGGCATCCATCGATGAAATCTAAAACACTCAGCAATCAACAAGGGTTTAGGCTCAAAATGCCCTTTTTAAAATACCAACAATCTGTGCGGAAGTTTTATCTTCTTTAGTCTTTTCTGGCTGAACCAAGTTTCTTAAAAGTCCCGACGTTGCGGGACCCATAACACTATGCAGAGTGGCCACGTACTTGTCTACAGCAATGTCATTAACTGCAAAAAAACTACTCTATGTGGTCCACATATGCCAACCACGCCTCGGCTTAGTGTTTAAACTTATCTAATTTCTAGATCCATCCATCTGGAAACATCTGCCAAACACTTACTGCAGTTAAGTCACACTGAATTTATCCTCATTAAAATCTGTGATGTACTAGGCAGGGGAACACGCAATTATTCTGAGACACGGTTTCAACATACTATCTTAATTCCTGAACTACTCTTGTCATCTTTTAATGTCTCTCGCATTGCTTAGGTTGCGTGTGCATTAATGCATCTGCCACAGGAATGCAGTTGGGACATAGCACCTGCAACACAAGCAAATTTATTAGTATGAACTGAATACATCACTGTCACGTCGTTGGGACGAACAGGGCACAGGCAATCAGGATCCAGGCAATGAAGATTCGAGAATGAGGGGTTTATTAGGCATGTAACTGTAATTACTGTGCACATTATTCTTTTTTTGATTTTTTTAATTAAGTGTATATCACTGATTTATGTTAGGTTAATATACATTTATTTACATTACAATGTTATGTTGAATGATCAGATTTAATATTAATTTATGTTATTTTATTTATAATCAGTTACAGAACATTATTATTTTGGTTATATTTACATTTGTTACATTTAGGTTCGGTATGTTCCCTTGGTTAACCGTATTATTAGTTCCTATCTGCCCTGGTACACAGGGGGACGGGTTTTAGAGGGGAACGGTGGAGAGCGGCTGGGGAAAAAAAAATAGTTGGAAAAGTACTGTTGGCCGTGTTGGTGATTATTAAAGACGATCGTGGAAGAAACTATAGCCCACTTACTACCCACAGTCCGAGGGAGAGACTCGAACATTCTACCCACTCATCAAGAAACCAGGGTTTCAGGCAAAACAGGCAGACAAGGCACAACACGGTCAAGATGTCAATGACGGAACTGGGGATACATACTCTGACATGGACTTAAATATACAGGACTTAATGAAAAAACAAGAAACAGCTGGTAACATCAGGATTTCACATGAGGTTAATGAGGGGGGCATGGTTATCAAGGAGGTGGACAATCAGACGTGACAATAACGGCGTATAATGGCTTTCCCACATTTCTATGAAGGCAAATTCCAAGTGAGATCCACAAAAATAATCAGCCAAAAATGTTACAACCTAGTTAATAACCAGAATAAACAATTTATAAACCCTTTATATGGGTAAGCGTATTTTAAAGTGGCACCTAAAAGTTGAACCCAATAGCCCTGCGTGATAATGAGTAAGTGTTAACACAAGCCAATGCACAAGTGGCACCCAGTTTAATTAGAAGCATTAGCTAAAATTGAAATAAACAAATATTCAAGCAACAATTATTTGAATAGAAAGGTACAGTCTGCACAATGCAAACTATGAAAGATAAATACTTGGACTTTGCTCCTTGTCCTATGTACCTGAGAGCTTCACCTCTACTGAAAACTGGTTTATGGATGACTCTCTATTAAGAGCCAATCTTGCTCTGGGAGCTGGAAACTTCATTATATGCAATTTCTTCCATAATATATGCAGTAAAACTGCAACATTGTAGTTATGCATACTTGGAACACTAGGTGGTGTTACATTCCACTTCTTTTGCAAAGGAAATGTAAGGTTAAATATAGCACGCTGTGTTGTGAAAATTCAGTGTATTGAGCACGAAATTAAATATTTACGAAAAGAAGAAAAGCTTGACCTTACAAAGCTTTTGTAAATAAAATGGTTATTTTTTGTTTTTGGTGATGTTTTGAGTCATCTGTCCCAACCCTTATTTCCAATTAGCCCTGTGTTTTTTTAATTGCACCATTTAACATAACGCAAAGTTTACAATAAAACATTTGTTACAACTGATATCAAAATATGTTATGTTTTCTACATGAAGAAGGGTAATCTTCTCAGAATCTGATGGTATCTGTATTACTATCATAGGAGTCATTGAATCCTCCCCATACCTTTAGTTTTGGTTACCAATACATTAAAGTTATGCCTATCCTATACATTAAAATCTTACGTAGTATTTGTGTAGCCTGCATATCGGTTTCATGCAGAATGCATGCAATTCATATAAAGGTTACACTGAGCCTGTGGATTACAATACTATTTAGCAGCTATATCAAGTTGGGGTGGTGTGTTGCTCAGCTGCTTAGGGTTCTGTGCCTTTTTTTTGGAAGATTGCTGGTTTGATTAGAATAGTTGCATGCCAGCAGCTCCCATGGGAAAATGGCTGGTCTGCACTTGGGCCCCAACCTTCTCTCTCAACTATGAACATGAAGAACAAGACAGGATTTGTGAAAAGAAGAATTCTAGTGTACTAGTGCAAATGGCAAAATAAGCTTCATTTAAATAATCTCCAGTTGTTTGCCATGCAAGTACCAAACTTCAGCATGGGCATTACTTAAACACACAGTCATTCTTAATATAAACACGGTCATTCAATAACAAAACATTAGTTGAAAAAAGATGCATTATGTACCAGAGATTGAATAACACTTCTTGTTTAGATAAACTAAGCATGCATACTGTGTGTATTTAGGTGGAACAATCCAAATACTTTCACAAGGTCTCCATTCACTCCCCTTGCAATTTGCACAAAACCTGTACACCATAAAGACCATCGGCGTCAGTTTTTGTGGAAACCAAAAGCACTCGCTATTCAGCATGTGTCCTCTGTGTCTAACCCATTCATGGCATAGCAGGGGGCAGCTAATTCAGCACCAAGAGTGCAGTGCTTGGGGGAGGCGCTTTGCAGGTTAGATTTGAACCAGCAATCCTTTGATTACCGGTGGGCTTCCTTAACCATTATGCCACCACGGCCCCCGAGGAAGTGAAGCTGCTTCTTCTGCTAGTCTTTAAAAGGACAGCACATCAAGCAGCAATAACAGTAGTTTGCACCATGCTGAAATAAGCACATTCATATTATTGTCTTATTTTTGAAGAAACTTTTTGCATGAAAAAACTGCTTCACTGTTACCTTCATGACTTTCATGCACAGTAATGGTGTTTTTTTTATCATGTATAAATTCTGTACTACATTCTACATTTGGTGAAGAGCTAGAAAGATATACAGGATTGAAACAGACTTTTATGCAATACAACAATAAAACTTCGTTACCAAAAGAGCATCCTTTCATTTATTTAAAGGAGCTTTTGGGGAAAAAATTGAATGTTTCTTCATGAAATTTGAGAAGTAAAATCACAGTATAAATGTATCAAATTTTTGCCTAGTACAGGTTACAGTAAGTCAGGCAAAACTTCTGAACTACAAGCCGTTGAACTTCATAGATCTGTCTCTGTAAGACTGTTGTAATTAATCGTTTTAAGTGTTCAGTCCAGAATATTGTTATTAACCTTATTTTATACTATTCTCTCTTGTCCAGCTGTGAACCTTCAGGCATACACCATATGTATGCTTTGTATACATGACAAATGGCACGCAAAGCTGCATCGGCAGAGCGGCATCACTCCATTCAGATGAAATGTTCGGCAGGCTATGAACTGCACTTTGCAGTTTTAGAGGAGCCCACAGCTTCTTATCTTTGATCATGTCTGTTTTTTCTGTATTGTTGTGTTTACACGGTAGCTCTTCTTCTAATGAATTGTACGATTTCTGTGTTGCATTTAATAGCTGTACTGGTCTGCCACTTTATTTGCATTAATTATATTATCTCTTTGTTGCCCTTCGGCTACTTCATTATTGATACTTTATTGACTTCTTGGGGAAATTGTCTTTACGCCTCCTTAGCTTGCTCTTTGTAGAGTAAGTCGTCTACAAAGGGCAGCCACCTGTTACGGTGCCCAGGGAGCTGGAGGTTAAGGGCCTTGCTCAAGGACCCGCAGACATACTGAGGCTGGGTTTGAACCGGCAACCTTCTGATTACAGGCACATAGGCTTAGTGCCTAAGCACTGACAGTCTGAGTCACTGACTCATCTAAACAGGGTATCTTTGGGCTGTGGGATAAAAATGAAAAAAAAAAACGTAGAAAGTTTGAACATGGACAAAAGAAAGTTAGGTTAAAAAGTCAGAATCCTTTTTAATTCGTGAGTGCAGTGCTGTATAATGATGTACAACGTGCTTTTAATTTTTATTATATTCAATGTTGTATTATTGTTGTTTTTAATGTAGGTAATGTCTTACGCTGTGCAATAGGTACTCCAATCCATCCAGGCCAGTCCACATCTTTTAGCCTACCATTACCATGCAAAAATCAAATGCCTTTTCAGCATCTAATAAAATTAGCACCTCTGGTCATTGGGGGTTTGGACTTGAAGACTAAATAATATTGAAAAACCTACGAAGGTTTGAAAATAAAAGTCTATTCTATTGTTAATAAAATCAGTCTGACCTTGTGAAACAGGACTTTTTCAAGTCGGATGGCCAGAGTTTTCGCTAATAATTTCTAAGTGCAGCAGTCCATACCAGCCTGGGTCGAGTGGGTCTTAAGCAAAAGAGAGATACAGGCCGGATAAAAAGCAGGGGGGAGTGTATTGGCATTAAATAATTCATTAAAAACTTCAAGTAGTAGAGGGGAAATCGAAAGTGAAAAGGCCTTATTTAACTCTAAATGGAAATCGTCAGATTCCGGGGCTTTGGAACTCTGCATGCTCTTTATAGAATGGCTTGGTTCCTTAAAAGACAGGGGTTCCTCAAGTAGTGCTCTATCTTCTGCAGATATCATTGGGATATCCAGAATTAGTTTGAGTTACAGTTATTAACCTTGAAGCAGCTGACTGTCTGATTTGCAGAGCTAAAAACCTCCCAGCTTTCTCATGTTCATGAGATCCGTGACAGGATCGTAATAAACATCGTTTCATTTGTTGATAGAAGGTCAAATTCTGTTTGAAGTGCTACTCTTTCCTTGTACAGATCAGGAGAGGAGGATACTGAGCAACGATGATCTAAAACTAATATTCACTCAGCAATGCTAGAGATACGTCCCACTTGAGTTCTGTTTGGGGCAGCACTGTAGAAAATGATTTTGCCACGAATATAAATTTTTAGAGCTTCCCACAAAGTACTTTTCGATACTACTCTGGTTTTATTTGTTGGTAGAAAGAATTCAATCTTGGATGTGATAAAGTCAGTGAAAGGTTTATCTGCCAATAAAAGAGCATTAAAACGCCATGTTCTAGGCATATTTTGGTTCATGAGCGTCAGCTGCATTAAGAGTGGAGCATGGTCTGAAATAACTATAGTCTCACAATCAGACCGTCTAACTGAATGGAGGAGTTTACAATCAATAAGAAAGTAACTAAATGAATGGTGCACAGGGAGTTAAATGAATAACTACAAGATGATAGATATTTAAATTGCCAGGGGTCAGTGATTTTATAAGCATTAAGAAAAGTTCTAATTAGTTTAGTGGATTTTGTCAGTGATTGGGTTTTATTAGATGACCAATCTAGCTTGGGATCCAGGACACAAAGAAAGATGCTTCATTTACACAAGTACGTGTTCATTGGGATGCTTCTCATCACAACCATCATCTCAGCTTCACAGCTTGGGGATCACAGTGCAGGGCCATCTAATGTGCAGCGTTCTTTGCTGAAGCCGGGGCTTCAACCAGCCCACAGAGCCACTCAGCACCCCCACCGGAAGCTGCTCTGAATTTAACTTTTGAAACTGGTGCCGATACGGGCCAGATTTGGTAATATTCAATGTAACTCGGGCCCACATGAGGCCCTTACCTGTTTCAAATCCAGAAAGCGGATTTGGACCAGTATTGGTCCGTTGTGCAAAAAGACACTGGGCCAGATCTAGTTCATCAATCAATTTCTGAAAAACATTTGGCCCAGACCCAGTTCAGACTCATCTAGCTATGTGGGTATAAACTACAGGAAGTAACTAAAATCATTGTGTTTGTATTCTAACATTTGCCACGAGAAACAAAGATTTCACAGAATGCAAAATGAAATAATACAACAACTTTGTTGTTCCTCCAGGACTCCAGTAATTCTTAAGTTTTGTCACTGACTCCTGGACTCAAGGGCTTTGCATTTGTCTTACAACCGTGTCAGTAATTCATTCTGGGGGTCGAGTTGTGCAATCCGCTCAATTGCATCGTTGAGGTTCCATGCCGTGGTTCCCTGCACCGTAGTTACCTCTTTATGGTCTTAGCATTGTTTTCCAAGATTGTTCTCCAAATCACAACATAGCTTTTGAGTATTAAAAAATGTTTCAGTCTGAAGCGGCAGGCAGATTGCAGCAATTTTGGCTTTACAACCTTCCAGTGAAGTCAGGCGAGATAACTCCTGTCGTAATGCTTGTAGGGTGAGCGGCATTTCCTCTGCCATGTAATAATTTTCTGACGCTGGGATTTTTTTTCTCGCAGCATTTAACTTTCACGGTTCACTTTAGAGCAGATTATGGTTCAGTCTTGTACCGTCTCATTTAATGCTGAATATATTCGGGAGCTGCAGGACTTACAGCCACTCCATTGCACGCTGTACCCAGAAGTCCCTGACCTCTTTCGCTTGTATACTGGATCATGATTTGCACCTTGCACCTGGGTCATAGAAGGTCCTTTTCCCATCAACAGGACCAGTATCTGCTCCTATGTACAAGGAGGAACAGGGTGAGCACTGTCAGAGCCCTACAGAATGACCTCCAGCAGGCCAATAGTGTGACTGTTTCTGACTAAACAATCAGAGATAGACTTAATGAGGGTGGCCTGAGGGCCCGACGTCCTCTGGCGGGCCCTGTTCTCACTGCCCAGCACTGTGGAGCTCGATTGGTATTTTCCATAGAATACCAGAATCGGCAGATCTGCCACTGGCTCCCTGTTCTTTTCACAGTCGATAGCAATGTGGTAGGCTTGGGGCACCTCGTCAGCTAGGACCGGCACTAATCACTAGCTTGAGATGGTTTGAAGACTGCGTTTACATTTACTGATAACACCTTTGTTTGCGGTCTGCTTCTTAGCTATTATAAACTGTTACTTTAGTAGGAAGGTTAATTCACAAACAAATTTTAAAATACATTACAATCATATCTTGCTCCTGGTATTTAGAAAACAGCTTTTAAACTATATGCAAATATAAAGCTATGGTTTAGTTATAATTAGAAATGAGTTATAATCAGGGGTCAAAGTGGGCTACAATGATCCAGAACGCTGTAACAATACCTTTGATTAATAAATAAATAAATCTGATTATCAGTTTCACACATGATATAATGTCAAGAAAATTCATTTTTCATGTGGTGCAGCCTGGCGTTCTTTCCAGATAAATACCATCGAGACATTGCATCTACATCACTACGCTTTTGCTAAAAAAAACAGAGCTTTAAAATCTCCATCCACACAGGTAGTTTTCACATCATTCAAGAAAATATTTCCGTTCACACTGAAACAAGCAAAAAAATATATGACTGCTGACAGATGGTTCGGACAGATTTATTGATGTGGGGTGGCAACAGGGGTGGCTGCGTGTTTTTCTAGGGAACACATGGTAGAAGGATCTTTAGGGGACTTTCTGACCATAGAATGTGAGATGGGATGTAGGTCTTGAAGAGCAGCTCAGTGGAGATGGGTGCTGTTCCATTGATGGCTGTGAAATCCAGCACCAAGGAACTTGTTAATTAGAATTAAAATTGAAAAGCATTTCCTCACAGCAGATTCTGATTTAATATATAATTTTAATGTGTACAAGACTGATTCATCAAGGACCAGACACAGTTACTTTTGCTTTTGAAGTTAGAGAAGAGACTCCAGGGGATAATTTAAAAAGGTAGGCAAGATCCGAGGGCTGAATGGCACAGTGTAAACAACCCTTAAGAAACGGGAGTTTAATGTCCGATAAAAAAAAAAAAAGTCACCAAATAAGCCGTAGATGAATCACTAATTAAACTGGACACGAATCTTTATCCTCACTTTATCTAACTGCCAGTATGAAATTGGTAACCATGAAGTTTGTTTTAGACCTGACTGAATTTGTATTGACCCAAAGCTGTTTGCTTTCAGATAAAGACTTTCTACAAACTCATGAGAAAACAACCCCCACCTGAGGGAGGCTATATGAATAAATACAGCTCTGGACAAGATTAAGAGACCACAGCAAAATTTTAAATTTCACTCAATTCTCAAATTATGGGTATG